>JBBIGC010000033.1:10758846-10772617 GCA_037576955.1 Lepidarchus adonis
TGGGGGGGCTGTGTGTGTGTGTGTGTGTGTGTGTGTGTGTGTGTGTGTGTGTGTGTGTGTGTGTGTGTGTGTGTGTGCAGGCTTGTCGATACGGCCATGTCCAACACTTGGAGCACTTACTGTTTTACGGTGCTGACATGCGTGTAGAGAACGCCTCCGGGAACACAGCCCTCCATATCTGTGCCCTCTACAAACAGGTGAGCATGCCCTTTACACAAAGAGAACTCACAGAGGAGCTTTGGATGGAAAAATGTAATCATGCTTACCTCCTGAAACCATTACCGGCCTGAAAAAACCTTCACTAGCGCCATCTCAACTGCAGATACACAAGGGTCAAAGCCATTTCTCCAGCCTGATTGTGTTTGTTTGTTGCAATAATGGTGAAACGCAACCGTTTTGCTTTTGACTGTTTGGGGAAATACATCGGTGACCCCAGGGCAATGGTCTGAAGTGGTGGGCCATATTGCTTCATTAGAGTGCTTTATACTGCCCTAGATCAGCGCAGGAATCCAATGGCTTAATATATCACTCTCGCGGGACTGTGCTGGGTTCAGAGGGGCTGAGGGGAGGTGGGGCTCGTGTCATGTTCCTTTCAGCACATTCATTATTCCCAGGTCCAATAGCGAAGCGGCTGTGAATGCTCTCTCAGCGTGAGCTATAAATACTCCACATTCAGAATTATGCAACCAGCTCGTTCGGTTCTGCTGGAGTTGGTGCGCAAGGTCAGAGGTCACAAAACACACTCTTTCTTCATGATGGAGCCTCGCAGCATCACTGATTGCCAAATAGCTGTTGACTCTACAGTTTGGTCAAGCGACAGTGGTCTCATCTGTGTCATTGTGGTCCTGGAGGCCAAACTCTTTGCACATTTTTGGGTTTAACACACCTAAACCCAGCAATGAGCTCATCAGCAGCCCCTCACTCAGCTGAAGTGGGTGTGTTAAAGCAGTGGAAGCACTAAAACATGCAGAGCAATGGACTACCACTGTACTTCAGGCATCAAACCCACGACCCTTTAGTCACAAACCTTCTTTTCTAGCCATTAGGCCACGGTTGCCCACTGAGAAGGACGGAGTAATTCTGCTGGATAGGGTTGGGTTGCCCATGGTTGTAGAAGGGGGAGGGGCTGTTACTCCTTCATCCCTCCCCCCGTCTTCCCTGTTGGTTCTGGGGATTGAACCAACAACCCTCTGACTGTAAGCCCTCGTAGGCCGTTGCCCCCTTCTGAATGTAAGTGCTAGCATTAGCTGTCAAGCTGGGTTCATGCGTTAGAAATAGCTGAATTTTGAATTTGTTCAGGGTTTGTGTGGGTGCTTGAAATCCTTGAAAATGCTGGAATTTTAATGTTGTGTTTTTAAGGTTTAAAAAGTGCTTGAATTTTGGGTAAAGTGCTGGTTAACGCTAGAAATTCGAACCATGTTATTGTACCACATGGCTATCACTTTTTGCATGAAGACAAATAAAATATGTTGGATTAATAAATGAAAGCAATGTTCATTTTGCGTGTGTTACTGATTGGTGATGCCGCCCCCAAATTTTGGCGAGTCAGATCATGCAAGTTGTTGTTTCAGTGAGTGTTGGCTGGAAAATGACAAATACAAACCATGGCTAAAAATTGGACCAAATCCATGTGTAACCTGCTGCAAAGTATGCAGAAAGAGATTCAACTTTTCACAATGGGAGATTCTGCATTCTCGAGTTATATGAAGGAGCAGTCACCGAGATTCTGGGGGTCTCCCACACCAATGTTAGCCTGACATGCTAACTAATGTTAGTTTATGCTAACCGCTAGTTACACACTATCTGCTGGACATACACAGTGTGATGTACTGTAATGTGATGTATTGTTGATATTTAATGACAGTTATGCATGATCATTAATGGGATAATGTAGAACAAAGCCAACGCTTCTAAATGGTGAGGTCTTGCTTTAGCCCAGTGCACAGTAAGAGAAGTTATGGATTGCCAGCTGTCATGTATTGGTGTCACACAGTTGTCACTGACTAAAGAAAAAAAAGTTATTGTTGTGTTGGTTTCTGTGGTAATGAAGGTTTGATTTAATATAATTTTTAACGTCCTAATGCACCGTTTGGACTATGACCGAATTGTACATGTAATTTACAACTGCTTTATGGTTTTGGAAAAGTGACCTTGAAAGACCTATGGAAAAAGAGTAGGAACCCTGTTTGTTTTTCACTGAGAATCGCATGATAATTCATGATGGAGTCAGCCAGTGTTGCTCATTCCCAAATCTCTGGTTGGCGTACAAGAAACTATGAAAAATTGGGAGTTGTTGTTTTGGCAGCTGGTGGGGGCATCATAATTTGTTGACCTGGGGGTAGCTCCAGGTCCACACAATTCGGTGCACTTTGTGAGGGGGTGTGTTCACAAGGACGTATAGTCACTTTCACTATTAGCTTTAGCCCCATAGCTGGGCCCATTTATAAAACTGCACTGGCACTCATGGTGGCATCAGCACTGGCAGGGTTTATGAACTGACGGCAGCTTGTTAATGTTCACAGTTTAAAGACAGCCAGGCAGAGAGTGGTCCTTCTGCTTCCGCAACGGGGGATCCAGGCTGCAGGGTTACACCACCAGCTCCCCAGGCAACCTCATGAGTAGGTCCCCCTCATGCTGCAGGCTGTGGTACTCTGTGTGTTCTGACCCCTTTGTACATACAAGAGGAGCTCTTCTTTGGGATAGGACCTGATGAACCTTCACTTTCCTTTTGCATCAATGAGTCTTGGGTGCCCATGTCCCTGTTGTCCATCCTTGGATCACTTTTGGTTATCTGCTAACAACTGCAGACCTGGAACACTCCACAAGAGCTGTTGTTCTGGAGATGCTCTGGTCATCACTTCTCCAAGTGACTCATGCTGCTGCTTCTAGCACATCAAGACACTTCAAGAACTGACTGTTCACTTGCTGCCTAATATTACTATTATATTATTATATTACTTTACACAGGTCATTCAGTGAGCTTTGCAGAAGTTAAAAGAGCATAAAGGCAAATAAGCAATCAAATTAAAACTAAAATTCAGTTACCATAAACAAAAAAGGATTAAGAGAATCCTTAAAAAACAGATAAAAGATAATTAAAATAAATAAGTAAAATAAAATAAACTATAGAATTAGAAATAAAATACATCTACAGAGATAGATAGTAAAATAAACAATAAAAAAAGAGGTCAACACCATCAGGACCACATTTGTACTTTATTCATATTTAGATAAGCTGTGGTCTATAAATGAGTTTTACAAAACTTGTATTGGGTGCAGTTTGTTTAAATGGGGCGGTTTATCTAAAAACATGAAAACATATTCACTAAAAGTATAATTCAGTACAAAAAGACGACATCTCCAAATGATTAGTTGAATTTAAATGTACTTTTTACTGCAGTGATGAACAGTTCAAAAAGCAACACAAAGGACGATGTTGTGCATGTGATGATTTCCTGTATGTTGCATAAACATGTCTTCATTGTTTTTCTCTTTTTGTATTACCATTAATGTGCACACACGCATGTTGTAGCACTGAATGCAGCAATATGTTTAAACAAGGCCTTGCTCAATTTTTCATGTCAGAAAAATGTCTCATGTTATACTCATATAACTTCTGTTAAATTCGCTTGTAACCCTGAGGCACAAAGTGAAAGCTCAGAGATGCTCATGCCTATGAACGGGGGAGGGAATTGGTAGTTGAGTAGGATTTCAGCACCTGTATTTTTCTTGCGTTGTGGCATCATATCGGAAAGTTCAAAATTGTATCAATTTAATTGTTGTATAATGTCACTGGTACTGAGCTGCAAAGGCACCAGGGGCCAAATTAGATTCTTCTACTTCAGATCAGTAAATTCAGTAACACTGCAGCTAATAACATGTGGCGGCTTATCTACAGAGGGTTTCTGAGCAGGAAACCTACATGCAATCTAAAATTTGGTCCTCATATTTGTTGACAACCAGTCAGGTTCCTCAGGGCTGCGCTTGTAGCCCATTGTTGTTCCCCTCATGCTCTTTCCTTTCACGGGACTTCCCTTTCTTTTACACATGGTTGTCTCTGCCATGTCCAGGTTAGAATTAACCCTAAGCTGATTTGAAAGGTAGGTGCTTGTCCTCTACAGAGGGGCTTATTAAAGTCTCACTGTTTGATCCAATGGCCCACTCCAAACCCAAACGCAGTCCCTATACTACAGGCAATTACTTAATCCCAGCAGAATGGTGAACCGTGGGCTGCTGCTGTTTCCCCTTTTGCTTTGTTTACGTTAAAGCCATCACTTTGCACCATCACCATGTCAACAAGGATGCAGAGCGAAGATATTTTCATGGAACGTATCTACACACACGATTATTCTTCATGCAAGAGCTGTCGGCAGCAGTGAAACTAGTATTAGCAGGAAGGTAGGAGGAAAGTGCGATGGAGGTGTGTGTGTGTGTGTGTGTGTGTGTGTGTGTGTGTGTGTGTGTGTGTGTGTAGGGTTTTGTGGTGAGGCATTCCGTGGGTGGGCTGCTGAATCCAGCTGGCTGGAGTGGGTTGGAGAGCTACAAAGCCACATCTCTCTCTTTCTCTCTCTCTCTCTCTCTCTCTCTCTCTCTCTCTCTGCTTCACCAACACACACAAACCACACAAACATATCCCCACACATATATCTCTGCAGAGACCCCCCTCTCTTCACACTGGTTCTGATTTTGGGTGTTCACACTTGTGTTGGAGGCCAGAAAGCTGAAGTCTGTCACTCCTTACTGCAGCCTGGTTAAGTGGGGTGAGATGCTCTTAGCAGCTTCTGCACATTTTTTGGGCGATGTTTCAATGAAATCGACTGGATCGAGGCTTAAACGTGTTCGTACAGGACAGTTTGATTGATGCAGAGTAGAATAGAATAGAATAGAATAGAATAGAATAGAATGGAATGGAATGGAATGGAATGGAATGGAGTGGGTGAATGATCGGAAGCATGCAAAACCTTTCCTATATTTTTCTTCCCTCTGAAGGAGAACTGTGCCAGAGTTCTGCTGGTGCGGGGAGCCAGCAAGGACGTGAAGAACTACCGTGGGCAAACTCCCTTCCAGGTATGTGGAACAAAGCTCATTCACGCATCCACATGACCATATATCCTCATTTACTGTACCGTCCACATCCACTGTGCCATCCTGCCAGCGAGCTTGCCCCTCGTGCGCTCAGGATGCCTGAGTTACCTGCTTGAGCGATGAGTCTTTTACTTACTTTTACTTTTCCCTGTTTGGGTTTCGCACTTGTTTTAAGTTTGTTTTGTTGAGAAACTGCTTTTATTTCATTACAGAAAGCAACAGCCATTATGTAAGAATGCACTCCGTGCGATGAATGGGCTGGAGAGGGACGTTCATGTTCGTTTGTGCATGGTCGCGGTCTCAAAAATAGGAATACTACTGAAAGAGCAGCTCAGGCATATAAACAAAGCTCAATTCATGACATTTTTTTCATTTACTGCCTAATTTAATACCACATGTCCTTGTTACATAGGGCAGTGTTACAAAGCACAGGACGTGCACATTCAAAAAAGAGCTGGCCCAAATGGGAACCGGGTTATTATTCATTATTATTGTAATAAAATCTTGGCATTATTTAGTATTTCTTTCTCTGTATCTTAATCTGAATTCAAATGTAATAATTTTCCAAACCACTTATTCTTTATAGATTGTGGGGAAGCTGGAACCCATCCCAGCTGAGTCCAGCCAGGGTTCAGACTGAACAGCAGGCCAGCCCATCACAGGGCAAAGACAAATATTCACACACATACCTATGGGCAATGTAGAGTAGCCAGTCGACCTAAACCACAAGCCTTTGTACTGTGGGAGGAAACCAGAGAACCCAGATAAAACCCACAGGAATATGGGGAGAGCTTGTTTTTATTTAATACTATTTGCTTTTATTTTAGTTAGCTTCTTAACTAGATTAACTAACTAACTAACCTTGGCGAAAATACTTTTAAAAGTCTGAGAAATGAACATAATGTGCGTCTGATGTAATAGGACTTAGTGTCTTTATCTTCACCCAGAAGGGGAATGAATTTGCAAGTGTTACCTAAGACAGAGGTGGACTTCTTCACTTCATCACAAACTTAAGCCGGTGCGTTAATACTGCATGCTTCAGTTGGGGGTTGGTCTCTTCACAGAAAGAAGGTCCTGGGTTCAATTTCCACACAGGTGCCTTTCTGTGTGGAATTTTCAAACTCTTGTTTGTGTGGGTTCCTCCGGGTTCTCCAGTCTCCCCCACTGTTCAAAGGCTTATGGTTCAGGCCACTCTACATTTTCCATAAGTGCGAGTGTGTGTCAATGGTTGTCTGTCTCTTTGTTGGCCTTCTGCCCCATTGTTAGCTGGGATCAGCTCCAGCTTCCCCACAATCTGAAATGGATAATTGGTTTGGAGATCGGATAACTGAATGTACGATACTAAACTATAGTGCACTCCATCAGTTTGCCTCTGCTTATTACTCTTTATCTCCATGTTCTCAACTGGGAATTATGATTTTTAGTACGTTTATCTGCTTGGAGATGAAGAATTGGATTATTTCTGACTCGACTGATAAAGCACTCCTTTAAGTGCACCATGCTATTGTAAACCATGGACTTACTGCAAGGGCGTTCTGCATACTGTGCTAAAACTCTCTTGAGGCACAGCCCCCGCTCTTGTCAGGGGAAGTAGGGTGTAGTGGCTGGTGTCATGGCTGAGTAATGGAGGAGCTACTAGAATACAGTTGAGGTTTGGATGCCACCAGCATGTTGGTATTAGAAGAATATGTATTCGCAGCCATTGAAGGGTTTTTTGATTGACATTCATCTTTTTAAATCTACTGTCAAACCCTGTTAGCTCGTCCCCTTTAGCTTGCCAACCTCACCTCTCGCCCTCGCCACAACTCGCAGAGTGTCCAGTGTAAGCATTTCTCCATCTGTAGCTCATCAAACTTTGGTTCGTGTTAGTGCCGTAGTCATGGTTCTGTCCATGCGCCACCTCCGCTAGTGTGAGCAACTTCGATTCTGAGTTTGCATACAAGTTTGTGAATCAGACCCAGAATGTCTGGTAAGCGAAAGTTGCATTCTCTGAGCAAAAAAAAAGGAAATTTGAATCTATCACGGCAATAACTTGACGCAGCAGGATATCGCTGACGCTTTTACTGCTCCATTTCATGAGCCCGTTATTTGCTGTACAGTTGCTGACATTCTCAGCCAGAAGCAAAAATGGCTGAACTTTGACGTTCAGTTTGACTCTGCGTATATTGAGTCTGTTCGGCTTTTGACACCGGACGACATAGAGCTACATAGAGACATAGAGTGATGGAGCGATGTTTGGAGCAAGAACCTGATTTCCCAAAAGCAGACAATATCAGACTTTCCCCATCAGAATCAGAACTAATAAAGGCTTAACAGTCACTATATGCATAAGTATGTACTATGTGGTTTCGAATAATGTACAGTAGATGCTTGATTTCAATGAAAAACGAGACGTTATTCATGGTCATATGTGGAAAGTAATCGCACACAGCATTAACATATAATTCCTACATTTCTTTAAGCTTTATTCTCATTTTTATTTATATCGTATATCTTGCAATAGTAGCCTGTTTATTTAAAAAATTATTCAGACACCCTGGCGTTTAATGGAGGCAGGTGTTTAATGGAGACGGGCTATTATTCTCCTCACAGAATGGTGATGGTACTTCATTATACCATTTGAAGGGTGTCAGGTGAGCTCCAAATTGAGGAGGGCCCCTCTTGTCTTGTTTAAAGTCCACCCCGAACATCACTGTGAGCTCACCTCTTCCCTAGTGCATGCACACATGGCAGGCTAATTCCAAAAACTACCCACTACCCAGCACGGTAGGGAGGATTCGGTCACTCCGCCCCTGCATTCAACCCAGTATGTTGGTGTGATGACATTCCTTGTATTTTTAGCCAGAAAAATGAATCTACGTTTGTAATCTTAGGTTTTCAGCAGTGTTGCATGCCTGACCATCACCTTGTTGTAATTCTGTGAGATGGTGTCACTGTTCAAGTCTGGTTTCCAGTGAAAACACTCAGAGCTGTTTACATGAAAAGCACGTTTGTAAAATCTGTTCATTTTCTCTGATTTTCATTCCCCTTTCACATTTGCTTGCCCTGAAAAACTCGTTTTACAATTTGGATTGGACAATTTGATAATTCGATCATAGATTGGTGATACTATAAATCAACCACTGTAGTACAGCCACCATAAGAATCCATCATTAGAACTTACAGGGGTATAGTAAAGAATTATGGAAATATTGCTTCACTGCCTTAAATAAAAATACATTCAAAAATATTGATTTCTAGCTTTACTTACTCAATGCAACTAACATGCAGCTCAAAGATATCGCAGCTAGAGTTTGGAAAAAATATAAAAAGATTAATAAAGGATCACCCCCCAATGTCAATATTTTGTTAAAGCACCTTTTGCTTTAATAACTGCCTTGAGTCCATTGGGATACTTCTTGATCAGCTTTGCATATATAGATTAATTAATTAATAGTTTGTAAATGTTGTTTAGGAGGGAGGTGATCCTTTATTAATTTCAGTATGGCTTGTTTTTTTATTATTATTTTAACATTTTTAAAACTGTAGCTCTGATATCTTTCAGTTTGATGCTATAGGTTACATTGAGTAAGTAAATCTTACTCAATTTAAAATATTGGTTTGCGTGTTCTCATTTAAGAGTGTAAAGCAGAAGAAAGAAAATATTTTCTATACCCACTGTCTATGTACTAAATTAATTATTTTTAGAAAAAAGATATTTGTTATTGTGAACACACACCATCACACAAAGTCCAGCACAAAGGCCATTTTTGAGTGAAACGACTAAATATCATATATTCTTTAATGACTTTCTAGAAGAGACATCACAATTTTGGTAGACTCTACACTTCTCTACACATTGTGACGAGCTCGAGGGAGGTTCGAAGTAAATGCAGACTTTGGAGTTAAAAGGAAACGTGGTTTATTAACCATCAAACTATATACATGAATCATTAAACACAAAACAAGACATAAGCAACGTCACACTATGACAAAGACTCACAACCAAGACTAAGACACACTGAACTTAAATACTCTAAACAGACTAGACACACCTGGGAAGGATCACATGACATACACGTGACACACAAGGGCAAAAACACATGACGAAGACTTTCAAAATACAAGCACATGAAACACACAGAATCACGTGACAAGACAAGACAGGACGACATCTGACAGTTATTGTAAGAAATCTTGAAGACAACCTTGCCTGTCCAATAGCAAGGACCACCGTACTTACCAAGAGACAATGTAGGTCAACCTGTCAATCCAGAGAAAGTAAGGATCATCCTACCCACCCAAAAAGAGTGAGGACCACACAATCAGGGAGAACAATGGCTCTACCTAAAGTAAATAATGAGGCCTAAAGTCACTATAAACAGCTCAGTTAGAGACTTAGGAATCTGCCTTGACTTGGACTCAAGTTCTGGTCTGGAATCATCTCTCTTGTCTACTGAGAACGATTTAACGCTTCTGCGAATCATCAGAAGCGTTCAAAACAGAAACTGAAGCCCTCAGAGACCCGTAATATGTCCCCAACCCATTTGGTCCAAATGTGAAGAAGAATGTGACCCATTCCATCCTCATCAGGATTGTTCTTGGTGGAAAGAACCACATTTGAAATTTAAATGACTTTGTTGCTTTCCCAGGTTCTGCTTTACAAAAGCACTCTTGGCTTGGGCCTGGATGCCAATTCCATCCCTTCACTTTCTCCTCCTCTTCTCTGTACTCTCTCTTTTCAATTTCTCTTTCTCTTCTTACCCTCTCACTCAATCGTTTTTCCTCTCTGCTTTCTTTCCTTCCCTCTTTTTCTCTCCCTTACCTCTCTAGCTCTTTCCCTCTCTCTCTCCTTTCTTCCCTCTGCTTGTTTTCCTCTTGTCCATCTTTCCTACTTTTCTATCTCTCTCTCTTTTCCCTCTCCCTTACTCTCCTTCTCTATTTCTCCCTCTCTTTCCTTTCCTACTCTCTCTCTCTCTCTCTCTCTCTCTCTCTGTCTCCCACTCTCTCTCTCTCCCTCCAGTCGTGGTGATGGGGAGCGTGGCTTGTTTTTGATGCTGGATTTGATAGATTTGTTTTGCGGCTGCATTCATTTGGCGCGCATCAGAAAGCCGACGGGCCGTAAAATGAAAATTTGCCTTCAGCTTTTGAGGCCGACGGTGTGGGCGAAGGAGCGAAGGGGGCCGTTCGCTTCTCCAGTGTACCTCCCCTTCGACACACACTCACACCGTCCCTGTACTTACATGAACAACATGAGCGCACGAGACGGAAAAGCCGTCACAGCGACACGGCCTGAAAATCCACACAAGGCGATTTTACAGCAACACACGGTCCACACGGACGCCTCCCGCCTCCCGCCTCCACGCCGCTTCAGGAGCGAACCTCCAGCAGTGAGAAGACAACTAAAAGATAAAATAAATCTTATTATCAACAAAATATCAAGCCCTTAGGTCACGTCAGACTCAACTTACAACGTTTGGTGTTTATGTCACCATCTCTCATAAATATATTAAGAAAGTCTTGTTCCATCATTCTGACATAAAAGTTTGCATGGGAACTTACGGCGAGCGGAGCGGAATAATACGTCGTCACGCGGTGCTATACGCGGAAGCTGGTGTTGTTCATGCTCCATGTGAGTGGTGTAGGTGCTTATGTAGGTGGGTTCCAACTTACAACAAAAATCACATTACGTCGCACAATAGGAACGGATCTCCGACGTTGAGAACCCTCTGTGGTCATCATATTACTAAAATTACAGATAAGGTACCATTTTATGATGTTAAACCAGGGCTGTCATGATACTGAATGTTTTTACACAATTATTGTGCCCAAAAGAATATACAGTACTGTGCAAAAGTTTTGGCACCTACCCAAAATGTTTAACTCCAAGTACAGTAGGGGTGAGAATCGCAGTGTATCTCATGGTACGATATGTGATATGTGGCCCATGATAACAATAATATTGCAATTATCGTTTCTGCGATAATCCACAATGACATAGCGATACATCACAGAAACACTGGGATGCATTTTTATATT
The DNA here is from genome assembly GCA_037576955.1 of Lepidarchus adonis. Classification (NCBI taxonomy): domain Eukaryota; kingdom Metazoa; phylum Chordata; class Actinopteri; order Characiformes; family Lepidarchidae; genus Lepidarchus; species Lepidarchus adonis. The sequence continues at coordinate 10,769,950 of JBBIGC010000033.1, forward strand.
TCATAAATAACAGCAATGCTATTGTTACAATATTTGCTTATTTTCTTTTGCGACCATGGTCGGTCAAAAGCACAGAGAAACCGTTACTTCAGCTTCAGGGCTTCACTTCAGTTCCCCTTTGTCACTAGACAAGTTGCGCTAGCATCGTGCTACCAACCGAACTACAACTCCGCTATTTTCCCAGAACACACACTACATGGTCCATAATGCATTGCTCCCCATTGCTCCCCCAGCTAGTTTTAACCAGACGAATTATATTCTTCAGCTTTTACCTAAGTCTCCTGCACTCAGCAGCGCAACCCAGATTATTCAGAGTATCGATTATCGTATTGTGGTGGCAGCGGTATATACAAATTAGAAATTAGAGCAAATACGCAATTATCGTTACACTCAACCAGCATTAAAACTAAAATAAAATCTGAAATAAGTTCCATTAACACTGTGGAATCTTTCATGGTTAGCTTATAGTGCTCTATAGCCACATAGCTCTGCAGTCACACAGGAGTGTGGAACTCAAAAAAACAAAACAAACCTTTTTTCTCAACAGAATTAACTGTCTAAACAAGGGTCTAATAGACATTTGGTAGATCTTAAGTGAGTAGTGAAAACACAACTGAGACCTTGGCACCAACATTAATTAGCAATACTGCCCCCTACTGTTGAAGGGTGAACATTATAGATCCTGGTGCTGGATTATTCATTGTATTATCATTATTAATAACATGATATTTTTCAATAATTAATATTGTCGATACCATTACATTGCACCTCACTATAAGTTCTTCAGGGTTTCAGTTGGTCTGTTGACAGTTTTAAATGGATGAAAAATGAATAAATAAAAAACAAAAATGTCATTGGCTGTAATGCTGAATCTCCATCAACTATAATTATTACTTTGAGAGCTAGAACCTGTTAGGATGTTCACTGTTTAATGTTTCAGATCACACGCATGGGGTGGAGCTACAGTATAGTGGGAAGTGGCACACACAAATCTGTATTGCCATAATATCATTATCATGTTTTTTTTTGTCCACGATAACTGTGCAGAGAACAGCTGGTATTAACAGTCCTAATCTTCACACTGAGAAGAAACTCCAGGACTCGCTGTCCTGTGCTTTTCCCGCAACTTCGCCGCTCGACCTTGTGATTATCAGACTGACAGTTATGGATAGGTTCTGGTGACAGAAATAATTAGATTAAATTAAAATGCATGTTGTCTGAAAGTGATGTCCACGGACTTTAATTAAAATGAATTTGCTACAAGAAAAAGGCGCCGCAGTCTCCAAAAAGTGAGAGAAGGAAAAGGCACAAAACAGAGGTGGCCAGGGTATGCTGGTGTGATGTAATTGGGAAAGTCCTAGTTGGAGAAACTAACTAGGGCAGGCATGGGCAAACTACGGCCCGGGGACCACATGTGGCCTGTTAAATGTTTTAATCCGGCCCCCAAACTTGAAAAAATTAAATGAATAAACCTTGTTAATGTTTTATTTCTTTTGCAATTCTGATGTTTTCCCACTAGATGGCGCACTGTAGATACATTGACTTTGTTGAGGTGAAGCGTAGGCCTGTTACTCCTCGTTTTCACTTTTTGACCCATTAGCCCTTCTTTAAATATGGACCTAAGAAAAGGAAAGAATGTCGAGTGTTCAATAAGGAGTGGACAACAAAATATCTGCTCATATGCCAAGAAACTGTAGCGGTTTTTAAAGAGTATAACATTAGCCGTCACTTTGCCACAAAGCATGCTAACAAAACCAACCGCCGATCCAAGTTAACAGACCAACACCTCAGATCAGAGGAGACAGTCAGGAGGAGAGTGATGGTGATATCTTGAAGGATAACAGAATGGTTATTAATTAAAAAGGCACATTTTATTCATTTGATTTTCAGTGTTTTAAGACTCATTCCAAAGTCAGATATTTTGTTGTAATGCTTTTCTTCATTTTCATTTGGAATTAAAGCTTATATTTCCTCCATATCCCAGTGAGGTGAGGTTACCAAAGCACTCCATCTATCTGCTCCCGGTCCGGCCCCTTTGTCAATGTTAGAACCCATTGTGGCCCACGAAATCAAAAAGTTTGCCCACCCCTGAACAAGGGCGAAAATCAATGTATATTCATAAGTTGTAAAAATGACTCTTCGTCCTTGTGAACACACCCAACCACAAGAAAATGTTTAACGCAATTAACCAATCCACACGTGGAGCAACAGGTAGCCATCTACAGCACCAAGGGAGGCGTATATCGGGACAGTATCTTAGAATGGAACCTTCTGATCACAAGAGCAAGTTCCCACCACTGGAATGCACTGCAATTTGAACAAAATTGTCTGCTTATTTGTTCCACCTCCTCAGAGTCATGTGACACTCCACCACCTCCTTTTGGAACAGTGATGTCTTCAGCACCCCTAGTGTCCTCATTGTCCCCGCCATCTCCATCACCCCTAGCGTCCCTAATGCCCCAAGTGTCTTCAGCACCCCTAGTGTCCCTAATGTCCCAAGTGTCTTCAGCACCCCTAGTGTCCCTAGTATCTTCAGTACCCCTAGTGTCCCTAGTATCTTCAGTACCCCTAGTGTCCCTAGTATCTTCAGCACCCCTAGTGTCCCTAGTATCTTCAGTACCCCTAGTGTCCCTAGTATCTTCAGCACCCCTAGTGTCCCTAGTATCTT
>JBBIGC010000033.1:10772717-10784997 GCA_037576955.1 Lepidarchus adonis
ATTAGTACAGTACTGTAGAGCAGGAAGTAGTACTGTATATGGAGATCACAATGTGGAGGAAAAGTCCAGAAACAAAGCCTCACAGTGAGAGAATTAGCAGAACATTAGAAGAACAGAACTCAACAGGAGATTCATTTCATGGAAGAGCAGCACGGCCTTCAGACTTCAGCTCCATCCACCTTCACAGAGAAGTGGGTGAAAGAAATGCGGCAAAAGTTATGGCACCTCTAGGAATTCTTTGCATTAACTTCAGTTATTACCTTTGCTTCAGGAAAGCAGTAAGTTAACCAGGTCCTTCATTCCTGTTTTCATCAAATGTACATTTTTGGTTCCTTCACCAGTTTACCACAAAAGGTTATTCAGTTATCAAACAGCTTAATTACCAGTAAAACCTTTACATTGGGGTTTGGCTCTATAGCGGTAGCTGCTTTTCTCATTGTCTACTGACCACTATGTGAGCTGTATCACTAAAACACAAGCAGGTCAAGGTTCAAAGTGCAGAGATGTAGTGGCCTCGGTTTGACATCTCCTGTGGTGTGTGTGTGAAATTGAATCTCAGCATGTGACTGTGACTGTTGCTCAGCTTATTTGCATAAGGATGGACTGTACCAAGAGAATTGTCCATCGTTTTTATTGCCATCTCTCACCTTATTATATTAGGAATACTAGGAATTTTTCCAGCAATACAGAAATGAGGCAATCGATTGAAAGGGTCAAATCATTTAAATATTCAGCTTTTTATCAGGTAATCTGCTGTAAACCCACCACCTTTTTTTTCAATGGAGTCAAAATACAGAGAGGCTATTAGCCTTCTTCCACCGGAGCTTGTCCTTTACAAACAGGATTTTTTTTACTCCCGAAACCCGTATCAAAAGGGGTGTGTCAAGCATCAGTTTGCCAAACGCATCTCCCTGAAGAGGCCAAGCAGCAAGGTGCTATTTTTAAAAAAAAGGACTTACCCGGCCACCTGTCGACAGAAAAAATAGGAAAATAAGAGCGTGGGTTCTTTTCAGATATGTAGAGGGTCACCAGATCTGTTGTTTTTTTTTTTATTTGTGAGTGTCAAATTCTTGAAGGAGAAGTCAGGTCACCAAACAAATTTTCAAAGGTTTTATTAAACAGAAAGATAAATCATAGTTACAAGTTAAAAGTTTGTGGAAAGGCAAAATTCTCTTGTTTGTGGGATTCCAGTGACAGGACATGAATGGGCATGTTATGGGCGTGTTGATTGGCATGTAATGGGCGTGTTGATGGGCATGTAATGGGCGTGTTGATGGGTGTGTCCTGGTTTCCTTCCCACTCGAAGAGAGTGGAATCCCGGCCACAGATGGCTGCGGTACCACCGGGGATCAGCTTAGACGGTTGTGCTTTGTGTGTTCTGACCCCTGTCATCACAATAAGACCCTTGTCAGAGTAGCTCCTGCCTCTAGAACATTTAAGATCTGACTGTTCACTTGCTGGCCCGACACAGGTGCCAATGTAATGAAATAATTAAATAGTTTTTGATTCACTTCACCTGTTAGTGGTGTTATGTTATAGCTGTTCGGAGTGTTATTACATAAATGCTTCTTCTGTTTCTATAAATATCAGTGTTTGTTGAAGAAAAGTACACGATTTCTGGTGAAAAACAGTAAATAGCTTCATAAGCATGTATTTTTTCCAGGTGCCTTAAAATATTGCACATATGCTGAGTCAAATATCCGCACTCTAAAGGCTTCTGGGGACTACAAACAGTATAAGGGCCTCTATGAAATTAGGCCCATTAGTTTAACAGTACCTTTGCTGCATATATGCTAATATTAGCACCGAAAATGATTAGATAGGTAGATAGATTGATTGATTAATTTGTATTTTCCATTCAAGCTTTAAATGACATAGACAAACCAATGGAATGACAAGCATTGTGCAAGAATGAAAATTCTGGCAGCAAGACAAGAGAATGTTGAAGTATTACACATGATATTTTACTTGAAGGAACCAGTGATAAATGTGATAAAAGAAAATACTCATAATACAACTACTACTGCTACTAATACTACGACTAATAATATAACTAATAATACTACTGTTGCTTCTTCTACTACTACTACTATTAATAATATAATTAAATAGTAATAATATAATTATAATTAACTTTATACTACTACTACTAATAATAATAATGATGATGGTAATACTGTTGTTACGTATACTCATAATAATATAATTATAATATTTTACTATTACTAGTACTACTACAAATATAATAGAATAATATAATACTATAATACTAATATAATTATTAATATAATAATAATAATAATACTGATATATATGTTAAGGAGATATCTGCATTGTAACACTGTGTGGTTTGCTCCTCATCTTGTTTCATTGACTCTCGCTGATTTATGCTCAGCTGAAGTGCTTCATCATCTCAGCTTGTTCATTTGACTGTTATATGTGATTTATATTCCTGCTACTCAGTGTGTGACCCTTGAAGCCAGACCGACCCAGTAGATCGGTGTCTGTGCCTCCAATAATACACATGATTATGTGTAATTAGCATACTGTTTAGGCTTTAATGAGATGATGTATAATTACTCTTGGACGATACTTCTCATTCCCATAACCTACAGCACATGTAGCAGATGTCAATGTTAATTTATCGAGAGTAAAATGCATCAGCATATTTTTCTGACAGCCTGAGCCGCCTGCTGAGGAATTCACCCCAGATTGAACAAGCCCGTTTCAGCTAATAAAACACATAATCAGCTGCCTCATTAAATCAGGAGCATGCATAACAAATTGAATTAATCATTAGGCATCATTAGATGTTCTGGAAAAAGAGAAATGAGACTTCTACACTGGATAAACATCTGTTGAAGGACTTTTCAGTGGAATTTAACACATTTTTTCCACCCGAATTATCTATAAGGGTGCAATGGTTTACATTGTTGGCTCACAGCAAGAAGGTCCTGGGTTCTGGCCTTTCTGTGTGGAGTGTACAAGCTCTCCCTGTGCTTGTGTGTGTTTCCTCCAGGTTCTCTGGTTTCCCCCCACTGTCCAAAGGCTTGTGTTTTAGGTTGACTGGCTACTCTACATTACCCATAGGTGTGCGTGTGTGTGAATGCTTGTCTGTCACTGTGATGCCCTGTGATTGATGGAATGACCTCCTCTCCAGGGTGAGCCCTGCCTTAGGCTCATACGGTAGTTAGCTGGGATTGACTTCAGCTTCCCCACAGCTCGTAATGGAGAAGTTCTACAAAAAAATCCTGTTGTGAATAAAGTCGTTCAGAGTGTGATTGGTGTGAAATGGTTGATATATGAGTCTGAATCTGAATTCTTTACAATGGTGGTGAATGGAACTGGGGGTCACATCAGCTGGATTTGATTTTGAACTTTTTATGATGATTGATGATTCAAGATGATTCAAGATGTTTATTTGTCATATGCCTAGTTATACAAGTGCAACATGTATCCTGATCTGCTCTAGACTGTGCAAGATCTAAGATAAAAATGTAAAGTTAAGCTAGGTTTAGCAAAAAAATAAAAACTGCTAAAACTAAGCCAATGGCCAATAAGCCAATAAGACAAAATGAAGTAAAAAAAAAACTTTAAATAAATAGAAGGATAAACAAGCTACTTATCGGGACGGTTTTGACCCACAACCTCTGGCATTTCACCATGAAGAGGTCATGAAATAGGTTTTTGAACAGATATGATAATGTTTATGATATGACCTGTGAGGGACGTCTGGTACCATTTACCACCACTGTAAAGTGTACGGACTGTACAGAGCGTTTTACAGCAAACCTATTCATACTGATTAACTAAGGGGAAATTGTGGTCATTGCTCAAATTCAAGCACAAAGGACTATTTCCTGACACCTGGTTGCTTGTAAGGAATCTAGGCCTGGATTTGTGTAAAACTGGAGATATTTTTTTTCTTTTGTGGTGCTATAGACATGAAAATGGCATGAGCAGATTGATTTATGCATTCTCCTGGTGATATATGATTAGAAAGAGATGCTCTGAGCTTCTTCCGTGCATATTATAAGCAACCTGTGTTTCGGCGTTTGATGAGCATGCTCCAAAGACGCAGCCATTGTCAGCGCACTCCTCTGTTTTTGCCCTGAAGGGTGTGTTTGGAATATGATGCGTGGCGTCACCGAGCTCACCCTATAGATGCTTTCCACAGCTGAGCATGAACGCACAGCTAGAGAGAGAGCGGCACTCTGAGGATCTGACCTACATAAAGATACAGACTGTTCGGGAACAAGGCACACACACACACACGTGTTGGTATTGCTATCTTTGTGAGGACAATCCACTGGTTCTGTAGAACTGTATTTCAGTAAAACTGACCCAAACCTTGACCTCTGTTAAACTTGTGGAGAAAACAGTATGGTTCTTCTAACGAGTCCCCAGTATTTCTGTCATTATGAAGACATCTGGTCCTCACAATGTATGAAATACATGCACACATATATACACACACACACACGCAATATGAACAGTATTTATACAAATGATTAACTCTCATTTAGGGCAAAATCAGTGCTGAACTCCTGTACTGGAGTAAATTTAGGATCAGTTTATATTAGAAAAGTGTCACATTTCTCAACAAGTTTTTTCTCCTTCCCAGTCAGCTGTCCTGTTTCTTTTTTCTCCCTTCTCCTTTCTCTCTCGACATGTTACACCCGACTGCTCACACAGCCTGACGCCTTATAAACAGCAGCACAGAGCCTCTGCTGCCTTGCTTCCAGTGCTGAAGTGTTTGCGCTGAAAAGAAATGTTTATTTAGCAGTGTATGACGGTGTTGGGCGTCGGCCTGCCACAATTATTACATAAGTGACTGGTCGTGATTATTGAAGCTGACAGCCTTTATTTTCCACAATTGTTTGCTTTCACTGTCATAACTGTCAGAACAAAAGCTCATATGTCCAAATAAGGTTACTTCACAGGAAAAGGGAATCTTTTAATGTAGCAAGTTATTATTCCAGGCCATTTCTGAGGGCTCATTCATAATGAAAAATACTGTAAAGAGTTTTCAAAAGCTGACATTTTCACATTCTTTAAAAAAGAAAAAACGCATAAAAACAACTTATTCTTTTATTAGGTTAAGGTAAATAAATGTAATAAATGAAACACAATTATAGAGAAATGTCACATGCAACCAAAAACAACAAAACATTTAACTTATGATGGGTGTTACAACTTCTTTACAGGGCAGCGATGAATAATGTTTGTTTATTTGATGTTTCTCAGTAATACTGCACCAACAGCTAAACATGCACCAAACTTTAACAGTCTTCCTGTACTTTTGGTTTCTACTAAAATGTTGAAATTGTGGTGGGCAGCTGTGAAAAATGTTTGTTTATTTCATGTTTTTAAGAACTTTAGAGAACTATTGTGTTTCAGTAATACTGCACCTACACCTAAATCTGACCCAAACCTTAATCTAAATGTTTTAGATGGCAGCAGGGAGTAATATTTGTATGATATTGGCAAATTACACCTTTACAGTGCAGCAGAGAGTAATGTTTGTTTATTTGATGTTCGGTAATTACATCTTTATTGGGCAGCAGTGAAAAATATTTGTTTATTTAATGTTTGTAATTGCAGTTTTAAAAGGCAATGGTCATTAATATCTATTGGATGTTTGTTAATAGCACATTATTTTATATGGGTGATGTTTGTTTATCTGATGTTTGTTAATTACACCTATAGATAGCAGCAGTGAGTAATGTTTGTTTATTTGATGATTTTTCCTAACACATTTAGAGGTCTGCAGTAAGTAATGTTTGTTTATTTGAGCTGAAGTTTTGGTTGTGTTCGGTTGGAAGCTGAATATTGAAAGCTTGGAAGTAAAATAACTGTGTTGCCACTTTTTAGCCACTTCTAATGTCTTCTAATTGATTTGCGCAAATAATAAATACCAATTCAAAAAAATCCTTATTAAGTAAAGTAAATTGGTGTCATGATATTACGTAATTAGTAAAGTTATTCAAAACATCTGTCCCGACTGCCATTATTCTGTGCAGAATATCTATGTATTAATAACTTTGATTGGTTTGATATATTTGTTCTTGCTCCTTTGATTGGACTCTTTGGTATTACATAATTCTGATGTGGCTAATACTGTAAAAGACGTTTATTATCTATCCAAAACTTTATAGATGCCTTCTCATCAAGGGTATTAATGGAAAGTTCATCTGCCTTTGTCGGAGGATCTTCTGGATCTTCTGGGGAGTCTGTAGGAACATTGCTGTGAGGATTTGATTGCATTCATGAGCATGTTGGATATTTAGAGCTGCACTCTACCTATCCCTCTATAGAGCACTGTGTTATGGCTACACTGCCCAGTGTTGATGGTCTCTCTTTTAGGTGACTTCAGCATTGGACATAGTGTTCCAGAGCCCAATCTTTTGATCAATATGGAGATTATACAAACTGGCTGTACTGCAACTGAACACCTGTTTCAGCAGTGGGTGCAAGAAAATGTATTAATGCATGAATAAGAGGTTTGTCCAAATACTTTTGGACAGTGTTTGTGCAGTTAGTCGTTCTCTCCCTGCTGCAAGAAAGCGGAAAATCAATTTTCTTGCTTTACCTGTATAGGCGATATACCATCCATCACAGTGTCGCACGCTTTTTCCGCTGCTGTCCGAGGGGCAGGTTTGAAGCTGCTCGGTGCTGTTCTTTGTGCATGTGCTGGTCTGAGGTGTGTGGTGTTGAAGACCTGGCGTTATTCTGCCTCATCGCGCTCCTCCAGCTGTCACCTTTGGCTGTCACCTTCCACATGAAAATGCAGCACTAACGTCAACACTCAGCTCTCCCTCTCCAAAAGCACTGCCAACTTTTTCTCCCCCCTCGGCTGGTGAGGGATTTCGGGCAGGATGAAAAGGCTTCCCGTTATCTCTGTGGACCCTCCTGGACGCTCAGGCTTCAGATTTGACTCGTGCACTAATTGCTGGTGTCGGTAGTGACGGTGGCTCCATCAACAGCCCTGTTCATTCGCTTTAGATGTCAGATTTCCAGCTGAGGCTAACGAGGAGGCAGAGCCGTAGGTGTAGTGCTCCTCACCCAGCTCTTCTCCTGGAACGACAAAGCCTGGTCTTACACCATCGACCTGCATGCTCTTTAATGAGCAGGCCTTCATCTCTGAGAGCACAACAGACTTTGCTCTGCGACCATATTCATGGCACACTAAGCCTATATGGGCAGCCCTCGACCGTTAAATATGCAAATGAGGCCCATTTAATGTGCCTTGTGGTTGCCATAGTTCCCAGATCCATGCAATAATTGGCTTAAGGAATGTGGGAGGTGCCTGTGGTGCACATGCATGCCGCTGTGCGGGTCTTCCAGGCCTTATTGATTTACGGTTTGCTCAGGTATTGAAAGCATTGAAAAATAAGGGGATACATTGAACTGATTTGTTGCAAGTGAGTTTTGATGAACTTTTTTTTACCTGTGGGAATAAAAAATACAACCACAGAGAAGAAAGTGGTGATAAAGTTATAATTTTTCAGACAATTGCTTAAAAAGTTCATAACTGACTCACAGCTGAAGCTCTGCATCTGCACTGTGCAAGGTCATGTGGAGGACTGCGGGGCTCTGCTTCAGCTTGGAGCACCGAGCAATGAAAAGAGCAATCAACCATGAGCTCTGATGTGGAAGATTATTTTAGTGTTAATCTGTACATACTATCATTTAGAGCGTTTTTTGTTTAAAAATTCAGCAGGAGAAGGCTTTAGAATTTGTTGCCCCCCTCTGGCAGAAAAGAAAACTAGGTAATGCTGAATGTTATTGGAAATGACCAATGGTTGCAATGTAAATATATATACTTTGCCTTTTTAAGAAATATTTATAAGTTTCAGGCTTGCAACAAGGTTTAAGGTTTGATTTTTGATTTTGACTTGACTGAACAAAGAAGAATTATATACAGATAGGTTTGGCTTAGAAAATCAAATTGTTTACTGACAAATAGACCAATATTACACTGTCATTTTGTTTTTGTATTTTATAGGAAATTTTCTTCTTTGAGGTTTGTTCTTCAATTTTGAATATTAATTTACTTATAATACTATTTTTATGTCAGAAATTTTAGAAGTCTCTGCAGTTTTTTTTATTAGTCTTTTAATTTTTATGTACAGCTTCTTGTAAGATCACTTCATGTGCTGTTCTGGCAGCTATCTCCCCCACTGTGATGCTTTGCCAGGCCAGTAGATGGTGGTAGCTAGCACTCAGCTGCTGTACTCTACCTAGATGGCAAGGTAAGCACAGCTCTGTGTCTTGTTGTTAGCATTGCTCCACCATTAGAACACTTGCCCTAGAACGTATGCCACTGCTTACCTGCTGTGGAACAGGGCTCTTATACCTGATCATTTTGCAGCCCACTCCTTCTCAGCCCAGTGGCTCAGGGGTAATATTATTACCTAGTAAACAACTCCTTGTGAATTCAAGCCCTGAGTAGACAGTTGGTTTCTCTACACTTGCATTATCTTCTAAAGTGAAGTTACTGTCATTGTGAACACAATGTGCACCACAGTGATATGTGACCTTTAACCCAATCACACATGGAGCAGCGGGCAGCTATCAGCATCGCCCAGGGAGCAGTGTTGTGGGATGGCTCAAGGGTTCCTCAATAGCCCCTGGGCTGGGACTTGAACCAGGCAATGTCCTGACCCGTTGCCAACTTGATGACTCTTGCCAGCACCTTACACTTCTTAATGTTGAACGGATTATGGCAAAAAGCTGTGACGTTACAGTGAAATGTCATATTTGAATCATCACTCATTTTTGTGATGGCCAACTATTTAACATTTTTGAAAATAATATAATATAAATATATAAAAGGAATATTACTTGCTATGTGTACACATCTGTATGCGGCTACACCTCTCTCACCATTGCATTCTTGTCTAATACCTAAGACTTGTCCTGGCATGGTACCATTCTGCAACACTGCTCCCTGGTCACATTTCATTGTGGTGCACTTTGCGTGTGATCACATGTGTTCACAATGACATAGAGTCACTTTCACATCACTTAAAAATGTTCAAAAGATTAACCCTTTATATTTGACTCCCTTTCTAGCTGGTCTGATAAAGGTACAGATGCCTCCAAGGCTCTGGAGAGTCTTTAATTGGCCGAAAATGCTTGTTAGCCTTTGGTGACGCACTGGATTAGGACTCAAAAGTGCTGACACATACGAGCAGATACCTCCTCTATCATAGCGGAGATTAATCAAAAGTAGGCCAGGCGTGGACTCTGTGTCGCTCTCTAATGGGGAGGGGAAAACGAGCGAGTAAGATGGAGAAAGACGAAAGCGAGCATCCGCAGGGAGTCTCTCCTGGGATGTTTCAAAAGCCCGACCCGTTATATTTGGAGTTGTGGCCGTGTTGTCGCCGCCCTTACACAGTCGCCAACTTTGCTCGTTAGAAATTTTGTGAATTGGTGCACAGCTGGGTGACAGGGCCAAAACACGTTATCACAATAAAAATGTTTGTATCAGACCAGGGGTCTCATTTATAAATGTTGCATACGCAAGACCAAGAAGATGCATACGCCTTTTTCTACACAAACATTGTGATTAGTGCTGCAATAACGAATCGATTTAATTGATAAAAATTTATTACTAAAAGAGATGGCAACACATTTCATAATAGATTTGTTGTGATGCGCGACGTGGAGACGTTTGATTATTTAAAAATATTAAAACTTTAGTTGAGCGCGGAGCAAAATCGGCGCACGGATGCTAGCAGAGTTAGCGCCTCATAGACAGGGCGGAGTAAACATTTAAACAGACATGCGGAGGAAGAGAAATTCACACGGGTTTCACACTAAATACATAGAAAAAGTGTGTTAACTGCAAAATATGCAAAGCGACATTGCTCTGGCTTATTGGTGGGGAGGGCCACTGTTGAATGATGGGATGGACCTCAGGTGTGCTCATCAGTGTCCAGAAGCTGTGAGGGGAGAGGGGAGCTGGAGGCAGGAGCGTGAGCCACAAGTAATGGCTAGAACATCTCTGGAACAGGATCCAGGTGTGTAGTAAGTAATGTTTGTTTATTTAAGCTGAAGTTTTGGTTTTCTTCGGTTGGGAACTGAATATTGATAGCTTGGAAGGAAGATAACTGGGTGTCCCCAGCAGAGAGGCACCCAAGGCTCAATGATGCATGTGGGGAGTATGGCATGATCACACAGAGGAGCTCCTGTTGTACCTGGCTCTGATAGAAAGGGGTCAGACACCACAGTCAGAGTTGGTTTAGCAGCATGACGGGACCTGCTCGCTATAAGGCAGGTGGTGTTAATGTTATGGCTGATCGGTGTATATATAGGCATGTGTGGGTGGCTGTGTGTAGTCTATATGTAGTTGTACAGATGAGTGATGTTCACAGGCAGCAGGTTCACCTCTGTTCTCATTCTCTGTATCTCATTGTCAGCGTTCGCCAGCATAAATTAAACACTAAACAAAAATAGACTGACCGTATGACATCACAGCCTGACACACATTCACAAATAGAAGAAGTCCCTTCTTCTTCTGAGAGAGAGAGAGAGAGAGAAAGAGGAAAATAGGGAGGATGATCAAGAGCAAGACTGTGTAAGTGAGAGAGAGATATAGAGAGTATAGAGAAAGAATAGAGTAGAAAGAGATACAGTATCTCACAAAAGTGAGTACACCCCTCACATTTTTGTAAATATTTTATTATATCTTATATCTTTAATGGGGCAACACTGAAAAATGACACTTTGATACAATGTAAAATAGTGTACAGCTTGTATAACAGTATAAATGTTCTGTCCTCTCAAACTAACTCAACGCACAGATATTAATGCCTAAGCTACTGGCAACAAAAGTGAGTACACCCCTGAGTGAAAATGTCCAAATTGGGCCCATTTAGCCATTTTCTCTCCCCGGTGTCATGTGACTCTTTAATGTTACAAGGTCTCAGTTGTGAATGGGGAGCAGGTGTGTAAAATTTGGTGTTATCACTCTTACACTCTCTCATACTGGTCACTGGACATTCAACATGGCACCTCATGGCAAAGAAAACTCTGAGGATCTGAACAATAAGAACTGTTGCTCTATATAAAGATGGTCTACACTATAAGAAGAAGCCAACACCCTGTAACTGAGCTGCAGCACTGTGGCCAAAACCATACAGCTGTTTAACAGGACAGGTTCCACTCAGAACAGACATCACCATGGTCGACCAAAGAAGTTGAGTGCATGTTCTCAGCATCATATCCAGAGGTTGTTTTTTGAAAATAGACGTATGAGAGCTGCCAGCATTGCTGCAGAGGCTGAAGAGGTAGGGGGTCAGTCTGTCAGTGCTCAGACCAATGCAGCACACTGTATCAAACTGGTCTTCATGACTGTCATCCCAGAAGGAAAAGTCGTCTAAAGATGATGCACAAGAAAGCCTGCAAACAGTTTGCTGAAGACAAGCAGACTAAGGACATGGATTAATGGAACCATGTCCTGTGGTGTGATGATGTCAAGCGTCTGTGGCGGAAACCAGGTGAGGAGTAGAAAGACAAGTGTGTCTTGCCTACAGTCAAGCATGGTGGTGGGAGTGTCATGGTTTGGGGCTGCATGAGTGCAGAGCATGATTCCCTCCCTTCAGAAACTGGGCTTCAGGGCAGTATTCCAACATGATACCGACCCCAAACACAAAGTCATCCACTGCCTTAAAGAAACTGTGGGTAAAGGAGGTGGACTGTCCAAGCATGTCTCCAGCCCTAAACCCTATTGAGCATCTGTGGGGCATCCTCAAATGGAAAGTGCTTAGTGATGTCATCACGGAGGAGTGGAAGAGAATTCCAGTGACAACCTGTGAAGCTCTAGTGAACTCCACGCCCAAGAGAGTCATGGCAGTGTTGGAAAATAATGGGGGCCACACAAAATATTGACACTTTGGGCACAAATTGGGCACTTAGGGGTGTGCTCACTTTTGTATTTTGAGGAAACAGCAAATATACTGACTAATTTACATTGTATCAAAGTGTCATATCTTTAGTTTTGCCCCATGAAAAAATATAATAAAATATTGACAAAAATGTGAGGGGTGTACTCACTTTTGTGAGATAATGTGTATCTGCCACACACAGAGGGATAGCACGTTTCTCTCTCTCTCTCTCTCTCTCTCTCTCTCTCTCTCTCTCTCTCTCTGTCTCTCTCTCTTGCTCTCTCTCTCTCTGTGTCACACACACTCACGCACGCACGCACACACACACACACACACACACACACACACACACACACTCTCCTCTGTATTCTCCTTCTCCTTCGCTC
>JBBIGC010000033.1:10840134-10873239 GCA_037576955.1 Lepidarchus adonis
TGCCCCCACAGGTCAACACACAACATTACAGTCTGGACTGACTCATTACTGCCCCCACAGGTCAACACACATCATTAAAGTCTGGGCTGACTCATTGCTGCCCCCACAGGTCAACACACAACATTACAGTCTGGACTAACTCATTACTGCCCCCACAGGTCAACACACAGCATTACAGTCTGGACTGATTCACAACTGCCCCCACAGGTCAACATACAACATTAAGATTTAAACGCCAAAGTTGACAAGGCTTAAGATTTTGGTGCAGTATTTGCAAATGCATTTTTATCTATAGCAGATTTTATATTCAGCAGGTTATATATTAGGCAGGTCAGGTGATCAGAATAGAGGTCATTTACATACAGTTGTATGCAATGTTTTGGACCACCTGGCCAAATGCACTTTTTTGGGTGGGTGAGGGGTATATATTTTCCCAATATAATGCTCAATTTATTTGGCTCCACTTCTGCCCACTAGCTAGGACTCCCCCAAATAACAGAATACCAAAACTGAGAGGGTTTTGGCTAAAAGGTTCTTGTTCCAAGCATCACTCTGAGTGATGGGATGAGTGAAAGGGCCTTTAAAGCTTTAGGCCTTTAGGAAGGGCTATCCTACCCTCACTCACGCCAATGAATTACTGCAACAGAGCTACAATCTCCTGTTGGGAGCCAGTGGTGAGATAGTTCCATCATTCAGGGGAGGTTATACATTTTCTCTCCATTTTCTCATCCAGTTCTCACCTAGTAGCAACCTCCCTTATCACAAGATGCTACCAACACTGCAAGGGTGAAGGCTAACTCAAAGTTACAGAAGCATCACCACATTGCAATATCATTGCACAGTTCAACATGCTTGGAGGAGAACACTAACTGCTGTTACTTCAGTTAAATGATGTGTATGGTGCTGACAGAGAAGGATGCCTATATTTTCCATTCATTACGCACTCTTGGAGTAAAATGAACATACATTTTTCAAGACTAGATTAATGGAGCGAACTGTTTGCTGGATTACAGAAAAGCACAATTAACAAAGTACAGCTTGTTCAAAATGTAGCAGCCAGAATATTGACACATACAAAAAGAGAACACATAACTCTATAGCTAACTCTATAGCTATAGCTTCATTACACTGGTTTCATTTAGTATTGATTTAAGTAAAAAAAAAATTAATGAATCAACACCTTCATACATTACAGCATGGCTGACAGAATACACTCCTAATCGAGCCTTATTATTGCAAGTTCCTAAAATGAAACACAAAAAAACCTGAGGAACACACTTCCACTGAAAATGTTTTATACTTCTTTAAAAAGAATAAGTTTGATCAAGTTGCTTTTCATGTTTTATTGTGTTTCTGTTTTATCAACTGCTGTGAATCTTATGCTGCATTTAACTGTATGAAAGATGTTTTTAAAATAATAAATAATAATAATAATATTACTATTGCTAATAATCAGTATTTAAAAACGTTTATTATTGCTAATAACAACAACAATAATAATAATAATAATAATAATAATAATAATAATAATATTACTATTGCTAATAATCAGTATTTAAAAACGTTTATTATTGCTAACAGCAACAACAACAACAACAATAATAATAATAATAATAATAATAATAAATATAACCACAATAGCATTACTAACACCATAGTTATTATTATTATTATTAGTAGTAGTAGTAATAATAATAATAATAATAATAGTAATAATAATAATGTTATTTTGCTGTTATTTTCATCATTATTATTATTGTCATAATAAAACAATTGTCTTATTTAAACATGTTCAGTATAGAGGATGTGCACTTATTGTCACCAATGAAACATTTGCATACAACTGTATATCAGTCATGAGTGTTTTAAATTCTGGGAGATAAGGAATATGGTCATGTACAGTATGAATGAGTTCAGGAGGCCTAGACTGACTTTTCCTGAATCCAGTGCAGACGTACTTCAGCTTTGTACATGTTCAGCTGTGTGCTGAATTTAAAACAGACACATCTGCAGAGTGGTCAGTTTTGACTCGTTTCTGCTCAAATCAGCCCTTTTTTTGCTTCAGAGGTATAAAGGGATTTGAATCCCAAATATTTAATACTTCTGATGCTCAGAAGAAAGAGAAAGAAGTGTGTGTGTGTGTGTGTGAGAGAGAGCATGGTTAACCAGATGCAGTCTTGACAAATGTGATGGCAGCAAATCAGACACTGAACTTCCCTTTCCTCCGCTCCTGTGTAGATGATCAGCTTTCAGATTTTGCGGCTCTGAAGAAGAGGATTGTTTTTCAAGTCACCCTAAGTAATCATTTCCCATGCATGGGAGCTGTCTGAAAATAAACGCTCACGCTAGCATGTTGCACAGTGGCCGCTGAGAAACAGAGCTACTCTAGCAGGATTCCCATGGAATCAGGAAGAGCTTGCACGGCTTTGACCTTGACCAGTGTCAATGTACCTATTTCTGTCCTCCCTCCCTCTCTCTTTCTCTCTCTTCCTCCCTCTCTCTCTCTTGCTTGGTTTGGACTTTTCGTTCTGAATTTTTTTTTCGTAGATCCTGTGAGGATAATGGATTGATTTTGATACCTGTGGTGTAGCCGCAGCTTCCTGAAAAAGCTCAAATATGGCCTCTGTTGTCTTGCAGATAAAGTGGAGGAGGTCGTACCTCCCCAGAAACCCTTGTGGGACAACGCAAACGTGGACGTGAGGGTGGCGGCCGTTAAACCGCGGCCCACCAGCAGGTGCTTTGCAGTGGCCCCAGAAATGAACGTAAGCATGGACCTTGGATCTTATAATAGACTTCTGTTTGCTGTTCAAGGCAATGTTCACTAGTGTTGAATGCCTTTGCAAGTCATGGGAGCACTGTACCATGTCGGTTACAGTAGGAGCTGTTGGACATGATGTAGTCACAGTGTTCCTACATGAAATTTACAAAGAACAATTTGGAGAAATAGCTTTTCAAACGTCGTTCTTCAATTATCGCTAAAAGAAACAAACAGTCAGTGAAACAATCAGCTCTGTTTTAACCCACTGCAGATTATGAAGTCCTTAAACATGAATCTGTGTGGTTGTGCAGTCCCTGTGCAATAGCCAGGATGTATCGGTGGACTCCCCGCCAGTCACAGGAAGTTCTAAAGGCCCCTACCTGGGTGTACCAAAGGGAACCATGCGCCGACAGACGTCCATAGGCAAGTTATATCTAACACCAGTATTGCATCATTGTGGTGTCCAGTTATCTTCTACAGTGGGTGAAATAAGTATTGAACACAAGTAAATATATTTCTAAAGGTGCTAATGATGGGTGGTTGGTAACAACCATCAAATCTACACATGTAAAGAAACCAAACCATAGATGTCCATACATTAAGTTATGTGTAATAAAATGAAATGACACATGGAAAAAGTATTGAAGACATGAAGAAAGGCATCTCATTACCGGGGTGTCACACAAGAAACATCTTATGATGGTAAAACCAAAAACTGATGCCATTGGTTACAGAAACATTTCTAAACAGCTGAAGGTTGCAGTGAGCACTGATGGGGCCATAATCCAAAAGTGAAAAGAACATAATTTCACCATAAACCAGTCACGACCATGTTCTCCCAACAAGATTTTACACAGAGGAGTAACAACGACTTATCAGAAAAGACATTTATGCTTTAAATTTTTTTGCATATGTGGATTGGATGGATTGTTACCGACATCTGGTGAGAATTTTCATGTCAACAGAATCTTTAGAAATATATTTACTTAGAAAATTGGTGACACTTTGTATTTTAATTAGATCTGACACTTTTTGTTGTCCTATTTTCCAGTATTTTTTGCTCTAGTATATTTTGCATGGACAAGATCAAGGTCTAAGAAGGTCATAATCATCCTGTATTAATACACAATCAGTAGGATATCACTAGACAGAAACAGATACCATATCAAGACCAGTTAAAGAGCTTGCCTCTTGTCAACGGACCTACTCTTGCCAGGTTTTTACTCATACCCAAGTAATAATTTATTGCCTTTTGCCAGTTAATAAGCTTGCTGTCTGACTGATGACCCTTCTGTAATCCAACCACAGGGGTAACAGAAGAAGAAAAGCAGTTTCTCACTCCCCCCATGTTGAAATTTACAAGAAGCCTGTCAATGCCCGATACTTCAGAGGACATTCCTCCCCCGCCAGCCATATCCCCTCCGTCTCCACCACACAACAGCGGCCCTCCACCCGCCGGGCGTGGTTACGGAACCATCCGGGCAGGTTTTACAGCCCAAACTCCTGCCGCAAACAGCGCTCCCCCAGACAGAGGAGGAGACTCCAGCCTGGGTTCGTCCTGGAGGGAACAGGGCATATTTTACAGAGACAGCCCTGAACAATATGACTCTCAGAGCTGCAACAGCCCCACCGCCCAACAGAGCCTTCATATGCGGCGGGCTCAGATCCCCGAAAATCCGTACTCGGATGTCGGCAAAATGGGTAACGCTGCTCTGTTTGTACCCAACAAGCCTGCGAGGAGGAAGGGCATGCTGGTGAAGCAATCCAATGTGGAGGACAGCCCAGAGAAAACCTGCTCCATCCCCATTCCCACTATCATCATCAAAGAACCCTCCACCAGCAGCAGCGGCAAGAGCAGTCAGGGCAGCAGTATGGAGATTGAGACGACTACGCCAGAGCACACAGGCCAACTTCGCCCGGAGGATGGCCTCAGCACAGGTATCCCCTTTGCAACTGCATTGGCCTCCAGTCCAGCCAGGGAGAAGAGGTTGGAGGTGCACAGGAACTCTCCATCTTTCAGATCCACAGACGCTGGTGACGAGGATGTGAATCCAACTCCTGCTCCGCGTTTGCGACACTCCAAGTCCATCGACGAAGGCATGTTTAGCAGTGACGAGCGTTTACGGAGGCTCATGGCTCCTCCTTCGTCCCTGCTGAGCATCCCACGAGGAGGCGGCAACGTGACAGACTTCAATAGCCCTGAGCCCACCATGGTGCGGGAGCTTCTGAACACTCGCACGGGACACAGTCCCATCAGCCTGCCTGCTCACAAGACTTACAGCTCAGGGAGTGGAAGCTATGTTCATCCTGTTACTGGGAAACCTCTTGACCCCAATTCCCCATTAGCCTTAGCACTAGCCGCAAGAGACCGGGCCATGAGGGAGCAATCCCAGCCTCTGCCTCTCAAGAGCGACCCATCCAAGCTGGACCTCAACAAGCCACTGTTCATCGACACAAAGCTTCGGCCCAATGTGGAGGTGAGCTTCTCCAGCACGGCCACCATGGGCCGGCCGAGGGGAGGCCTGCGCAGGCAGATGACCGAATCCAAGTACGAAACTGAATCCAAGTACCAACATGACCTGGGCAAGCCCGAGAAGAGGGTGGAAGAGAAAAAGAACATGCTGATTGACATTGTGGACACCTCTCAGCAAAAATCAGCCGGGTTGTTGATGGTCCACACGACGGATGGGGCCAAATCAGAGGAAAACAGTCTATCAGAGGGGGAGAGAGATGACGACACCTGTCCAGACAGTACCCCCGGGGAGCTCCGTGATCCCAATCAACCAGCACCTAATAACCCGCCACCCAGCAAGTCTCTTTCCACAGCTCCACAGGGAAAGACCATCATCACCGTCAGCTCTGTGGATGAACCAGTCAAACTTCCATTTGGCATCCCTCCACCTCCTCTGGCCTCTGTCGACATCGATGAGGAGTTTGTGTTCGGCGAACCCCTGCCTCCTCCGTTAGAGTTCGCCAACAGTTTCGATATCCCTGAGGATCAGTCGAGTGCAATCACAGAGCTGCTGAAACAGAAAGCCAATGGCATGCGGGGGCCTTCCCTTGGTCCCTACTACTCCCACCTAACCACTAGCAACTCTGAGATTAAGAGACCCACAGTCCTTACCAACTGCACACCTCCTAGCTTCCCCACAGGGCCCCTGGAACCCTACGAGCCCATTATCGACTCAGGCATCGAGGTGGACAGCCGGAGCAGTGGAGACCCTCAGCTGGAGACCACCAGCACAGTCTCCACCGTGTCTAGCATCTCCACTTTGTCGTCGGAAGGAGGAGAGACCCTGGACACTTGCACCGTCTATGCAGATGGACAGGCCTTCCTGGTGGACAGGGCGCAAGTCCTGCCCAAGCCAAAGGCCAAGCACGCCGTCAACAAGAGCAATGCACTTTACAAGGACGCCTTGAACGAGGAGAGCATGGGCTCATTCAGGGTGCCCTCCTCGGTCCCACCGCCTCCCCCGGGCAACGCCCCACTGGAGCCTCTGAAAACCCCAACACAAAGAACCTCAAAGCTCTGGGGTGACCCTCTGGATCTGAAACCCCCCCATGGCCCAGAGGCCAAGCCCCAGGGGATGGCCGAGATGAACTCGGTCCTGCAACACATCAACAAGGACAAAGCACCAAAGCCAGGGGAAGTGTTAGACTCTCCCACAGGATGTAGGACTCATTTTGGAGCGAGGTATGTTCATCCCACCACCAGCACCAGCAGCATTTGCCCCAGTAACACAGACATTCGTTTTGCCACTGAGATTAGCGTGTGTGTGTGTGTGTGTGCTCTGCCAGTGAAAGAAAGGGTTGCCTAGCAACATAATAATGAGAACAGCCTTGAGGACGAGATGAGCAACGTCAGTGTGATGATCACAGACCAAACCATAGCAGATAGAGGTGTGTCTGTGTGTGTGTGCTCATTCAATTTGGAACATTACCCGTTTGTTACTCAGTCGTCATATCACACACAAACTGCCCCCAAGAGGCTTCTCAAAAAGCCCTCTTACCCAACACTGCGACGTCAGTTTCTTACTGATGACGAAGCAGAGGCATGAAGATCTCCACCGCGCCATTGCCTTTTAGTGTTCGCAGGCTTAAAAAGCAGCACAGCTTGAAGTGTGTGTGCGTTCGTGGTTCGGGATGGGTGCCTATATTGGGCATATCTCCTCAATACAGCTGCATGAGGAGCTGCAGCCTCCTACTGCAGGCCTCTCTCTCAGAGCAGAGCCTCATTTATTATGGAAAGCTTTGGTTATTTACAGACCACAGAACTGACCCTAAAATGCCCTGACAGTTCAGGCACAAGGCTGTTTATAAAACCGAGCGAAGGAACGTGCAGGGAAATGCGAAGTCAGTGGCATGTTGATGATATCATGCTCTGAATTAGTCCTTCTGCATTTTGTGTAATGGTAGTTTTAGTACGGGTAGTGTATGGATTCAGAACAGGACATGCAGCACAGCGTATGGAGGCGCCCGTCGAGTTATGAAATTGTTCGGATGAAAACGGTGATGCTATAAAAAGACTGTTTGTTATGCAGTGTTGTGATTTGCAGTGTTAAAATGTGAGTATGTGAAATGCCCTAGCTGGCACTTTGGAAACAGCGAATGCTTGCGGTTGGCTTTAGATTATTTGACTATATTTAGGCCAACACTAGCACTGGGAGAACAGTGTGTTAGCACAGTGGCCCTACACACACAGGATGTACAGGGAATATAAGATTAGATTCCAAGAGGCTCCGGGTTGCTGTAGACTTGAAATTAGACATAAGTTGCTTATGTTACAGTTGGAACAAATCCTAGTACGTCCAAGATGGAGATTTTTCAAGAGAGTGACATATCATCAAGCAATTTTTTGAAGAGTATATATAGTCATACCCAAAACCTCTGGTCAAAATGCATACTGCTTTCATAGGAAAAACAAGCAGGAGTGTAGTCATGTGTCGAAATGTTGCGATATTGCAATGCAAAAAATGTGGACGTGTGATAATTAAGAGATTAAGAGAATAGCATTTTTTCATTCAAATTACATTCTAAATATAGTGAGAATATTTCAGTTTTCAGTCTTACTTCACTGAATATATTGCGAGAAAATCAAACCATAAGCCCTGAATCATTGATGGAACGAGTTGACTGCCTCTTCCCACCACTGAAAATAATGACACATTCCCTAAAGAGAATACATTTCTGCATATTTTAATGAAAGATTACTGTTTATTTCCTCGATGTAGAGTTTAAAATAATGTCTGTGCAAAATATTTTATGCAGTTGTGCTCATAAGTTTAGATACCCTGAAATAATGTATGATTTCTTGCCCATTTGTCAGAGAATATGAATAATAACACAAAAACTTCTCTTTCACTCATGGTTAGTGGTTGGTTGAAGCCATTTATTATCAATCAACTCTGTTTACTCTTTTTAGGTAGACCAACCAAAATTTAGTCACAACTACCAGGAAGATTGTTCAGGATGTAAAGAAAAACTCACAAATAACTTAAGGTGAAATACAGGACTCTCTGAAAAAATGTGGTGTGGCCAGATGGACTGCATGGTCGAGTTGCCAGAAGAAAGACATTACTATGCAAATGCCACAAAGTATCAACCTTACAATATGAACAGCACAGAGACAAACCTCAAACCTTCTTGAAATATTAGAAATTTTTGTCTACAACCATAAATGCTACATTTGGAGAGGAGTCAACAAGGCCTATGATGAAAGGTAAACCATTCTTACTGTGAAACATGGTGGTGGATCACTGAGGTTTTAAGTTAAAATAACTATAAAAATATCCCACGAGTGGGAAATGTGCAATGTTATGACAGAAAAAGCAGCAAACAGAGTACTAAAACCATAAATTTCAACAAATGATAAAAAAATAAAAAATGGGGATGTGTGATCTACAAAGGCACAGGAAATTTGGTCAGAATTGATGAAAAAATGAATGCAGTAGTTTATCAAAAAATACTGGAGGAAAAGTTGCACTCATCAACCCAGAAGCTGAGCATGGGACGTACTTGGACATTCCAACATGACAATGATCCAAAACACAAGGAAGAGTAGGGGTGGCCATCTCAGTCTCCTGACCTCAATATCATTGAGCCACTCTGGGAAGATCCTCAAACATGCAGTTCATGCTTTTTGCAGCAAGAATGTGCAGCTTTACCATCTGAGAAGATAAAGAGCCTCATCCACAACTACTACAGAAGTCTTCAGGCTGCCATTAATGTTAAAGAGGGCAACACACTGTATTAAGCACTGGGGTGTGTAAACTTTTGATCAAGGTCATTTGGGTAGTTTGTGTTGTGATTCTGATTTAAAAAAGTAAACATTGCTTATTGATAATAAATGGCTTCAGCCAAACACTAACCATGAGTGAAAGAAAATTTTTTATAATTCATATTTTCTGAAAAATGGTTAAGAAATCATAAATTCTGTGAACATTTGAGCTACAAACTCTATTTGATGTTTCATCTTTTTTCCCTCAGAAAATTGGTAGAAACTACACAGATGTTGGCAGAAAGTGACATTTTCGGTTTGATCACTTTTAAGAATGTGCACTTATTTTCAATCACAATCTCCAAATTCAAAGTATATGTAACTGACTGCGCTGGTCAAACCTTTGCACAATGTATTTGAGGTGAACATTTGATAGTGAGTTTTTTCCATTCTGAACCCTGGAGGTTTGGATATTGATTTTAGAAATATTCTGGTTTAAATATCTAGTGGCCCACATAAACAGTAGATCGGATAAATCACCAGATGTTGGAGCACAGATTGATAACATGCCATTCGGCTGATGATCTACCTTCTACAGCTTCCTATAGAAGGGAACCTATAGATTACTCTGTGTACAGTCAATAGGAAAACACTGCAAGTAGAACTGGACACTCAAGAGCAGCTGCCAGTAAGTCTAAGAACACACACGCAAATCCAAGTGTCGGCTAGAGGGGTGTAAAGCTTCCCCTGCTGTGGAGCAGAGTTTATTGGAGTGACTGAGCTCCATACAGTAGCTCCAGGATGAGTTGGAGTGCAGAACAAATCATCCAACATCAGAACTTAATACTCAATGCAATCAAATCATCACAGCAATTCTCCATAAGCGACTGTAAAACCATCTCGCCAGAGTGAGGGCTGTTCATTCAGAACAGGGGCGACAAACTTGAACTTCCATTTTCTCTTTTATCACCTCTCAGTTTTATGCTGAATCACTTTCTTTCTCTCTCGCTCTGTCTTTCTCTCTCTCTCTGCAGAAATTCGGACGCAGTGGTGTCCCTTGTCTCAGGTACCCAGCAGAACACCGCCGTCTCCTTCAGCGCCCAGCCCGGCCAAAACGTGCCTGCTTCCCCATCGCCATGCCGACAGTCCGAGAGCTTGCCCTCTTCCCCGCATCCTTCACACCCTCCACAACTTTCCCAGCTCCCTCACACTCACCACCCGCACCCCTGTTCCCCGAGTCCCATCATGTCCCCTCCAGATTCGGGACTGAGCTGTGCCTCGTCCTCCTCGCTCCCGGCCTCTGCCGCCTCCCCCACCATGACAGACGTATTCGGGCTGCCCACTCCACCCCTCAGCCTGGGCACGGGCCGCAGCCGCTCGCCCTCACCCCTCACCCTCATCCAGGCTGCGTCCAATAAGCCCTTCGCCACCAAGCCCGTGCTGGCCTGGAGCAAGCAGGACGTGGCCGACTGGCTGGAGAGCCTCAACCTGGGTGAGCACAGAGACGCCTTCATGGACAACGACATCGAGGGCAGCCATCTGCCCAGCCTGCAGAAGCAGGACCTCATCGACCTGGGGGTGACGCGCGTCGGCCACAGGATGAACATCGAACGGGCGCTCAAGTTGCTCCTGGACAGATGAGACTGGGCTTGGCTTTGCCAGGGGACATCACAGCCTACTTTTGTTCATAGAGCTTCATTTCCTTTGTTCCTCTCTCCCTTTTGTTTCGGTTTCACTAATTTTCCTATTTTTCCCCCTCTCTCGTTGCCTGCGGTGGACACATGACGCACGACGTCCCGAAGAAAAGAAAACACAGCTCTAAGACTATGTTCCGGCACAAGCACAAAAGCCCTTCATCCCAGCCACTGACGGGACACGACAAAGCTCAACACCGCCGTATGGAGTCCACACACTCGAGCTGACCTTTCGTTCTCTCTTTGGCTTTTACTTTGGACTCTGGTAGGCGCGAACGCACTGAAAACCAGCAGAGCTGGCCGAACATTTTCTATCTTTGCTAAGACGACTGATTACCCAGAGAATATTTCTTCAGGAAAAAGGGAAGGATCGTCAGTGTATCAGCTGCCTATGAAATATTGTGCTTTTCCCTACGCGTTCCATTTGGATGAATCTGTTGGGACGAATGCGGTTGGTGCCATGCTGTTCATTCGGTTCACATCGCTCACGGTCCTGGGACAGGCGTCTTCACAGGACATCCCAAAAGGGTCGCTCCTCCGACGTGACGGGGGCGTGCTGCAGTTCTCTGCCATTTTCCCATCTCTTCTTACTTAGATATTCGTCTGAATGGGTAAAAATGACTCGAGTCTTTCTGAAGTGTAATTTCTACTGATATTTAGTGTCTTCCACATTGTGAGGAGGTCTAATGGCACTGCTGCCATTCTGTTCGGTCCCTGAACTCCCACTAGACTAGACTGAATTTTTTTCCCGCCTCTTGTATTTTTAGACCTCATTATCTCCCAGCTGTTTTTTCTTTGTGTCACAGGACTGTGTTCTCAATAATCACGCTAGCTGGAAGAAAAACGCGAGGTGAGGAGATGTAGACTCTGAAAAGTGGAAGAGTTGCCTTTAGAGAAACACCTTCATATTTCAGTACCGAATATTTGTCACAATCTACACTTGAGCATATTATTACTTATTGTTACCCATTCAGATTAATGATTTGAATATTTTATTTATTCTTGAACGTGTTTTTTTTGTCGACTGTAGGCACATTATTAGTAACTATTATTATTTTACAACCCAGCACCCATTCAGATTCATGATTTGGAGTTTTCTTTCAAAAGAAACGACTGACATTACACTGAACCTCCGCAAAACTATACATATCACTGTCTCAAATTGTAAAATGGTCAATTGTTTACTGGATTGCTTTGTGAAGCTGAATAGGTGAGAGAAAGTCAGAGAGAGGTTCTTCTTCTATTTGTCGCTTTGTGTAAACTGTAGATCATCTACCTAGAAGCATGTTTTAAGTTGATTGACGGCGTACTTGACCCTGCTGTGCTGCACTGTATTCTTATTCACCACAAAGTGTGTTAATGCCCTTTCTGACCACTGCCCTTCATTCCTGCCCACCCTTAGCTCCTGTCCCAATTGCTAAGACCCTTTTTTCTCCACCAAGTTGGCCAAATTGAGCTTGAACTTACCTTTGTTGCAATTTAATATAGCCGAGGAAGCAGCGTCGTTCAACAGAGCTATGAATTATCATCCAATCAGCGTATCGGATCTATCCAAGCATTATGGTTTGTCTATGTTTCAGTATCCACTATCCTGAGTTACCAACCATGCTTTTAGTCCGTCACAGCTATGAGCGGACTGGCCATCAGCTTCATTCGCATCACCTTTCGTTGAGGGAAAAGACATAGGAACAGATATGAATGTGATTGGACAGGTTCAGGGCACCCAGATGGTGTTTGGTGTAAGTATGCATTAAAGACGTTCAGCAACGTGTTTGCTTATCTCTACCTTAGAAGAGTTAGAGTTATCAATCATCTCTATATATCTTATTTTAGGAAACAGCACAGTATTTTAAAGATTTATAGAATATTTGAGATTTTTATGACATTTAACTGATCTGTGGTGTGCCAAAAAAATTATGTGGTATCAGTTAAGAAGCAATACACAATCTTCAAGACAACTGTTTGGTCTTTTTTTTTCCTGCCAGTATTCCACGTACAGTATATGAATCAGATGAAATTTATATATAGGTCTCAGTGAAATAGAACATATATATATTGAGCTATAATGACTGTCACCTGCTTCTTTTAGATCCTGTAATTAAAATGACATTAAAAATTAGATAGCGTGTGGTGCGCATAATTTACACAGGCCACTCACACGGTATGAGGATTCACCTGGTTGAGCTTGGTGTCAATGTAGGATTGGCAAGTTACACTTCGTGTCATTTTTTTTGCCCAAACGGAGTTCTAAAAAGAAGTAGTGATGCATCCTAAACTCACTGAGCTTTTCAGGAGGACCTATCCGAATAGATTTGGATATTAGTCTTTATTTTATTATACATAGATGTGTCTCTCACACCTGGTGTGAAGAATGAATTCACTTGATCTATGTCGCTGTAATTTTGTGCTACAAATCCTTTTATTTATTTTAGGGTAAATTATTAAGGTCGAAGAGAGAAATTTATGTGACTGCACTTTTCCTCTAAATCCTCAATACTTATGTATGGAAAAACCAAAACTCACAGGAAGAAATAAATATGATATTACACAAACTGGTGTCCACTTTTATGCAGCACTTCTTTCATAAGCTCAGGTGTTAGCAGGTCACATTATAGCTGGGAGTTGAAATCCTTTACCAAATGACTAGTTACAGGAGTGTGATTTGTTGTAGAGGAACGAATATGCTCCTGCCATGATGTTTGGGCTACGGTACGATATTATTGTAATTCTTGCACTTGAAAGCAGGTGGCGCTAAACGAATAAGGGTGAAGCAAATCTTGCGCCATCTTGTGGAATTCAGAAGCATTATAATATTAGACATGTGTACCAAAATTATTTATATATACACACACACACACACACACACAGTGGGTTCAGAAAGTATTCAGACCCCATTTTGTTATGGTCCTTCCGGAAATTAAGTCCCATCGCCACACGATCTCTGGAGCTCAATCTTTTTTGTAGCCGTCCCCAGGTCTGTCTCTGAGCTCTGCATAGCAGCTCCTTTGGCCTCATGGCTTGGTTTTTGCTCTGATATGCAGTGTCAGCTATTAGATCTTCTATAGAGAAGTATTTTCCTTTCTAGATCAGGTCTGATCACATGGATTTTCCACATGTGGAGTCCAATCAAGGTGTAGAAACATCTCAGTTGTGAACAAGAGAGATGGGAGGCACCTGAGCTAAAGCTAAAGTTCGTGTTGTTGCTAAAAGTCTGAATAGTTATGTAAATGTGATATTTTTAATAGATGTACAAAATTGTACATTAAATACTCATGAACCCACTGTACTGTATACACACATTTAAAACATTTCACATAAACATCAGTACTTGGTAACACTGATGTAATATTGGGCTGAAAAAAACAACATTAGAATTTTTTCCCGCCTCTGGTTCCATACTGTTAATTCCAAATGGCCTAAAAAGCATCAGTGACCAAAATGTTTTTCAAAATGTAAACTGCTGAGTCTGAATCTGAATTACATTTCACATGCATGTTATTAACTTCTCGACCCGTCTGCAATCCTTTGTAAATAAACCCACATCCATTACCAACTGAAGCCACACCCACTTAATAATAAAAGAAAATCTACAAACCATGCTAGTAAGTCACACAAACCCCTTAACCTCACCCACAGGTCTGCACCACCTTAATGAAGAGCTGGACTTGATTTGAGCGAGGATTATGGGGAAAGAGATTTAGGTGACTATTGACTCTGTCTGGGACGTGTGGTTTTCTAGGTAAATGTGAATTTTTACTAAACCGCTTCTTTAAGCCATTTGATTTTAAGGCCCTCGACCTAAAGACACTTTCCTACCGTGTGAACTGTTTAGCTTTTCTGTGCTGCCCTCTTGTGTTCGTTTTCTCTAGGGTTTCCACACAGAGACATTCACAGATCACATTTTGAATTTATTATCAAGAATATTCTCCAACTTTAAACAAGTGGGAGGAAAAAACTGTACAAAACTTCCCCACTTTCTCCACATTAGATGCTTGAACAACATTGGGTACATGTACATACACCCATTATCACTCTGATCTTTAGTTGATGGTGAGGACATCGCTCTGGATCTCGTGGCTCAGTTGCGTCTGCAGGTCACTCAGCTTCTTCTTCAGCACAGCAAGCGCAGACATCACTATCGTCTCCGGCCGCAGGGATCCACATGACTCTACGTTAAAGTAGAACCTGAAAAGCATCACCGAACAGGTCACTGGCAATGCCTATGAAGGTCTTCAGATTCAAGAATATGGTTGTAATGATGAAAAGGCTTCATTCTCTATCAGATGTTTCATTCTGATCAATCGTTTTTCCCCAACGAGTTTTACAAACCGGGTAATGTGTGCAGTTTGCTTATATGTAGTGGTTTATCTAAAAACATGAAAACAGTATAATTCAGTACAAAAAGACCAAGTCCTGAAATGATTGGCTGTATTGAAATGTACTGTTTTCAGTACTGTTGCAGCATGATGTGTCAGTTCTAAATTTGATCAATTTAAACTACTGGTATAGAGCTGCAAAGGCTCCAGGGGCGAGTAAGATGCTTCTACTTCAGAAATTCAGTAACGCGGCAGCTAATAACATGGGGCGGCTTATCTTAGAGTTTAAAAACATAAATGAGCATTTTCTGCAGCTTCTAGAAAGGGGCCTATAATGGGGGCAGCCTGTCGTTGGGGGAAATATGGTATTTGAGTTGCATTTGTGCTACAATGTTTATTTTACAGCGCTGTGTGGATGTACTACACCAGGGGTGTCAAATCTTATTCACAAAGGGCTGTTGTGGCTGTTGGTTTGCATTCTAATCCAGCAGGAGAACACCTAATCCACTGCCTGACGACTTCAGAACAAAAACCTGCAGCCACCTCCTCCTATATGGGAAAGACTCAATAACGCTCCAACACACAGATCGGTTTGGCTTATTCGCCCCATTTACAAAAAAGGCCCTGTCCACACATAGAAGGGGAGTTTTGAAAACAGAGCTTTTCTGTGCGTTTTGGGCTTTGGGTCCACACATACACTGCTTCTGTGGTCACTGAAAACTGAGATTTCTGCATTTAGAAGATTTTTGTCACACCATGCACCATGGTTGCTTACATTCACCAACAAGAAACAGTAATGACATTCCCTCACCAAGGCTTTTGATTAGGCGATATTGCTAAACATATTAGTGTTATAGCGCCACCTGTTGGCTCTGGATTTTGACAGCATTTTACTTTTTTTTTGTGTTTGCGGTATATATAATTTAATATAATATTTTCAAATTTGTGCTCATTTGGACAGGATGGGGAAAAAAGGGGAAATTATCGTTTTGTTTTTTTTTAAAAACCTGGTTATGGGCTTAAGTTCGTTTAAAATCCCAGTCATTGGAACGTAGGTGCATGTGTAGCAAAAATCACACTAAGGACTGAGTCAGTGATGCATGGTTTCAGATACAGACATATCTGTGCTGTACTACAGTGTTTATTATTGCTCTTGGTGAATCTCAGAGCTGCATAGTTTCAGATCACTGTTCAGTGTTGATTCAAGCTGCTTCAAACTCCTGGTGACCATATACACATGGATCTCCAGAATGTCACGTCTTCTGTTTGGGTCTTAAGATTTCTTAATAGTTTGGTCAGAATTTCTTTAATTGTCTCCATCACTGCTGTTATCTTCCATTTTTACTTGTCAACCATTCTGGGCTTAGCAGCCTACTCCACTGCACTGGATCTTCTCATGAGATCTCCAGAAAACGCTTCAGTTTGATTATTTGGGCTTTGAATAAGAGATGAGGCTTGATTTGATAAAAGATCCACGCGAAGTCCAAAGTGCAAAGGCATCAGTATTTTTATGTTCTGTTATCTTTCACATTCATGAAGAACCAAAGCAAGGAGCATAGCTTAGACAGTTCTCACCCTTGATGTAGAGATACATCATTATATTTAAAGATCTTATTCCAGCTCCTTCATTCCTTTTCTGCCAATCTGTGTGTGTGTGTCTTGACCACTGGATTTTATGTTTAAGCAAAAGCTGTTCACCACCTCTGCATTTCGGCTGTAGTAATCATATAGGTATTTCCAGCCGTC
This sequence comes from Lepidarchus adonis, assembly GCA_037576955.1. NCBI lineage: Eukaryota > Metazoa > Chordata > Actinopteri > Characiformes > Lepidarchidae > Lepidarchus > Lepidarchus adonis. The sequence goes on from JBBIGC010000033.1 coordinate 10,856,866, forward strand.
AACCGGTTTTCTTCTGTGCAATCTTCTCACTCAGTTTTTTTTGTAAGAGACCCTTTTGGATTGTTCTGTGATCCTCTGTTGATGTTTCTTCCACCAATCTTGAATTCTCCATCACTTTCCTCCGGTTCTGCTCATTGTAAGTGTAGAGGGTGAACGTGTAGTGTTATGGGTGATGGTGCGCAGCCTGGCTGAACATCTATGCCTACATTGAACCAGTCCGTTTCTGTCGTCAACTAATTACAGAACATCATATGGATGTTGGAACAGACCGTGTCTGAATGTATACAGTGCTGTGAATCACTAGGAGCAATGAAACACTGCTCTTCTGAAATCATTACATCGGTGAAGAGCCATTGTATTGTTTTGTTGTATAATAGTAAAGACTAAAAGTCAGGCAGCGAGGCTCACGGTACATTATGTAAGCCATGTCTTACCGCTCTGGTTTGCCATTGGGATCATATGGAGCTTGGACTTCATCTTCCTCAATCTCGGAGTATTCGCTTTTGGGCCTGAAATACAGAGTAAACATTAATGGATGAATGGGAATCTGTTTTGTTTTTTTTGTGTACTTATGAAATACCGTATATCTTCCAATAACAGCCCCAACGTTTATTAAAAAAAATGTTTAATAGAGACAAGCTATTATTCTCCTCACAGATGAAATGGTGATGGTATTTACAACCACAAAAGGTCATGCAGCTTCTTCACATTTATTTTGACAGAAGATAAAACATCACGACTAAAATCATCCCTCTGTCTGTTGGGTGGTGATACTTGTCTGTGATTGGCTGCTGTTATTGTGGGAGTGGTTTAGCACCAAATGCAGCAATAAGTTTAAACAGAGCCGCTAAATATCCGTCAATAACCCTCAGATATCACGACAGAAATGAATAATTGCGCACGTTACACTCATATAACTGTCATCAGATCAGAGGTTTGTTTTAAGCTGTTTTACACCTTTTAGGAAATAAATTCTGTTAAAACAGGTAGAAAGTGAAAGTTCTAAGGCACGTGCCTGTTAAAGCTGGGGGGGGGCTACCAATGGAGATCAATTTGTTGCGACATCTCTTCAAACCCGGCGTTTATTGAAATCAGGAGTCAATAAAAAGCGGGCTATTAATAAAAGATATATATGGTAAGAATTTCTGTTATTTGTGTTTCTGTTATGCATACTTTTGATTCACACAAGAATGTTGAACATTTCCAGATGATTCACCAACACTAAATATACTAATCAGCTCTACAAGCTGCCATCAAGCGCTGAAGAGAGGCCTGCTGGGCGCTCAGATTGCTAATTCAGCCACTACACTAATAACTACTTCATGGAATCAAACTACAAGTGTCTTACTAACAAGCCATAGAAACGAGCCTACCATTCCTCGGGCCGGGGGTACACAGTGTGCCTCAGTGCATTATCTGGGTCATACTCAAAGGCCACCCCCGCAGTTGGGTTCCACTTGGCATGTTCCTTGCCAAAACCCTTCTTGGCGTACGCTCTGAGGCGCAGCTCCTGGCCCTTTCGAAGCTTCACCAGCAGGATGTCTACAATCAAGAGAAGAACCAAATCAATCTGCTTACATAACCTTCCTCTAACAGGAAATCTGATTTCTGAACACCCTGGAGAGCTCTTGCACAGTCAAGAAGCAATATAAGGGGTTTTGTGATTGCAGTGCTTGGAATCACACTAAATTAAGAACAATGTTCCAAAACATGTTTAAACTTCTAGTTAAGCCAATCTGTCTTCTTTATAGCAAAATAACTTAATAAAATGACATGTTTTATTCAATATAAACCTGAGACATAAAATAAAAATGGAAAATGTGTACAAGTGAAGAAGCCACCCTCACCATCCTGCTCCACATAATCATTGGGGTCATTATCTCGACTTCTGGAGGTCACCTGAAGAACACAACACAAGATCAGACTGTTGTTTGTGCTTTAAATAATAATATTTAGATATCTAATGATATCTAAAAAAACAAAAAGCACTGTAAAATGTTCTCGGAGGCTTAAGGCTTATATAACCCAAGCTGTCACTCTGACAGACTGTACTGCATTACAGGGGGCATGGGGGAAATATGGCTTCCTGAAGAAATCACTTTTCATACAGACAGAACCAGGGAATTTCTAATGAGGAAAGCTGCCACACATTATTGTCTTCTGAGTTGGTCAGATGGTAGAGGACACCCACAAGAGAGCGCAAAATGAATAAATGGAGCTTATCTGCTAAATCATGGGTCATGTGTTACACATATTTTTTATTTATATACTACAGCTACAGCTGTGAAGCAAATTTGGCACTTAAATTACATTAAGGACCAATAACAACAATGATAATTTCATTCATAATAATTTATGTAATGATAATATCAACATAAACATTGTATTATTCTTATTAATTTTATTAACAATTAATTGAATAATTGATGCATTAAGCAATATTATTATTAATATTGCATTTGTATTATTCTTATACATTTGATTAACAATTATTTAATTGAATAATTGATGCATTAAGCATTATTATTATTATTAAAATATTGCATTTGTATTATTGTTATACTATTACTACTACTACTACTACTACTAATAATAATAATAATAATAATTCTATTAATACAAAAAAATTCACAGAACATCCAAGAATATTTAATCTCTGCTGTCATATTTTTGATCAACCATTCATGATGTCAATTAGTACAATTAGGTTGATAAGCTTTTCAGCAAATCTGCTTCCTTTAGCAGTAATGCTAGCATCTATTTGATGAAATTTGTCCATTTTTATTCACTAATATCTGCATTTTGCTGACATCTTTATGATAGAATGAGAGAAGAACTTAAACGGACTCTGACTGTAATGGTTAATTATAGACTGGCTAGCAGTATTTATAATAATCCACAGGTGCGAACCCCAATCCTGGAGCACCCCCGTCCCGCACATTTTATTTACCTGACCTAACACACAGTGAAGTGAGCGTGACAACCCACATGACTCTGTATGGGAACCACTGGAAATGGTTATTAGTTAAAGCCCTAACGTGTATTTGTACGGTTGGAACGTAAAGGAGGAGCAAACTCACAGGGATGACTCTGGGATTGTTGGATAGTAGATCACGTGAAGTCACGTGACGTGTCTGGTCCTCAGTGCATCTCACATCCAGCGTCAGTTCAACTGAGCACTCTGGGCAGAAATCATCACACGTGCAGTCCTGACACAGAACGTGAAATGATGTGAAAGTGACTATATGTTATTGGAAACGCTGTGACAAATATCAGCTTGAGTTGACAGATAATGAATAAAACTGCTTCAATTACGTTTCCCATAATAATAATTACAATAAATTATAATAATTATGATTAATTATTGTTATTGTAGCATCTTTCATACATCTGAATGCAGTTTGAGTTGCTTTACAAGAAAATATAGAATAAAAGAGGTCTTACAAATAATTTTTTTAAATTCCTTAAAATGTAATATCTAAAAGAACTAAACAAATAAATAGATGTAAGCTGCATTCTATGAACAAAGCTTAGATACGCAAAACACATGCTTACAAGCTTAAAATGCAGAGAGAAGAGGGGATAAACAAAAACAAAATTATAGCACATATTAACATTAAAAGCTATAAACAAAGTTTTCATGTGCTTTTCAAAAATACCAAGAGAAGAGGGGACTTGATGAATATCTAAGGGCAAGTTATTCTTTTGTGCAAAAAACTTTTCTTGTATTACACTTCTGGAATGTTTAATTAGCAGCACTAGATGATTAAGGACCAAAATATAAGGGGGGTGTCCATTTTTAGCATGTAAAGGTAATAAAAGCATTTAAGATCAGTTCTAAAACAGTCAGGTAACCAGTATAGTTGTAGTCTGTCTGTTGTCTTTTAGAAAATCCTGTAAATTGTGCATTATAATATTCCAGGCGTGAAAAAAACAAGTTCTTAGGATCTTCTAAGTTAAGAAATGGGTACACTGGCTACGTTTCTGAAATGAAAGGAAGTAAACAAGCAAAGAAATCTCTCATTATACAAGAAAACATCAATAAACTTACTCTTGAGTACTGCATCTTGTCGACTATGTCATCACTGGTGAGGGGTATGAGCCCTAGACAGAAGCAAGTGATTAAGCTTTTGAAAGACTACAGGAGGGAGTAACATCAGGAAGAAACTGGAAATAAAATCCTGATGAATTCATATGTACATACCGACTCTGTGTGCAATGAACTCATCGTGGAGAACTGAGGAGTTGGCATCGATCTGAACCCAGTCGATTGCTGAGATAATGGATTAAGTCACATACACAAACACTTAAAATACTGACAGAAACAGTGTCTAATACAGACGAGTCACAAATAAAAAACCTAAATAAAATAACTGGATAAATTTAACTGAGTGCTCTGCATTTAATCAGTTATGATACTATTATACAATGCTCTGCATTTAATCAGTTAACATACTATTGTGCAATGTGACACATTAAACTTTAGGAAAAAGATTTAGGTGAGATTGAAAGAAGGGTCATAGCTTATTTGTAGCTTATTTTGCCATATTAAGGACACACACTCACCAATGGTGGGAACTTCAGACATAAAGACTCGCCGAATTGAGTTGGCAACCCTTTAATTGGAAAGTACAGTCATAAACAGCAAATACAGACCTGACATTATCCATTACTGTTACAATGCTCCAGGTCTACTCCACTAGAGCATGCCATTTAAAAGAGAAAATAATAATAATAATAATAATAATAATGTTACATAACGTGCCAAATTAAACAAGGTAAAAATAATTATTACGACATAAAATAATTATATTTTTTGAAAGAAATGCAGTTCAAATGGCTTAAGAGATAAATAAAAAAAATATATATTGAAAAATGTAAAAAAAATAAATAAAATAAAATAAGTTGTAGATTTTAGCAGTTCGCAAATAAATAAACATTTCTAATTTAATCTAATAACAATGAATATTTTTCTTAAAACACCTTGCATTTTAACCAATTAAAGGCTGAAGTGTGCATAAAAACATATAAACTTTTCCTAACTAGAACTGACTTTATGTAGAAATATAACAAAGGAAGGAAACAGTTTTAAAACGCGAAATATCAACAGTAACTCCAGTCTTGCTAATGCTAAAGCTAACCCTGCGGCTATTCACTTACGCTAAATCCGTGTTTTCAATGACGAATTTCACATTTTCGTCCGTCAGCTCGGTGATTTTCACCGTGGGCTGGTTGGCGTACGGCATTCCGAGGGCTGGAGCTCAGAAGAAACACTCTTGGCACATGAAATTATTAAAATATTATTCGGCGACTCTTAAGCGCGTACACACACAGGCACGCTGAGCCGATTGTGTTTACATCCGGGTCAGAGTTAGAATCTCAATGGAGAAGCGAGGCTGAGTTCAAATTGCTCCCTGTTCCCTATGCAGGGCCCTACAAAGGTCTAAAAAAAATAACGGATTTCAAACAATGTATCTGTTAATAATAGCTAAATAGAAATAATAGAATAAAAATAGAAAAAAGACGACGAAGAAAAATGTAAAAAGATTAAGAAAAGAAAAAAGAAGAAAAAAGAAAAATAAAGATGAAGAAAAGAAAAAAGAAGAATATACACAATACACAATATTTTTCTGTCAGTACAGAAATTCTGTCAGTGTATATTCATTTATACATTTACTTGTGGAATCTTTTAACACAAATGTTAAACATTTTTAACATAAATGTTTTATTGAAAGACAAAGAATTCAGACACAAAATACCTTGAAAAAAAGTATCAAGTATAATTCATATTTATTCTGCTTCTGTGTTTATACAGGGAACAAAAGTGTTGGTATTTAGCCATTCTGTCTAACCCACGGCAGGAGAGTCCTTTTCCTACACAACTAAATAAGAACATCAGTCTATGAGAGATTCGACTGTGTCAGGGTCCGATTTCCAGGAGCATGATCAAGCACCCTGCTGTAAAACAACAGACACATGGCACGATTACCTTATTAACGTGACTTAAGGGCACAAAGAACAACAAGAACTGCCCCCTGGTCCAAACAGCATTCAAAATGATCACTAGCGATCCTCACAAAGGAGCAGGTCATGGAAGTGCCTGGGATTTGCGATGGGTTGTGTCTGGATAATCAGTAGAAGTAAGGGGGCACGGAGGGAAAAGTCTTCATCGTCTCTGGTTAAACCCTGTGATGTTCTTCAGCTGTGTGGCACAGAGAACAAGAGTGGAATCAGTCAAGAATCTACATAAAAACTCAGGACACGAGAGGGACATATATCACTGTTAAAAGGTATTTGGCAATTGTGCAAATTAGTTTTTCCCCATTTATCTCAGCAGTGAGAGTCTTTCTGCAGAAAAACACAAGTTAGAATACATGCAAACAAACAAAAAAGCAGTAAAAATGAAAGAAATAGAAATTGAAATGAGTTGTGTGTGTATAAAGTAGTGGCTGTGTGTTGGAAGCTGTTAGAACAGTGCAGGTGACTCCACCCATTGAAACTCAGCAGCAGCACTTGATATATATATATATAAAAATAAAATTCACCTATAGATAAAAATTACTTTTAGTCAAATATTAATAAACATACATATATATACACACACACACACACATATATATATATATATATATATGTTTATTAATTAGAATAAAAGTAATTTTTATCTATAGGTGAATTCAGGGCCTAATAGAGAGATATGCGGTTGGTTGTTTATACTCAAAAGTTTACGCCCATACTGTTTAATTGTAAACACTGTATTTGTATGTTGAGTTATATACATTGTGTTTTAATGTGTGAGGAGTATGGCTGCTATCCTGGTCAGGTGTCACTTAATATAAAAAGATATATTAATCTCAAGAGTTCAAATAAATAAACAAATAAATAAAAAGTTATTACAGTGATTGTTATAACTACGCTGCCGGACAGGTTTTGGACGCCCCCAAAAATGCATAATTTCACCATCATTGCATTAAATATTAACACATGTAGGTTGACTGGGGGTTTGGACTGTAATTATATTAAAATATTTGTGTTGGAAAACTTTGGTAAAACTGTTATTATATGACAATGGTTAATACTGCCCTCTAGTAGTAATCTTCAGTTAATCCATGTTTTAAACTTTGCTTATGCTGGACCCCTGACCACCAATCCTCCACTACAAAGTTATTGTTTGTTTGTTTATTTATTTATTTATTTACTTATTTGTGTGTGTTTGTTAATGGTTCAGCATTTTAAAATATAAATAAACAAACAAACAAACAAATATTTGTTTCTATTATCCAGTTAAAAACTGTTTTGAGGAACATTTCTTAGTAACTGTGTGGGTAAATCCAATCCTGCAGGGTTAATGTCCAGCATCGGTTTATACTTCCCCTGTTCAAAAACACATGTTGTGGCGGGAAATGAAAGTTGCCTAGCGACAGCCTTGAGAAGATCTGCATGAAAGAATTGGCCAAAATAGCAGCTACAGTGTGTGAAACCTGGTGAAGACCTACAGGAAACGTTTGACCAACCAAATTTACATTACAAAGTATTGAGGTGAACCTTTGTTATTGACCAAATATTTATTCTCTCCACCATTATACAAATAAATTTTTTACAAAAATCATACAATCTGATTTCCTGGATTTTTTTTCTCTCACAGTTGAAGTGAACCTATGATGAACATTACAGACTCATCTTTTTAAGTGGAACAACTTGTAGAATTTATGGCTCCTAAATACTTTTTTGCCCCACTGTATAACTACATAAAGAGTGATATGTATTATCCATAATAATTACAAAATATGATATTGGACACCAGCCCAGGTCTGATTACCTCTGATCTAAGTTATTGCTTTTCATGATTTCTCTACATGTTAACGTTTTGTTTACAATAATAGTAATCCAACAATCTTTTGGTTGGTATTAACTACTGCAGACCTGGAACACCTGCTGTTCTGGAGATGCTCCACCACAATAAGACCCTCATATCCTTATGGTCCTGCTTCCAGCACATCAACTTTAAGAACAGACTGTTTATTTACCATCTAATATATCCCCCCTGACAGATGCCTTTATAATGAAACAACTAAAGTCATTTTTCATTACTTCTCCTGTTAGTGGTGGTAATGTTATGGCTGTTCAGTGTATACTGGGGGTCCTCGAGTTACGACGTACTCAACCTACAAAAATTTGTGGTTGCAACGCTGCCCCAAACGCGTTTTTTTTTTTTTTTTTTTAAATAGTGTGAAAACTGAAAATGACTTTAATAAAATGCTTAAAAATGCAATACAGAGCCTCAGGTGTGTGAATGTCTCCCTCTAGTGGACTAACAGCAGAATGGCCCCAATGTAAAACACAGTAGACACATGCGTAAAGGGTTTCGACTTGGGTCAAAATTCGACTTACGGCACTTATTGAGGAACGGAACCCCGTTGCAAGTCACCTTTTGTATAAGGTACTCCTGGCATCTTGTGACTGCTGGTTTCTAGGATGTGGGTTAGGCCTAATCTTGCATAACAACCCTGGTACTGTTTGATCTTCCCACTTCCCCAGGGTTTAAGTATAAACACAAACTTGGCAAAATGATGCCTCCTGTTAATTGAGAGTGTGTATGATTACTAACCGTGACTGCAGCGCCCATCAGCCCCTGAACTACTGCCTCTCCTGTTGACTGCACCTGCAAAAAACACACCACAGCCCAGAATGAGTGAATAAAAAGGAGAAAATCTGCAATGTCACCAGTAAGACACTCAGTGCACTGCACCTGTTTGGCAGTGTTAGCCATGTTCACCACATCCTGGATACGATTGTCGAGGAAAGCCCAGGTCTCTTCGTAGTCAGGGGAGGAGTCCTGCACCATAACCAGCTCCGTGGTGTTGTAGATGCCGGTGAGCGCTGCTCTTCGAGTGTACCAGTTCAGCTGGGTCGTATCCGTCAGGACAGGCACAAGATACAAGTAAACACAGTTACATCGTCTATTTTAACTTCATCAGACCACAGCGCTTGTTTCCAAAACACATCAGGCTTCTGTAGATGTTCTGTTGCATACTTCTGACATTGGATTTTATGGTGGGGACACAGGTAAGGTTTCTGACTCTTCCATGAAGGTCTTGTGGAATGGTGCACCACCACTCCTGAGTCTGCTAAATCTTCCTGCAGGTTTGTACAGTCAAATGGGGATTTTGATTTGTCTTTCTGACCAGCATATGAGCAGTTCTCTCCAAGTTTTTTCTTAGTCTTTCAGATCTTATCTTCACCTCTACAGTTCCCCTGAACTTCCATCTCTTAATTCCATTTCTCACTGTGGAAACTGCACAGACTTTTGCATAAGACTGTATATGCATGTGTGTGTGTGTGTGTGTGTTGATTTTGCAACATCCCAAACATTATGATTTGAAAATGGGCTGTTTTTGCAGTTTAGTTTCTATAAATGATCTGTGTGGATGGGAGAAGGAATTTGCATTTTGAAGCTTTAACAGTACTTACATATTGCAAGCAAACGCAATATGTAGCAGCATATATTTGGGGCAGCCATGGCCTAATGGCTAGAGAAGTGGGTCTTTGACTGAACGGCAGATTGAAGTGCCCTTGAGCAAGGCAGCTAACCCCCCGTACTGCTTTCAGGACAATGCTACAGTGGCTGCACACTGCTCCTGGTGTGTGCGCTCACTGTCTCTGATAGGTAAAATGCAGAGACTAATTTCCTTTTAGGGACTAATACAGTATAATAAATGTAAATTATTGCATTACTGATATTTCATGCAGGTTCAAATGGAGGAACTCGGGAGGAGTCAGACATTTGCATAAAAACCATAATGAAACACAGTTGCCCCCATTGCAGAAAAAATAGACGTGTTAAGGAGACAGCTCAGGCTGACTTAGACTTTTAGGTTTTGGGAGAGGAGGATCAGTTAAAAGATGTAAGAGTGGCAGCCTTCAAAAAGGTTGCAAAGTAAAGGGGGTGTTACTCACATCTGTGGAGCGATCGCCAGCGTAGTACCAAATGTCATCCACCAGCGTGGAGAGGTGCTTCAGGCTGTCCGGGATGTTGTGGGGAAGCAGCAGTATACTCATTGCCTACAAAAATGGACATTACAGACAAATTAAAATTAAAATGTTATTTATCACATACACAGACAGATAGGTATATGATTTTGCTTCATTTTATTTACAAAATGTGCTTTATTCTCCACCTGCTCAATGGTAATTTTTAGACTTGGAAGTTTATATAATTTAATAATAATTTAATATTATTAATAACTCAGTCTTAATAAAATGATAATTGTTTTTTAATATGAATATTATATTCTTTTACTATAATAATTTATTTTATATTTTGTTATATAAACTGTGAAGCTATGAATAGTTTGTTTATATTCTTTTTGGCAACTTCTATTACTCTTACTTATTTTTAGTGAGAGACTGCACCTGTGGCCATGTGTCAATATATGGTATCAACATCCTCAGACGAGTCTCCACTGCTTCTCTGAGGAACTCTTCTGTTTTCTTCTTTCTGGAACAGGCAGGAACATTCAGAATCAGCAATCAAACATTTCAGCTCAGTTTACTCGACAAACCTGCATGTACATAAGCAGAGATAACGCTAAACACATACTAAAGTCAAATTTTGTTTCTGGAATATGAATAATCTAATATCTAAAAAAAAAGTATTTTTTGTCCCATTTGTTTGCTGGCATGTACATCAATTTAATCATCTCAGTTAATGTGAAACTTAATTTACAGAATCAGAATTGTTCACAGCAATGGTAAATGGAACCAGACATCTAAAGAGTTTAATGACCCTAAATACTTCCTCACAGAAGTTATTGCATGGCACAATTACAAAGACTCTGCCTGATGCCAAGTTTTAGGCCTAAAATCTAACTTTCTAAAAACCATGTGAGAAAAAGTAGTAGTAGCTTTTTTTTTTTTTTTTTTTTTTTAAAAGACATTTTAACTAATTTTATAGCTGTGTTGCATTGAGTGCATTGAAAATATATATTTATTATAATTGTTGTTAAAAATAATAATTTTCACCAATTTACCACCAACATTCCTTATTAAACTCAAAAGATCTAGTCAGGTTCACTGGTGGGTTTTGAATAATGAATGAAATATATTTATGCTGTAGACACTGACCCCTGTTTACATTCACCACCACTGTGAACAAATACAAGCCTATTAGTTCACTACAATTCACCATTTCACACCAAATCCTTTAAGAGATCCATATTTTTAAGTGAATTGAAGAGAAGTATTATAAAATGTTCGGAAATCCCTTTTATGGTAATAGTGAAAAAACAGACTCCTTTTCTCAGTCTGAGAAAAAGGCCACACTAAATTATCTATGCATCCAATACATTGTCATATACCGTATTTGTCAAAATACATGTCACACAAACTCTGACTGACCTTAAGAGAAATGGACACCAGTCTGTCTCCTAAAAACGAACTGTCCTATTAGGTTTAGCTTTAGCCCTAATCAGCCACATTGGCTTCAACTAATCAGTTTCCTGCATGTGGTGGGTTAGAATTTTGGGCTGAAGTAAAATTTCACTATAAGGTCTGTTTTCAGGAGAAGAACTAGGACCATTGCCTTAGGGGGTGATGAAGGGTGCTCACTCTGCTTGGCCAAGCTGGATTTGACTATGTTGCTCGGCCAGGATCTCCGCAAGCTGAGCGTTGCACTGACCAACGAAATGCAACACCAAGTCTCCGGCACCGTTATCAAACATCCCTGCAGAAGCAGCCGACAAGCCCAGAGTCTAGATTGCAAACAGAAAGACAAAGTTACACAGAAAACCTCTTTAAATCAGCCATATATGCTGAGAAAAGTATTCTGCTCCCTTTCTGGTTTCTTATGGTTTTGCATATTTGTCACACATTTGAGATCATAAAAAAAACCTGAGTAAATACAGAATGCAGCTTTTAAAATGTTGATTTTATTTATTAAGGGAAAAAACGAACTAACTACTAACCCCCGACCCCCACGCAACTAGTCAATCATGGCACATTTATTAAATTTCACTAACCACAGCCAGATTACTGCCAGACCTGTTCAATCAAGAATAATAATCAGACAAGATAAAGCAGACAAAATTACTGATTAGTGATTCGTGATTTCCGAATCATTGTGAACACACCACTACACACAGTCACCACAACGAAATTTGTGCTCTGCATTTAACCCATCACACGTGCACACGTGGAGCAGCGGGCAGCTATCAACAGCGCCCGGGGAGCAGTGAAGTGGGCGGTACCTTACTCAAGGGAACCTCAGTGGTGCCCGGGCTGGGACATGAACCTGCCACAATTTAAGTAGTTGACATCTATTAGCCTGAAAAATCTAAGGAGCTGCAGGCCTCACTTGCCTCCGTTTGTTCTGATTTGACAATGAAAAAGCAACTGAGCAATAATGGCAGCCATTGGAGAGTTCCGAGGTGAAACCACCACTGGCTTGTCTCACATTTGCCAAAAAACATTTTGATGATCCCCAGTACTTTGGGGAAATATTCTGTGGACTGATGAGACGAATGTTGAACTTTTTGGAAGGTTCGCATCCAATAATGTAAAATAAAACTAACACAGCATTTCATAAAAAGAACATTATGCCAACAGTCAAACATGGTGGTGGTAGTGTGATGGTCTGATCCTGCTTTGCTGGGACACTGGATGACCAGCTGTAATTAATGAAACCATGAATTCTGCTCTCTATCAGAAAATCCTGAAGGAGAATATATGGCAATTAGTTCATGCCCTGAAGCTCAAGCACACTTGGGTACTGCACCAGGACAATGATCCAAAACACACCAGCAAGTCCAATTCTGAATTCTGACCCATAAAAACAAATTAAGGGTTTGCACTGGACAAAGTCCGGACTTAAATACAATCAAGATGCTTTGGCATGACCTTAAACAGGCATTTTGTGCTGGGAAACCCTCCAATGGGGCTGAATTTAAACAATTCTGCAAAGAAGAATGAGCAAAAAGTCCTGCAAGACACACTGAAAGTTCTCAAATGTTTGACTGCAGTTATTGCTGCCTACATCGGCACAACCAGTTATTACATTTAGGGGCAATTACTTTTTCACATGGGATTTTGATAGTTTTTCCCCCTTAATAAAAGCAATCATTATATAAACTGCATTTTGTATTTGCGCAGGTTATTTTTGTATAATATTACAATTTGTTTGATGGCAAATATGCAAAAAACATCCACCAAGAAATCAGAAAGTGGCCAAATACTTTTGTTCATCGCTGCATGTTATACTCCTGACTCAGCACACCTCCGCTCCTGCTGCGATAGCATCCACAGTCCAACCGTGCTGAGGGACGAACTCGAGCGCAGCGGTGAGGACGCGGGTCTGGAGCTGCTCCTCCGTCTCATAATCCTCTGCCTGTTCACCGCTCTGGTCCTGATAACTGAAATTAAGCAGGAAGTGTAAATCACATCACATGAGAAAATGCAAATCTCACATAGGAGTCATGATTACATGCATCATTTACAGCCAGTAATCAAGGTGAGTAATCTGGGATAATAACTGCAGGATTAATAGAATATGTTAATCTAGGATTTTACAGAAAATAAAATAGGATCCATGATCCACACCTATGTTTATACAACTAATTTGACAAATACAATGCATAAGCTACAGGAAAATAATCTGTGTAATTTGTTACCTTTATAGGTAGGCTTATCTGGAACATTTTTTTAATTCAGAATTTAAAGTTCTCTGTGAAATATGTGAATCATTAAGGGTGGCATAGTGGTGCAACAAATATGCAGAGCGTCCACAGGTTGGCCACAGGTGCCTTTCTATTTGTTTACATGGGGTTCCTCTGGGTTCTCTGGTTTCCTCCCACTGTCCAAAGGCTTATTGGTTGACTGGCTGTTCTACATCCCCCATAAGTGTGTGTGAATGGTTGCCTGTCTCGCTGTTGCCCTGTGATTGGTTGGCCTCCTGTCCATGGTCCACAGTCAGCTGGGATCAGTTCCAGCTTCCCCGTGACCCAAAAATGAATAAATGGTTTGGAGAATGAATGGATGAATGTAATGGTATTCTGACCTAGTGTTAGATTGGGGGTCCTCATGCTGAGTGCTGGAGTCAGAAGCAGAGGCATGCTCTGTAGAGGAGCCCTCTTGCGATGCCTGGGCTTGGAAGTGCTCATTGTGGGACGGAGGTGGTACAGTCTGGTCACTTTTGGCGTCGTCAGCAAGCCGCAGCAAGGCAGCACGATGAAAACCACGTCTTAAACCATTGTACTGAGGACTGGAGCAAGTCTGGACCACTAGTCCAAAGATTGCATGGGAAAAAATGATAAAGTTGAAAATGTATCCTACTTTTACTTTTATCATTATAGAATTTTAACTCTATAAGGCTCATCCCTAATCCATACATTCTTGCACAGAGATATAACTAAACTTTTACTTGATACTGTAATTAATAGGGGTAAGCTTTTATAAGTCCATATTAAGTAAAAAGTAGATTATCATTAGAATGCCATTCAGTGAGTGTTTTGGTGCGAAATGGTTGATGGTTCATACCCAGTGAACCTACATGTGTCGTTTCATTCATGTGGAACAGTGGGCAGCTATTAATAGCACCCAGGGAGTAATGTCCCGGGACAGTACCTTGCTCAAGGGGACCTGATTGGTGCCTGGGCCAGGACTTGAACCTGCGACTCTCCCATCGCAAGGGCAACTTCACTAACCACGAGGCCACCACTGCCCTATTGAGGCATAATTTAACATCATAATGATACAGATCATCATATTGCCACGCTGTACACTCCACCATGAATAAAATTCCAATGTTTTTTTGCAATACAAGAACATATCTCACTTTCTGTATAGGTTGTCTTTTTTATTACTATTATTTATATACTATTATTTCAAGTGGAAACTACTGAATAAACACTTAATGCTTTGAGTTGCATAGTTTTGAAGAATTTTGCAACACTGCAACAGCCAAAATGAATACATTTTAACGGTTTTATTAACATTGATTAATAATCTCACATATAATCTACCTGCCGTTTTGATTCTACTCAACAATATGGCACTGCATTTCACTCCATACAGATATTATATATGCACAATGTATATTTATTGATCATATCCTATTCAGAGGTGTCAAATTCAGTGAAAAACCTCACCAGAACTGCTTGGACACACAGTTGGAACAAATTCATGGGGTGGATTTTTATGTGATTTTGCCACCTCTGGTCTTATATGGTGCACAATCTACAGTACCAGCACTATTCCAATCCATGATGACAATGTCATATCTTTGGTAACAATGGTAACATGAATCCTGTGATTACAGGTGTTTGAATTTAATTTTAATTTGCAAAAACCATTCCTGTTCTGGTTTATTTCATCCTAAACTGCTGTAGTTTAGTATTTGATGGTCAAGAATAAGTTTTACTGGATCAAGGTGTATATTTTTACAGCTCTCTCTCAGGACCATGAAGCAAAAGCACAACAATGAATGGCTTCTTTTCATGTCACCATTTATACACATCATAAATATAGCATATCATTATAAAAATGTAACCCCTATGAGGCTCATTCCTAATCCATACATTCTTGCACGGAGATATAACTGTAAACTTCTCTTTTCTTAATTCCCCTTTAATGTAATGTAACTGTTAACTTGTAGAGCTTTAGGAACTATCAGGGCATAGCTCACTACATGTTGTACTGGCATAACTGTATATGAGGCAAATAAACAATCTTCCATTTTGAAAATATGTGATCACCAAACCTGCCAGAAATGGCAATTATAGAGGGTAAAATTAACCATAGTGATTAGAATGAGTCCTGACATTAGATTGTCTGTTAGAAAAACGGATTTTTTCTCTATAAACCCTTGTGTTTACTCTGCTGCTGCTGCTCTTCCTGCCCTTCATGATCACCTTGTCCAGCCTCGAATGCAAATATCAGCTTTTGCAACCTCAATGGACCGACATTCTCGCCATAAAACATCACACTTCCCTCGCTAAACGCATCAAATTCGCATAATCCTGACTCACTATGCCCGGCTTACCGCTGCCGAGCCTCCGCAGGCTCCGCACGGCTCTCAGGCTTCTGATCAGTGCCGCCATGTTATAGCGGAGCGGCCATTAGCATCATGCTAATGTTAACCAGGCAGGCTACGTCAGAGCTGGGCGACGACCCGCTCTTCACCAAGAGGCTCCATTGTTCCATTCAGAAACAATCATCCCTACACCCTATTCACTAGCACTACGAACCCTACTCACTATAGCCATACAAGCAATAATATCGCTGTAATTTCCCTACTTCCTAAAATACAACATAATAATAATAATAATAATAATAATAATAATAATAATAATAATAATAATAATAATAATAATAATAATAATA
>JBBIGC010000033.1:10922623-10934958 GCA_037576955.1 Lepidarchus adonis
CTGAATTTGAAAACAAAAAGTCAAAACGAAATAAAAACTAAAACTAATGAAAAATCCAAAACTATTATAACCTTGCTGCCGGGACACTTCTTTTTTCATATTTTTCTTTCATTTTTTGACTGATCTGCATTATCACCACCCGGTGTTGACCAGAAGAGGATGGGCTCCTCTACTAAGTGTTGGCTTCTCCCAAGTTCAAGGAGGTTTTCCTTGCCTCGCTCACAATGACTTCGGTTGTAAGAATAATTCTGAATTGAACTGAACGACAACTAAAACCAACGTCCAGGTGAAGTCACTGGTGGCCTTGTGGTTAGGACCTTGCTCTTGGGAGCAGAAGGCTGCAAGTTCCAACCTTCTTCAGAACCTGCTACCAGAATGCTGTCATCAGTTGCCTTCGCCCTTGTAGGTTTTGGAGTAGTAACATCAAAATGATGTCTTTGGCACCTGTAGTTAAAGAACATGTTGGTGAACTCATATGCTCTGTGTAGACTCCAGGCTCTTTATTTTATTTTTCATCTTAATAATGATCAAAATGTACAAATATGCTCCTGTTTTACCCTGGAGGGCGTAGTTATGTTGTTTGCTTCTAAAAATGACTAAAACTAAAGGATCCGAATGACCCCACCGACACCAAATTGTTCCCACCGTTGGCCTAATATTGCAGCCTAGTTGTGTACAATCCCTGCATTCAAAGTAGGGGAGAAACTTCTTGGCCAGTTTGAGGCAGATTCTTGATGTCGGACCACCTGATAAACCCAGGGCTTCCCTGTCAGTGACCAGCCCGGTGGGCTCCCACCATTTGCTTCCTCTCCTTGCTTTGCACTTTGTCTTTTCCTGTAAGTCAAACCATGTCTCCAGCACAGAGAGTGTCCCTGAAGACCCCTGCTCCACCGAGAGGCTCCACCAGACCTCATTCATCCATCGACCTCCATGAATACAGCTAAATCTAAAATGAAACTTTCCAATCTCTGCATCACAGCCGGCTACGGGAGAAGAGAGGAGGGGAGGGAGGAGGTCTTCCTTTTTAACAGCTTCCCCCATCGACCCCTTTTGTGTTCTCCTGCCACTAATAGTCTTTAGATTCTCCTCTCTCCCAGTGAGGGTTATAGACTGCTCAAAGACTCCCCTTTGTCACGAGGCCAGAGAATGATAAGGCGCAAAAGGGGAAGAGAGAGTCAATAGCCGAAAGCGGCTAATGCACGAAAAAAAGAGGGAAAAAGAAAACACTTCCTGGACACCGGGGACTGCTGAAAGTGAGGTGTATGTATTCGGCGTACTGTATATTCCCCAGTATGACGTTCCATTCAAAAATACATAGCGATGGAGGAGGAAGGGGAGGGGAATCCATGTTTTATTCAGAATCAAATTTAGTATCCAAGATAGAAAAGGTCCCATAAAAATGTTGGGAGGGTCATCGGGAGCCCCCTTGGCCTTTGTGCGCGGGACCCCTCCTCATCTGAAGGAGGAATGATTTCATGACTGACTGAGAATGAAAAACACCACTCAAGAGCCCAGGCTCTATTTCTGTGACTCTCTCGCTCTCTCTCTCTCTCTTTGAGCTGTAACACCTACATTGTATGCAGAGGGACAGAAAGCACTGAATGGCCTCAAAAAGAAAAAAACCCCATTCACTTCAAGGCAGCTGGGCAGGCCAAGTGCTCAGGCCGACCTCTTTACTCATGGATGGGTTTTTGTGCAAAGCTCGTATGCGGAGGCCTCCAGCTCTGGCTATTCTCTGCTTAAGACGGCCTATAAATTCGCCTTATAGGACTGGAATGGTTCCTATGACGTTCTCAAGGCTCTAACTTCAGACCAGTGTAAAGTTTGGTACACAGTGCTTCACAACTCCTTGGGCCGACACTGCCTGAGTTTTCATCAGCGACTCTGACAGGGGTCTGAATAAATAGTAGGCTTTGAATGAGGCTCTTGAGAACATATCCCTGAGTTCAATAGGTCTCGCTGTGGTCTGGGAGACCTTGCTGCCCTCATTCTTGACCATCAGTGGACAGGGGAACATAACACTAAGTTCAGAGTGGTTGTTCACTTCATGAAGTCCCTGAAAAGAACTGAAGGCCCTTTTTAGCGTCATCTTTCATGGCTTTCACTTTTAAGGAATTCTTCTCAGCTCGGCCACTGGCCACTCTAAGGGTAGAACCTTAAGCTGGGGTTCCTATTTATCTCCTTATAAGCAGCATAAAGCTTTTTTGCCTAACTGAAACTGTGATTTTTCCTATTGGTCATTGGTCCAGAACCACAATTTTACTTCGTTGTTAATTGGTTAATCATTAAGCTGTCAATTGCATGGTTGGAGATATTTCTCAGGTTCATACTAGAACTAGAACCTTAAGTTCTGGACCTCTAACCGTCCATTTGGGACAATATCATCCTGAAGTCTGTTCGAATGACTGCTTAATAAGTTGTATATTTTTACTGGCAACTCTAGCGGATGCTACAATGGAGATAATTGAAGTCAAATATGCACTTGTTGCACTTTTTTTTCTTTTCTTCCTAATGAAATATTACTCGTAGAGATTAACATTAATCTTTCCTGCACACACACACATCCATTGCGCCCGGTGAAGTGGCCGTAGCTTTGATGTGTGGAAGAAACAAGGCTTTTGGGGCTGCAGAAACAGCTTGTTAGCAGCTACTTCCCCAGAGCTTGAAGGGGTGGGAGGCCAATATCATACCCCTCTACAGGAAGTGTGTCCTGAAAGCGAAGAGCTGTAGGGATTCCGACCGGATTCCATTGGACCAGCGGGCGCCACCATTGGCTTTATCCGTCCCTGAGCAGAAGATCCAAAGGCCAGTCCTCCCCTGCTGCTCGCTGCCCATGGCTTTCAACCCCGCGCTGCACACCGCAGAGAGAGGGGAGATTAGGATTAATCTCAGGTCCGACATGCTGATATTAACACCAGCTCTCCTTCTCTTTACCCATCCGATGGAGAAGTCGTGCGGTTGGCTCTGAAGAGGGAGGGTGGGCTGGGGTGGAGTGGAGTGAGGCTGTGGGCAAAATGAAAAGTTTGTGGATTATGCCCAGAGAAGGGAGGCAGGTTCAAAGGCCTGACATTGCACTGGCAGTGAGGATGGGGAATCGCTTTGGCAGCAGACACCAAGCTGTCTACATCGCCATCTGTTTGAGTAATTACCAGGACTGGAAGTCTGGCCAAGACCCACACTACCGTGTTTCCCCAACGATAGGTCGCCCCACAATATAGGCCCCATTTTGAAAGCCACAGAAAATGCTCATTTATGTTTTAAAAAGATAAGTCGCCCCATGTTATTAGCGGCAGCGTTACTGAATTTTACTGATCTGAAGAAGAAGCAACTAATTTGACCCCTGGAGGCTTTTGCAGCTCTATACCAGTGGCATTATACCATAGTTAAGCATAAACTATTACATTGATAAAATATTGAACTTACAATATCATACCACAACGCAAGAACTACTCTGCAGAATTTAAACTCCAGGCATCGTCTGTAACATCTGAGATGGACACGTCCAACATTAGGTCTCAGTTGAGTACATTTATGGATCTGATAATAAGTTTAATAATATTTGCATTTCAGTGTTGCTAATTTTATACTGAAGAATTTACATGTAGACGGATGATTGACAGCGCTGTACTGCAGTAGCCCCACCCTCCAGTCATTCAAACAAAAATTAAAAACATATGCAGCCAACAATAAACTTTTGTTCCCTGTATTTCTGTTAACTTGAGCGTTTTCCAGTTTGTATTATACACTAGAATGTAATGTAATAAATAGTAAAATAAAAGTTTAAAAGTTTGGATGCAGCATCAGCGCCATTTACCCATTTACGTAATTCACCCATCATATGCACAGAGGTGTGTCGTATTCCAGCATCATAAAAAGGGGTTTCTTCTTCTTCTCGCTCTTATGTATTTTCTAATTCATTTGTCGTATTCGCCAGAATGTGGCAATCAGATTGCCAGATTATGTTTAGTAAAGCGAATCATATGCTACATTCAGTTGAGAGTTTGTGTATATTAGTGCAAGGAAGACAACCATGATGGCTAGGCTAACTGCTAAACGATGCTAGTTCCAGCAAACAACTTGTTTGTTTCCAGTTTCCGTTTTTCAGTGGAAAATGTAGATAAGCAATGGTGCTGTATGTGTGATCTGTTTGTACTGAATTATACATTTAGTGAATGTGTTTTCATGTTTTTAGATTGAGTGCTGCCCATTTAAGCAAGTAGCACCCAACACCAGGTTTGCCAAATCAATGTATAATATGTATACTATGGTTACTTCAGAGAAATTGTATAAAAACAGCGTAGGAGTACAAATGTATCAAAATAAAATAATAATAAACAGTCTGCTAGAG
This sequence comes from Lepidarchus adonis, assembly GCA_037576955.1. NCBI lineage: Eukaryota > Metazoa > Chordata > Actinopteri > Characiformes > Lepidarchidae > Lepidarchus > Lepidarchus adonis. The sequence continues at coordinate 10,926,972 of JBBIGC010000033.1, forward strand.
TTTAAGTTAGATGTGTTAGAGCAAAGAAGTCACTAAAATGTGGAAGGAAAAACTGCACTACCAGCACCATATAACTGAAATGATTGCTGAGAATGAGTGTGACAATTAATTTAAAAGTATTTGTGTTTTCTTTCACTCTGAGATCACTCTGATACTGCTCCAACCCACAAGGTTACATATCATCCACACATATATGCAATATTTAAATAGTTTTAGTGTGGTGTGTACGGTCTTATCCACACAGTCAAGATAAAATAGAAGATAATATATTGCAGATGAACAGGTCCTGGGTATTTGTGAAAATTGTGATTTTCCCTCAGTTTTTCTTGAAAGAAAAAAAAAGTTTGCTCCACAGTGAGTGACTAGTAACAACAGGTCCCAGATCATCACAGCATTTAAAGAACTCTGCTCATAATGGTCATATGTATAAGGATAGCCAACAGAGCCTCTGCACCACAAGTTCATTACTGATGACACCAAACCACTTTTCCAATACTGATATTGATTCTGAAATCAAGATTCAAGATTCAAGAAGGTTTATTGTCATGTTGCATGGTATTTACTGAAATACACTAGCTGAAATGAAAATGTTTCTCACGAGCCTCAAAACAGTGCAATAATCAGTACAAAAAAAAAACCCCAAAAACAAAAAAATGCAGTAATCTTAAATAATAAAACAGTAAAATAAATCAAAATAAAATCTTGAGTAAAGACAGGCTCTTTAAAATCTCTTTCACTTTAACATTAGCTATTATTACATACTGTGCTTTACTGAAGCACTTCACCTAAAACGGTTAACTATCACAGGCTATCATAGCAATTTCAAGATTTTAAATAGAATGCAAGTTGTGGCACTACAATAATTGAATCTCCGGTTGTGAGAATCAAGCTGGAGGCGATCCCAGTGGACTATGGGCCCAAGGCAGGAGGCTAAGCCATCACAGGGCAACACAGAGACAGACAACCATCCACACCTATGGGGAATGAGTAGGCAGTCAACCTAAACCACAATCCTTTGGACAGTGGGAGAAAACCAGAGAACCCGGTGGAAATCCAGACAAGCACACGTAGAGCTCATAAACCCCACACCTTTCTATCCAATGTTCTATAACTATCTGATCTGGCACGTTCTGATATTAACTTAATACCCATATCCATTAAAGCAGATGTAGCATTGTGTTCATCAAAGGTATCGCTCATTTAAAAAACATAGCCACAGTAAGTTCCCCAGGAAGGAATTAAACATTGTAGAAGCAGCCAAGAAGCCCTAGATATGGATGTGCCTGAAGATGTCAAAAGATGTAGACTCCTTACTCCAACTCTGGTCATATTAGGAATGCACAATATTACCATGCATTGGAAATTGACCATTTATTTTCATTTGTGTTTATTTCTACAATGTTAAATTTCCACCTTGATAAGGTTTTCTGACCACACATTGGTAATTATTATTAATGATGATAATAGTCATACTAATTATAAATAACAATATTAACCAGTAATATCATACTTCGTAACCCCAGGCTTATAACTTTACATCAGTTTTAATGTAGCTACTGAGCCATTTATAGGTGCTGCTGGAAAATATGCAGTAAGATTAATAACTGACTAATAAGCTAGAGATTCATATTAGAATCTAATTATTTATTAAACCCAATGTTACAAGCATTGCAAATTATTACTGGACTAAATCTTTTCTCTCTAATTCAGCATTAATCAGTCAAAACAAGATTTCAGAATTAAGACAGTAGGTGTTAATTGTGCTGCCTGCAATCCATGCACAGTATAGATATATAAAGAATCAGAGAAAGAATATGTGAATCTCCATCTGACATGTAACCATGAAAACGGTTCAAAACTAGTAATATAATTACATCATTCATACTAACACCAAAGATTTGCACTTGCCCACCTCTTCCTGAGTGAATATGAGTAGCTTCAAGTTCCCAAACAGAGAGAGATATGGGTTAAAAAAAAAAATAGATCAATAAATAATCATCATCTCAGATGTCTGCTGGCACGAAACGACTTACCCAAAAAAACACTGCACTTAATTCTTAGTTCAACTAGTACATTTTATTTAAAAAGTGAAAAGCAGTTTTTATTTATTTATGTTGCACAAACCTCATTTTCAGGAAAGTTGGGCTATTTTAGATGTTAATTAAACTTTATTTAACTAACAAGGTAACTTTACATCATCTTTTTAGTTAAACTTTTTAAATGACGATACTAATTGTAGAATTTTTGCTTGATTTAATACTTCAGCTGTGCTCAGCATTGTCTGATTCTCCTCTTCATGAAATTCAAGCCATTTTCAATAAGAAATAGATCGGACCAGTCAACAGTCTGGCATTGTCTTGCTGAAAAATATGAATTGACGTTAAAGTAAGAGATGTCATCTTGGTGGCAACATACGTCTTCCTAAAATCCAACAATACACTTCACACACTTCAATGGTACATTCACATGCTTGCAACTCGACCACTTTTGCTGACATCAGTTTGAATTTGTTTTATGTTTGGCTCAACTCAAGAGAACTCAACACCTGTCTTTACAAAAACACAGCACATGGCTCCACAGTCTTTAAGTCCATCTGAGATGAGCTCAGGCCCAGAGGCTTGTGTACTGTAATACAGTTTCTTTTCTGTAGTACTCCGGAGTGCTGGTTGTGATATTGGACAGAGAAGGCAGTGCCATCTGTGGGCTTGAAGGTCACACACATTCAGCAGTGGTTTCTGAACTTGCCCTTTACACACTGAAATGTCTCTGAATTCTCTAAATCCATTCACAATATTATGTACTGTAGATGATGAAAGACCTCAATTTTCTGCAGTCTTGCAAAAAGTTCCTTTTCAACTAACAAGTCAAGAAAATTTGAAGAATTTTTTTTTCTTTGTCGTTTAGTCAGTTAAATAAAGTTTAATGTGAGTTAATGTTTTTCTTGCATTCTTTAAAATATACTGACTTTTAACTAGTATTTGTATAAGCTTCATGAATAAATGTGTCATATATTATATACAAATGAATTTCAGTGCTTTAATCTGCTTGAACGTATTATATTACACATAAAATGGGGAAAATGTGATACTTAAAAAGGTATTAACCAGGTTTATGTTCTTTCATCAGTTGTGTGGGGGTATTTTAACAAAATTTTGAAAATGACCCAGGAACTTGTAAGATTACAATTAAGGAAGAATAAAGACCTTCAAATGCAGCTGATTGCAGCGATACCAGCCAGATGACCAACATCAACCCAGAGACAAGCAAAATGTAGATACAGGTGATTAAACTGCACAATTACACCAGATATTCTCAGTTTCTATAAGAATCATCCAAAAAAAGATATTTAAGAAAATAAGAATTTTCAAAATGTGCAGTGCATCTTTATAATAAGAATGTACATGTTGTAATGAATCTAGTTATAGAATTTCACAGTGAGCCATGAATTTAAACTTTATACTAATTTATTTAACTTGTAAACACTGATAAATAAAACATATAGGAGAGTTAGAAAAAGGAAAACAAAGCCCATAGAAGAATGTGGGGTCGTCTGTGAAATGTCATCGCGTGAGAGTTCACATCATTAAAGGCAAATTACACTGCCACTGCACATTCAGCGTTGACATATTGCTTGTTCAGTGGGAAAAAGCTAAACGTTATTGTGAGGCTTCTCCCTCGCCCCCCTGTTTGCTTATCCCTGTGAGAAAACCCATTTACTTCCCACTTTTGCTTACATTTTCCTATACAGCGCCTGAGCAAGGGAATGCACAGAAAAAAGGACACACACACACACACACACACACACTCAAACTCACCCAGAGCCTGAAAAGGCAAAAGTTCTTTGCTGTTATGCAAATATACCAATCTGTAAATGCTTGAGTGAGAATTATATTTGAATTAAATGAGGCTTTGCCTTTCTATAACAATGAATTGCAAGCCCAGCTCTCAATACCCAATCCCCACGCCGCGGCCATGCATATTATGCCCTTGACGAAATGTGAACTGACATAAATACCATGGCTCACTTACAATCCGATTACTCGGCTAAAACACATCAATACTGGCCAGCCAACGGGCGCTGGCGTCCCCCCATTCAAGCGGCCAGCGAACAACCCCGGCTACTCCTCGCAACGCAAGCGCCCTGGCTGCCATGGCCTCGCCCCCACGCTCAACCCATCAGCCATCTTCAATGGGAGCCTTTCGACAAGGTGCTTTCCCCCTGCCTGGAGAGTTCAGGTCTAAAACAAAGCCAAAGATTGTGCTGATGGGCTCAAAGTCCCCAGTGCTGGCCCACCGCCCCACACTAGCGGTTAAGGGTTTAAATAGGGAGCCCTCCCTCCAAAAGGTCGCACTTTTGTGTGTGGATTCTCATTGAGTGGCTTTGCCAACGCGCTCCTATTAAAACTATCCCTGAGAAGAATGGGCCAGGTTAGCATGACCGAGGGTCATTTTATTTACAGTGGTGATGGCTTGTTAGTAGCCGGCCCTTAATTTAAAGTGGTGTTGACAACCACAAAGATTGCTCCCTTTCTGATGGCTGCGTGGCAACGCTTCGGGTTCCCCTCGACACAATTTAACCGCAGACGTTTACAAGGTTTTTCTTTTATTCCCAAGGAACCTGCCAGGTGGTGGCCACTTGGATGAGATCCTCCACGCAGTTGAAACGTTATAAGATTAGAAAGAGGAGAAAAATACACGTCATTGATGCGACTTGAGCTTCCGTGACCAATTTAGATCCAATGAGAAGATATTACAAGCTTCTTTTAAACCCAAAACACTGTTGTTTCCCTTCAAATTTTTGTGAAATCAATAGCCGTCTATCTTAATGAGGGTATGGAAGCTGGTTCTGAATAGATTGTATGCTAAAAAAGGATAAAGAGGGGTGACCGGGATGGGACTCCATTGTAAAACACAACCTAGACTGCAAAAGCACTTTAACGGAGTTATTTGTTTCGCTATAGTATGATTTATTCATTATCTCCAACAAGTAAATTACATCAAAGTACAAAGTGTGAAGCAAAGACTTGGTACCCCCAAACCACTCGATTAAGTAAAGATTTTTCTCCAAATTAAATTAAATTTAAGAAGAATTTTAAAACCCTAGTCAGCACATTAACAACTGTACATCGCACATAGCACAAACATTTACTGCCGTACTGTTGTATTAACTTTTAAAGCTTAATTCACTACTATTAAATGAAGTTAACAATTTCTAAATGCTCAAAATGGCCAATTTTCTGCTAAGTTTACATGATATTTCTGCTTTTAGTGACTTACACCTACGTTTCTTACAGCTTGCCATTGTACAATTTGTAATTATAAATGTATATAATGTAATTATAAACTCAAGAACTTAAAATAAAAGTATGGTAAACTTCAACATACAGTACATGACTGAAGCAAAGGCATGGTACCCTCCAAACATTCAAGTAAGTACAAGTTTTTCTCCAGTTTCACAGTCCATATTATTTGAGAAGAATTTAAAAACCCTAGTCAGCTACATTTATTTTAGTCAGAAGATACTGTACTGTACTGTAAAACATTACACAACTGTATTTCAGATAGATAAAATAGGTAGAAATATAATAAACCGAAATATTAATTGTAACTAATCAATAGTGTTACAGGAGACACAAACAGAATGGAGAATTAAATTATTTGTTTAGTTTCAAATAAAACTCTCAATTCAAATCATTCAAAAAATGTTCAGGTTTTACAGGAGAACACATTACAGGTTCTACAGGAAAACACACATGTGTTTTTCAGACTTCAGTTGGTTGAAAAACTTTTAACTTATAGCAGTCCTTAAGTTAAATGCAGGGCAACTGCCCAATGAGCCTTGGGTGCCCATGACCCAATTGTCCTTCCTTGAATCACTGTTGGAAGGGACTAACTACTGCACAGCTGGAACACTCTGTTCTGGAGATCACAATAAGGCCCTTGTCAAAGATATTTACACTCCTGCTTCCAGCACATCAAGTGTCTGACTGTTCACTTGCTGCTTGATATTTCTCACCCCCTGACAAGAGCCACTGTAATGAAATAACTAGATCGGCAATGTCATTCACTGCCTGTCAGTGGTGTTAATATTATGGCTGAACAGTTTTTGAGCAGAATGAGAGTGAAAGACAGAGTGAGAGTCAGAGACAGAGTGAGAGTGAGAGACAGTGTGAGAGTGAGAGGCAGAGTGAGAGACAGAATGAGAGTGAGAAGCAGTGTGAGAGTAAGAGGCAGAGTAAGAGTGAGAGTGCGAAGCAGAGTGAGACGCAGAGTGAGTGTGAGAGGCTGAGTGAGAGTGAGGGGCAGAGTGAGAGGCAGAGTGAGAGTGAGAGGCAGTGTGAAAGTGAGAGGCAGAGTGAGAGGCAGTGTGAAAGTGAGAGGCAGTGTGAGAGTGAGATACAGAGTAAGAGGCAGAGTGAGAGGCAGAGTAAGATGCAGAGTGAGAGTGAGAGGCAGAGTAAGAGGCAGAGGGAGAGTGAGAGGCAGAGTAAGAGTGAGAGGCAGAGTGAGAGGCAGTGTGAAAGTGAGAGGCAGAGTAAGAGTGAGAGGTAGAGTGAGAGTGAGAGGCAGAGTAAGAGTGAGAGGCAGATTGAGAGTGAGAGGCAGTGTGAAAGTGAGAGACAGAGTAAGAATGAGACGCAAAAGGAGAGTGAGAGGCAGAGTGAGAGTGAGAGGCAGAGTAAGAGTGAGGTGCAGAGTGAGAGTGAGAGGTAGAGTAAGGGTGAGAGGCAGTGTGAGAGTGAGAGGCAGTGAGAGGCAGAGTGAGAGGCAGTGTGAGAGTGAAAGGCAGAGTAAGAGTGAGTGTGAGAGGCAGAGTGAGACGCAGAGTAAGTGTGAGAGGCTGAGTGAGAGTGAGGGGCAGAGTGAGAGGCAGAGTGAGTGTGAGAGGCAGTGTGAAAGTGAGAGGCAGAGTAAGAGGTAGAGTGAGTGGCAGAGTAAGATGCAGAGTGAGAGTGAGAGGCAGAGTGAGAGTGAGAGGCAGAGTAAGAGAGAGAGGCAGAGAGAGAATGAGAGGCAGAGTGGGAGTGAGAAGCAGAGTGGGAGTGAGAGGCAGAGTAAGATTGAGAGACAGAGTGAGAGTGAGAGGCAGTGTGGAAGTGAGAGGCAGAGTAAGAGTGAGAGGCAGAGTTAGAGTAAGAGGCAGTGTGAAAGTGAGAGGCAGAGTAAGAGTGAGAGGCAGAGTGAGAGACAGAGTAAGAGTGAGAGGCAGAGTGAGAGTAAGAGGCAGTGTGAAAGTGAGAGGCAGAGTAAGAGTGAGAGGCAGAGTGAGAGGCAGAGTAAGAGTGAGAGGCAGAGTGAGAGGCAGAGTAAGAGTGAGAGGCAGAGTGAGAGGCAGAGTGAGAGGCAGAGTGAGAGGCAGAGTGAGAGTGAGAGTAAGAGTGAGAGGCAGAGTGAGATGCAGAGTAAGAGTGAGAGGCAGAGTGAGAGTAAGAGGCAGTGTGAAAGTGAGAGGCAGAGTAAGAGTGAGGGGCAGAGTGAGAGGCAGAGTAAGAGTGAGAGGCAGAGTGAGAGGCAGAGTGAGAGTGAGAGTAAGAGTGAGAGGCAGTGAGAGGCAGAGTGAGAGGCAGAGTAAGAGTGAGAGGCAGAGTGACAGTGAGAGGCAGAGTGACAGTGAAAGGCAGAGTGAGAGGCAGAGTGAGAGGCAGAGTAAAAGTGAGAGGCTGAGTGAGAGGCAGAGTAAGAGTGAGAGGCAGAGTGACAGTGAGAGGCAGAGTGACAGTGAGAGGCAGAGTGAGAGGTAGAGTAAGAGTGAGAGTAAGAGTGAGAGGCAGAGTGAGTGTAAGAGGCAGTGTGAAAGTGAGAGGCAGAGTGAGAGGCAGAGTGATAGGCAGTGTGAAAGTGAGATACAGAATAAGAGGTAGAGTGAGAGGCAGAGTAAGATGCAGAGTGAGAGTGAGAGGCAGAGTGAGAGTGAGAGGCAGAGTAAGAGGTAGAGTGAGTGGCAGAGTAAGATGCAGAGTGAGAGTGAGAGGCAGAGTGAGAGTGA
>JBBIGC010000033.1:10935623-10945671 GCA_037576955.1 Lepidarchus adonis
TAATATTAGTACTACTACTACCATTACTACTACTGTCACTAGTACTATTACTACTGCTAATATTATTACTACTACTACCATTACTACTACTGTCATTACTACTATTACTGCTGCTAATATTACTACTACTACTACTACTACTATTACTGTCACTAGTACTATTACTACTACTATTACTACTACTGTCCCAAATTATATTGCTACAGCTAATATTATTAATACTACTACCATTACTACTACTGTCACTAGTACTATTACTACTACTACTACTACTACTACTACTACTACTACTACTGTCACTAGTACTATTACTACTGCTATTACTATTACTCCTAATAATAATACTACTGCTACTACTGTCACTTGTAATATTACTACTGCTATTACTATTATTACTACTGCTGCTGTCGCTAGTACTGTTACTACTACTATTACTACTACTGTCACTAGTATTATTACAACTGCTATTACTACTGCTATTACTAGTACTATTACTATTTCTTCTTATATTGCTGCTGCTACTACTACTACTGTTGCTAGTACTGTTTCTACTGTTATTACTATTATTACTTTCATTGGTACTATTACTACTGCTATTATTATTACTTCTACTACTATTACAACCACTGTCACTAGTACTATTACTACTTCTATTACTACTACTACTGTCACTAGTACTGTTTCTACTGCTATTACTATTACTACTGTTGTCACTAGTACTATTACTACTACTACTACTGTCACTAGTACTGTTTCTACTGCTATTACTGCTATTACTACTACTGTCACTAGTTCTATTACTACTACTATTACTGTCACTAGTACTGCTGCTACTACTACTATTGTCATATGACTCCTGTTACTACTGTTACTACTACTACTACTACTACTACTACTACTGACACTAGTGCTATTATTACTGCTACTACAATTACTACTACTGTCACTATTACTATTACTACTGTCACTATTACTATTACTACTGTCACTACTACTGCTGCTACTACTATTACTACTATCACAAGTATTATTACTGCTGTTACTGCTCCCATAAGTTACCATTATTCCCTTGGAAAGTTCCAATTTGGAATGTTTATAAAACTCCCAAAATAAATCTCCCATGGAAAGTTTCTGGAAATTTACCAGGAATTGTCTACGCGTTTGCTACTCTAGTTGTAACAGATCAGCCACAGATGTAACATTAGCTCGTTTAAAACTAAATGTAGGAGTTTTGAGTAAAGCACCAGGAATTACACCAGTTACTGCTGCATTATACTCCCACCTCTCTGCTCCACCCGCCAGTGATCGACAGGCACAAGCTTTGAATCTCTGTAGAGAGTAACAGAAGGATGTAGGACATGACACACCTTCTCTCTCACTCGTTCGCTCACTCTCTATCTCTCCTTCATTCACCCCCCTTCTTCACCCCCTCCCTCTTTCCCCTGTAGCCCAGGACCATTTATATTAATTTACAAATGATTAACATAGACACAGGAAAAAAAAGCCAGACAGACAGAGAGTTAGACAGAGAGATATACACATAGACAGACAGACAGACAGACAGACAGACAGACAGACAGACAGACAGACTGAAAGATCTGAGTGGTAGTTTTAGCCATAAATAATGAGACAGGTATGTGCTGCTGCATCATCTCACATTAAGTTAAGTTGTTTAAACAGGAAGCACTTTATTACGAGCCGAGGTGAAAACGCCTGTTTGAAGAAGCAGAATGATGATCAGTTCTGTAAAAGTCACTGTTTGTTGTAGTGAACACACCTCTGTGTTTAACACATCACACATGGAGCAACGGGCAGCTATCAACAGCACCCGGGTGCAGTGTAGTGGGAATGGAACCGTGCTCAAGGGTTACACACTGGTGCCCGAGTCCTAACCACGACTACTAATAGTAGTAGCAGTAGTAATAATAGTAGTAGCAGTAGTAATAATAGTAGTAGTAGCAGCAGCAGCAGTAGTAGTAGTAGTAAAATTAGTAATAAAAGTAGTATTAATAACAGTAGTAGTAACAGTAGTAGTAATAACAGTAGTAGTAGTAACAGTAGCAGTTGTAGTAACAGTAGTAGTAATAACAATAGTAGTAATAACAGTAATAGTAGTAACAGTAGCAGTAGTATTAGTAATAACTGTAGCAGTAGTAGTAGTAGTAGTAGTAGTAGTAGTAACAATGTTAGTAGTAACAGCACCAGTAGTAGTAGTAGTAGCAGTAGTAGTAAAAGTAGCAGTAGTAGTAGCAGTAGCAGCAGTAGTAGTAGTAGTAGTAGTAACAGCAGCACCAGTAGTAGTAGTAGTAGTAGTAGTAGTAGTAGTAGTAGTAACAACAGTGGTATTAGTAACATCAGCAGTATTATTAGTAGTAGCAGTAGTGGTAATAGTAGCAGTAGTAGTAGTAGTAGTAGTAGTAGTAACAGCATCAGTAGTAGTAGTATTAGTAACAGTTGCAGCAGCAGTAGTAGTAGTAGTAACAGTAGTAGTAGTAGTAGTAGTAGTAGTAGTAGTAGTAGTAGTAACAGTAGCAGTAGTAGTAACAGAAATAGTAACACTAGTAGTAGTTGTAGTAGTAGTAGTAACAGCCTCAGTAGTAGTAGTAGTAGTAGTAGTAAAAGTAGTAACAGTAGCAGTAGTAGTAGCAGTAGTAGTAGCAACCGTAGTAGTAGTAGTAGTAGTAGTAGTAGTAGTAGTAGTAGTAAAAGCAGTATTAGTAATATTGTAGAACTAGTAAAAGCAGTAGTAGTAGTAGTAGTAGTAGTATAGTAGTAAAAGCAGCAGCAGCAGCAGCAGCAGTAGTAGTAGTAGTAGTAGTATAGTAGTAGTAGTAAAAGCAATATTAGTAATATTGTAGAACTAGTAAAAGCAGCAGTAGTAGTAGTAGCAGTAGTAGTAGTAGTAGTAGTAGTAGTAGTAGTAAAAGCAGCAGGAGCAGCAGCAGCAGCAGCAGCAGTAGTAGTAGTAGTAGTAGCAGTAGTAGTAGCAGTAGTAGTAAAAGCAGCAGGAGCAGCAGTAGTAGTAGCAGTAGTAGTAGTAGTAGTAGTAGTAGTAGTAGTAGCAGTAGTAGTAGTAGTAGTAGTAAAAGCAGCAGGAGCAGCAGTAGTAGTAGTAGTAGTAGTAGTAATAGTATAGTAGTAGTAAAAGCAGTATTAGTAATGTTGTAGAACTAGTAAAAGCAGTAGTAGTAATATAGTAGTAGAAGTAGTTTTAATATTAAATATTTTCCTAATAGACATTTTGTTAAAGTTGTGGTTCATATTCTGTTTGTGTGCGTGTGTGTGTGTGTGTGTGTGTGACACGCTTTCACTGAAACGAATCCTCTCTCTCTGGTGAAGAGACCTTCCCCGTGTGCTTGCTGGTGAAGTGTATGCGAGCTCGTCACTAAGTGGGTTGTAATCGGTCCAATCAGCGCGGGGAGTGAGGGGACTGGTGTTTTTGGGGGGACTGGTGGGGGGTGCTGGTGGGATTCATTGTTTGGGGCTGTCACCCTGCTAAGGCTTCACTAACCCCGGCTCTATAAAAGGCGCTCGCGGGGCCGCAGGACAGGCTCGGACACGTACCCCCCGCCCCACTACACTTCAGTCTGCGGGACAGTCGCACGCCGCTGCGGGCTCTGACTCTCTCTCTCTCTCGCTCTCTCCTCCGCGTGCTGTTGGGCCTTAGTTTGGCCGCGATGCTGCCCAGTGTGTTGGCCCCGTGCGTGCTGTGTCCGGCTCTGCGCGCGCCCCGGGCTGCACCCTCCTTTCTGATGGAGGAGCTGCTGCGCATCTCTCCGCACTCCGGCTGCTCCAGCGCGGCTTCGGGGCACAGGGCCTCACCGCCGGCTCCGGGGACCACCAGCCTGAGCCCCCTGAACCACGCCCCCGGTCACTCTCCCCCGGGACCCAAAGGCTGCGGCTCCCCGCGCGCCGGCGAACAGGGCTACCTCAAGTTTGGAGTCAACGCCATTCTGGCACCATCCACCAGAAACGGTAGGACGCCTGACCTCAATAATTAATCAGCTCCATTAGTCTATCTGCTTTAATAATTAATTAATTAATCAGCTCCATTAGTCTATCTGCTTTAATAATTAATTAATTAATCAGCTCCATTAGTCTATCTGCTTTAATAATTAATTAATCAATCAGCTCCATTAGTCTCTCTGCTTTAATCATTAATTAATCAATCAGCTCCATTAGTCTATCTGCTTTAATAATTCATTAATTAATCAGCTCCATTAGTCAATCTGCTTTAATAATTCGTTAATTAATCAGCTCTATTAGTCAATCTGCTTCCATTAGTCAATCGGCTTTAATAATTCGTTAATTAATCAGCTCCATTAGCCTATCTTCTTTAATAATTCATTAATTAATCAGCCCCTTTAGTCTATCTGCTTTAGTAATTCATTAATTAATCCGCCCATTTAATCTATCTGCCTAATTAATTAATAAATTAATCCCACTTATTAGCCTTTCTGCTTTATAAATTAATCAGCTACATTAGTCTATCTATTTTATAAATTAATCAATTAATCATCTTTATTAGTCTTCTTTATTATTATTAAATTAATAGTCTTAATTTGTCTCTATAGTCTTTATTTAGTTATTAATGAATCATTTCTATTAGTTTATTTGCTTTAATCATCTCTATTAGTCTACCTACTTTATTAATCAACGAATTAATCAGCTCCATTAGTCTATCTGCTTTATTAATAATTCACTTAATTAGCTCTATTAGAATATCTGTTTAACTTACCAGCTTTATTAGTCTATCCACTTAATTAATTCATGATCTCAGTTACTCTAGCTGACTAGTTAATTCATTAGATCAATTAGTTTATCTAGTTTATTAATGGACCAATTAATCAGTTCTGTTATTCTGGTTATCTGCTCTATTTGTCTACTCAGTTCTAGTCTATTTGCTTTATTAATTGATTAATTAATTATATTAGTTTAGCTGCTTTATAAATTCTTCTGCTCTTGTAGTCTCTCTGTTTTATTAATATTGATGATAATGAACCAGGTATATTTCTGCCTATGTTATCATCATACACCGGGATCTGTAATCACACACACACACACACGCACACACACATACACACATACACACTTATATCAGGGTGGGATCTTTGGCTGTGTTCTCATTAACATTTGGAAACAGCAACAACATCTGGACTCCTCTGCATTATGGGTGGTGTTTGGGGTGTGGGTGGAGCTGGGGTTGGTGTGTTACTGTGTTTACAGTGTGTATTTGAAATCATGATGGTGTGTGTCCTGTTCAACAGCCCCCTCTCCACCTGCATTCCACGGCATGGCCAAAGAATTCCCCTTCCCTTATTTCCACTCTTCATTCCATCCCTTCATCCGGACGTCCTACTTTCCAGGTGGGTCACCACATACTTTATCTTCTCCTACAGTTTCCCATGGTTTAGTCTCAAACGTATCGTCATTAACGTGCCTCAAAGCAGCGCGGCACCAAAAAAACGTCCTGAACACGAGTATGGGACGAGCCCCTCTCTCCAGTGTGATAGCCCGTTTAGCAAAGGGGCAGCGCAGTTTTTTTGTCTTCCTAATCTACAAATTATGGCTAATTTGGATCGTCACGGTCCAAATTTAGGGCGGGTCCCCTTCTCACAAGAAAAGGCGCTGGCATCTCTTCACGGCCTCCTTTTCCCACCGAGCCGCTGCGCTTTAGCCAGTGATTGGCAACAATGCCTTTCAAGCACCATGACCAATTCGGTCAGCTCCCTCCGGGCAGCCACACACACACCCGGTGTTGACTTCAGCACGCTGCTCGCAGGCATTTACCAGTCATGGACTAATTCCCCTATTAGCAGCTATTCAGTGTTTCAATATTCTCCCAAGACCATAGTCGCGCGCCTTCGTGGGACGCCAATGGGCCCCGTTTGGGGAAAAAGGGAGAGGTCATGTGCACGCAGATGTACAAATACGCAAACCGGACCCTCATCCCGATGGTGGATTCCTGCACATACGTAGCTCAAGCGTCAACAGCTATTTAGCTCCAAATCTACATCCACACGTCTAATCCCAACAAGCAGATTGGATTCGCCCGCAAACATGGTGACACTTTACTAGTCCACAACAGAGTCCACTACAGAGTCCACTACAGAGTCCACTACAGATGCTTCATAGCTTCTCTACTACATTCAACCAATTGCCAGTAACATACAAGTGACATACATTTAAATCAGATTCTGCTCAACCTAATCCTAAGCCCAACCTTCATTCTCTTAACTCTGTTGACACTCAGAAACCCCAGATAATTTTATTTAACAATTTAAGCAGATAATCTGAATATAATCTCAAAATTATGTTAGAATTAAATTAAAATTACATTGTCAATTTATTTGCTACGTTTGTACGTATCGGTAGAAAGATATAGAATATATCTAACTGCTTGTTCAGGCTTTATTTCCCCCGAATTTAAAGAAACAATAATAATTCCACATTAAAAACGCGATGTGAATGTGTGTTATACTTTAGTCTACGTATTGCAATGAAACCGATGAACACAAATATATAAATAGATCAATAAAGAATTACATAAACAAACAGTAATTGGCTTTGCTCCATGGTCACCAGTTCTGAACATCTACCATCCCACAGAGCTGAGCTCCAAAACCGCTGACCCAGTCCGGCTTGGGCCCTCAGGGGCCTGTGCTCCGCTGAAGAAAGCGGTGAAGACGTTGAGCACTTTCAGTAAAGTGCTGCTCTAGACCCTCGAACACAGGTCGAGCCAAGCGGCCCTCGAGGGGAGCTCCAAATGTACGCTGCTTATTCAGACAGCCCATAATAGACTGCTCCTTTTCACCAGCTCAGCAGCTTTCGCTTCATTTAAAGAAAATAATCTGGACGCAGAAAGAGCGAGAAGGTGATCCCCACCAACAGCATTCTTCAAATGATCTTGGCCTGCAGTTGCGTTTAGTTTCGAAGTGTAAATCCCCTTTGTTGGCGTAATATATGGCTTTAGTGGCCTGTCTCGAGCCTTTTTTCAGCTAGTTCATTACTACACAATTACCGTCCACGCTTCATTAGCACCTCTATCTTCCCTGAATGGCTGCTGGGCCTTTTTACCATACCAATGCTTCTGGGAGCCAAGCAATGTGCTAATTAGCCCCGGGCTAGCTGTCTCGCACAGAGCGGCTCACACATCCGCAGGCAAGCCAAGGATCCGCTCCGGGATGCTAAACCATGCGGCTTCCCTGCTTTTTCAACAGCGTCGACCTCGGTGGTGCCCATCCCCGGGACCTTCTCGTGGCCGCTGACGGCGAGGGGGAAGCCCAGGAGAGGGATGCTGAGACGGGCCGTCTTCTCGGACGTGCAGCGTAAGGCCCTGGAGAGGATGTTCCAGAAGCAGAAGTACATCAGCAAGCCTGACAGAAAGAAGCTGGCCTCCAAACTGGGCCTCAAAGACTCGCAGGTAAAGGCCCGTCGAGGTGTAGGAGTCACTTTATTTCTAAATGTGACTAAATACTTTTCAATTCAATTCAGTTTTATTTCTATAGCACTTTCTACAACTGACGTTGTAACAAAGCAGCTTTTCAGGATCCGGGTCCGAGGCTCTACTGAGCAACAGAGGTCAGAAAAAACTCCCTCAACTGTAGGAAGGAACCTTGGGAGGAACCAAGGCTCCTTCTCTGGTCAACACTGGATAGTAATAACAAAAATAAACACATAAATAAATAAATAAACAAAATTAATTTAAAATAAATTAATAAATAAATAAAATAATAATTATATATATACATTCTTTTTTATAATAAAAAAATAAATAAATAAGACCTGAGTGACAGTATTACAAGCAGGCCTGGTCCTGGACGAGCCCCTACTCAGCTAATTTTAGTGTTTTCATTACTCTTAATACTCCTGATCCCCATGAACATCATCTTCGCTGAGTGAAAAAGCATTAGGATGAAAGAGAGGTTCTCCTTTTAGCACTGGAATCTACTCTCGCAAAAATCAATCATTTTTCCTTGAAAATCAATGGCTCTGAAGTATCTCAGCCTCCTCAGGTTAAGAGCGTCGTCCTTGACTCAGTCTTCATCACTTTGTGTACGGCGATTCTTGGTCACAACCCTTACAGATGATTGTAATTCAGTTTTGTCTGACCTCCCTTCCAAGCTCTGACATGATTTTCAGTTTGTTCTAAATGCTGCTGCTCGTATTGTTAGCAGGACTCCTTCCACAGCACATATCTCCCATAATTCAGCAGTTTCACTGGCTCCCTGCTCGACACTGTATCCTGCACAATACAACTCCATTCTCTCTTTCTGATCTTACATATTCATACTCTTAGATCAGCGTACTCCACCTCTTTTGTGATGTCTACTGCTGGAACTGGAACTCATGACCTGTTCCGCTGTATCGACTGTCTCTACATTCAAGTTTCAGCTCAAAACAACTTTTAAATTTGATAATTGACTTCAACCTCTGATAATGTCATCTTAGTACTTTTTACTGTCTGTCTGATCTTCACTCAGATTTTGTAAGGTGTCCTTGAGTGCCTTGAAATTCGCCACTAAATAAAATGTATTATTATTTATAATTATTAAAGATATTTAATTATATTATTCAAGATTAGCTCTAAAGCTCTAGCCATGAAACTTATCAACCATAATTAACATACTTCCATAAACCGTTGTGGATGAGTCTTGGTTCCTCCAAAGGTTACTTCCTCAGTCCAGGGAATTTCTACTCGCCTCCAGTCGGACCCGGACTTTGTAAAGCTGCTTTGTGAGGACATCAGTTGTAAAAATTGCTATAGAATTGAATTGAATTGAAAAGTGTGCAGGTCAGTAGGGCTGGGAAACGGGTGTAGGCCCAGGCACTGAATATAAGTAGAGTGGCCTTCACTGATGGAACTGGAGTCATCAGAATTGGAGAAAAGTGTCATGTTGGTGAATGCTTCACTCCCAGCAGTGGTGGTAACGTTTCTCGTTCCTCTGCAGGTGAAAATATGGTTCCAGAACCGGCGGATGAAATGGCGTAACTCCAAAGAGAGGGAGCTTCTATCCTCCGGCGGCTGCCGGGAACAAACTCTCCCCACGAAGACCAACCCCAACCCGGACCTGAGCGACGTGGGCGGCCCACGAGAGAACCACGGTGGGGAGATGATGGCAGGTCTTCAGGCAGAGGGATCAGACTCTCCCCCATCACCCTCCAGCAGCAAGCACACGGATTTCTCAGACTCAGAGGACGAAGAAATCACTGTATCATAACCGTGGCCGAAGTTGTGTAATAGTGGCACAAAATCAAAAAAAGAGCAAATGAGTAACAATAGACACCAGCGAACCACTGAAGTATGTGTTGATATCACTGCTGAGTAACTGTTCCAGTTATTCCATCATTTGCACTTTGTTCTCTGGATTTTGTAGCCACTATTTGAACATAAGGCACTCTACTCCTCTAGTGTGCTGTTTAGAGAAGTGTGATTTGGGACGCAGCCAGGCCATGCTTCTGAGTAGCGTAGCTGTGTCTTTAAGTACTACTAAAGCTACTTTATGCTTCAGTCTTCTAGCCCAAAAGACACTTGTGAGAACTGCAGGTGCTCGTGGGGAAAAGGCACCTGTAAGTCTGCTGAGGTGAAGGAATGGCCCACACTGTGGCCTTTGCTGCTTTTTTTTGCAGTTTTTTGTAAAGTTTGTATAAATATTTTTGAACATTTCTTTTTGTACGGAATGTTTTATAGCCTATCAAGATCCATGCCTTTCCTGCTGTTAGATTTTCAATGTTTAATCTAAAGTCTGTAGATTTTAAATGTATAACTTAAAAGTCATATATTATTTTGTATGTTGGTTCTAAAGATGAAATGTATATACTTGGAAAAAAGATATTTTTGCATATTAAAACCCAAAAGGAAAAGCAGTTTTTTGTTTGCACTTTATTATTGTTTTCTTTATGTAGTTTAAAAAAAAAAAAATTGTATAAAGTTGAATGTTTTATCGGAGGATACTATGCAAATACAAGATGGGTTTGTCACAAATTAAAAAAAAGAAAAGAAAAATAATATACATTTATTTTTAGATAAAGAATAATTAACATTATA
>JBBIGC010000033.1:10945771-10958714 GCA_037576955.1 Lepidarchus adonis
CTCTCTTTTGCACACACACACACACACACACACACACACACACACACACACACACACACACACACACACACACACACTGAACATAGCCACACTGCTTACTTACCATTACTGTGAGACTTCAGTGAGCTGCAGTTTGTTGGGGTTGGTGTTTTAGTCCGTGGACAAGTGATGCCCACCTGTGCACTCATGCCCCGCCTCCAGGAGCCCGTTTGGGATATGGTAGGGGTTTTGCGACCTGTAAAGCCATGTTCCGATTCCTCACTGAAATCTGTTGGACAGCACCACTTGGTGTCCATCTTGATGCCAGGGTCTGAGGCGCCGTCTGGCCGCCTGAGGTCGTCGCTGGTCCAGGCAGCGTTGCGTTCGACAGCCGAGCGCTTCTCTGCATCCGTCTGTAGCTGGTGTATCAAAAATAAGGAATTACTTCCAGGTTCAGTTTTCCAGAGACTTTACCAACCAATCTGTTCTAAGAGAACTTTTCGCCCAAACAGCCAGAGTAACAAAGCTCTAAAGCTCAGTTGGCCACAGGTCAAGGACTGAATCTCTGCAACAGCATATGTCAGATATGGAAAAAAAAACTCAAAAGGCCTATTGGGTTGCAAACCGGATATTAGCCCTGATGGCTAATTTGCGCCCCATATATAGCAACAGCATCAACTGCAGTTGTGGATTCAGCTGATATGGAGCTCCTGGGCTCCTTACATGGCTCCCCCAAATAAACAGAGCTGCTAAACCCTAGCACTTCTCCAAACCTAGCCAGGATTACATCACCCTGCTTCAGAGCAGGTCATTGTTCAACTGCTACTGAAAATACTCATAAAACATCATTGCCAGGGAAAGAATTTTAATGGCCTCCAGTTGTTATCAGGGCCAAATCCAAAACACTGTTATCTCAACACTCATACAATAAATCCAAACTCTAGCTCAGTGGGAGGAATGAGGGAATGCAAAAGTAAAAAAAAGAGAGAATCTGAAAAAATAAAGAATGACAAAGAAAATGGCAAAGAAAAAAAGAAACAAACAAAAGCAAAATATAAGGCATAAATGGTAAGGAGGAGGCGGAGTGATAGAAAGGCGTAGGCAGAGATATGGAGGGGCAGGGCACGTGAGAGATGACAGATTTTTGGCTCGTGTTTCAGCTATTTTGGCTCAGAACTTTATTAGAGTGTTTGGGTTTTAAATCATGTTCTGGCACACGGAGTAACATCTGGGCCCTTCATGTTGTCAGGAATATCAAAACAAATGAAACATGCAGATGTCTGCCTTTTTCAGGTTTTATGAGTGGTGAAGCTGTGAATTATTGGTATTTTTGCATCTGGGAGATGGCAGTCAGGTGGCTACATGATTACAGACGCGTTGCAGTGGGGGGTTTATCGTGGTCAAATATTTAAAGACAGATATGTAGAGCACTTGCTGAAGATAATGTTGAAATTCTTTGTGTCAAATGAAGGTCAAGTCATTGTCAGGCACGTGTTGCTAAATGTTCTACTGAACATGGGCGCTTGCCAACTGGAAAACAAGAATGTAGCTTGCAGCATGGTGGTGCAGTGGTTAGCGCTGTCAGCTCACAGCAAGAAGCTCCTGGGTTCAGTCCCTGTGTTTATGTGGGTTTCTTCCGGGTCCTCCGGTTTCCTCCCATACACCTTTTCCACTGCACTGGTGCCTGGATCAGAGCTGGGTGACTGTCATAAACTCCCACTTCACCTCACTTCACAAACCAAAAATGGCAGAACACATCTTGTGTTTTCAGGTGATACTTCAGGACTGAGATCATAACTTCATGTTCAAAATAAACTTTTCAGCATCTTTTAGACTTTGAAAGACATTACGTCAAAGATTACGACAGGTGAGTTTTGTGATCACTTCTAGCTTACTGCATTTGCCGTTTTTTTGCTTTTCTTGTCACGGACTAGCATTAGCTCAAATGCACAGGTTCCCGGCCCCAGAACCAGGAAAAAATTGGTGCTGGTTCCAAGCCAAAATTGCGAAAAAAAAGCACGGCACTGACACCAGTGAAGTGGAAAAGCACCACCGCTGCACTGAGGCTTAGATTGACCGGCTACTCTGAATTGGACCATAGTCAGCTGGGATTGGCTCCAGCTTCCCCGAGACCCAAAATAGATAAAGGAAGGATAAAAAGAACAGTGATATCACTGACTGCCATGCTTGCACACACATTATGCTTGGTGCCACAGTGACCAATCTGCCCAGCATCGGCAACGAGCTCATAAAGGAAGTGGGGGAGCCAGTTAGCTGAGTCATTCTAAGAAAGGCAGCAATTCTATTCAAAACAGACCAGGGCAGACACAGCCACTGATAAGAGCCCACCAACGTTTAATCTAATGAGCACCAAAGCCCTGCTGAGCCACCATCACAGATCAAAGCCTATAGCTCACTGCACGTAATGGCAAACAGATTAGCCCAGATCAAATTATGCAAAAAAAAGTCATAGGCACCTGAGAAAATTAGATTTAGATAGAAGTTTTTTTCCTTCAAAACATTAACAATAATATAATTATAAATAACAGTAACACAGTAAACACTGACATTATGCATCAATGTGTTTCCACATCTCTCCTCATGGAAGCCCAGCATCATCAAATCCCTGGCTTTGCAATAATCAGTCCTTCCTTCCCTTAAACCAGGTTCTGCTGAGTTTCACACATTCATGCGATGACTGGAGAGGAGATCTGGAACCAAACCTGTTCTTCTAACCTCTTCTAATCTCACAACATATCAATGTTGATCAGACTCTTGATGCATTTCACTGATTTAACATTTTACTAATTTCTCATGACTTTAGTGCCTTTACACCAAGTTTACACAATGTTAGTGTCTTCTTACCCAAAGCGCAGTAGCTTCACACAGTGTTTAACTGTGTTTAACAGTGTGTTTAACAGTATTTAACACCAAATGCATCATCATCAGTGTCCAGCAGCAGGTTAAACCTACACTCACCCCCATACAGACTAATGTAGAGTCAAATAACTGGAGCTTAAAAAACCTTATAAAACACCACATTACTTCATAAACCATCCACCTACATCTATGGACATCAATTCAGATTAGGTTACAGTTAATATCAGCCATCAGTCCCACCTTGGCCTCGGTTTTAGTCTTATTACAGCTCCACCTGTAGCTCAGAGAGAAAGAACTAGTATAAAACCACTACACACTGTCCCATCAGAGAATTCTGAGCTCCCAAAGAAAACTAGTGTTAATACATGTAAATGTTGACATTTAAACCCTTAAAATAATAAGAAACTTATTATGTTTTTCTTAGTACATTTACATTTACATTTACATTTATTCACTCTGTTTGCTGCTTTTTCTGCCAGAACACTGCAAATTTCCCACTTGTGGGACAATAAAGGAGTATCTTATCTTATTTCTTATCTTCTATAAACATTTTAAAGATATCTTAAGGCATTAAAAAGAGATTTTTTAATTTAAAGATTAAACAGTTCTAGTACAGACCAAGCTATCTACTACTCACCTGTTCCTCTATGTCCCTGCGTGGAGCAGAGGGTGTGTTGACGTAGGAGCTGAGAGATGAGCTTGTGTTAAGATCATCTGTATCCAGAGCGTCGCTGACTCCGCTGCTGACTGAACTGCTATCGTCCCAGCTGAGATCAAGAGAAAAAACACACAAGTTAAATGTACTGAGACTAAAAATGATCTATTTTCCATAACATGTTTTGAAATGTACATAGTGCACTATTGACATTTTATCCAGGCAGTGAGCAGCCTATGAATATTCCACATTCACAGATATGCTTACGCACCTTAAAAAAAATGATAAATGATAAAAGTGAAGGGCAAAATCATAGACACTAGAAAAGCTAATGATGCCACGGTCTGTCGGTTCTGCTGAAGAAAAAAACAAAGACTTGCTTGCATTCCCTTCATACTTGCGACATTAGACTCGTCTCCATACTTCTCAAAATGTTCAATTAGCTCATAGACTATCTCTCTCTCTCTACTGGCTCTGGTTGGTTTGCCATTTTTAGCACAAGGTCCAAACCTATTATAACGCTCAGAAAAGGCTACAGTTCTGGACACACAGGACAAATGCGGTTTCCATTTCAAAAGAAAATGTGATATTTATACAGACAAGCACAACAGAATGGACCAACCTTCAAAGAGCTGTGACTTCAAAGAGCCTGCCACAGATAAGGTCACTTTAACTTAGTTATAAGGCTTTAAAAATACTCAGTTCAATACTCAGAGTCTGACCTTTGTCTGTACTTAAGACAAAATATTGCATATAACGATTAAAACAAGCATTGTGTAAAATGCAATAAAAATTATCTAAAAAGAAATTACTTTTAATAATTTGTCTGACCAACTTGCCTGTGTAAAAGAATTTGATGCCTGCAACATGTCAAAAAAAGACAGGATGAAACAAAAAAAAGAGTGTAATATTGATAGAAAATTCAAGTTCACCATTCTGAAAGATTTGCAAAATTGGTATCAAGTGAAGAGATCATGACATGATGTAATCCAGTCTTTGCAATGATGCCGTTTCTTCACTTGCCAAACTTCTTGAGACAATGGTCACCATCTATAGTACATAACACTGTAAAACGTTACAGGTAATCCTGAGAAATCTCTTGGCCAAAGCTCATCTCAGGTGAACTGAAAGACATAAAATGTGTGAAGTGGATAGCAGAGTCCCTGTTTCAGCTTGTTTTGGGTCAAAACGTACATTGAATTTTCTGTGACAAAGATAAAATCCACTATCCAGACAAAACCAGCATCTGGGTAACTTGCAAAAGTCACAGCATGGGTGGCTTGTATGTATCTGATGTGGAGGAATACAGTATATTGGGAATTTAAAGAGACATCTGCTGCCATTAAGGGAAGTTTATTGCTATTTCATTCTGCAAGACAATGCCTCATTCTGCAAGACAAGGCCTTGGTCTGTACATGTTACGGACAAAGAGAATTGGCAAAAGCATCCACTTGCAAAACTGCACCAGTTAGTATTCTTTGTTCTCAAACAGTTCAAAATAAATTGTGATGTACGACAGTGATATAAAACAGAGGTAAACATACAGCCATTGTTTTTTTTATTTCTTTTATTTCTGATAAATGTATTTATCTTTACAAAATACATTTAGGCTTGTCAGTAGAAACACTGGAAATATTTTCTTTGTTCTTAAATATGTACAAAGAAAAACTTAAAATATTCAAGAAAATTAACAAATCAGTTTCTTGCAATTTCATTTTTAAAAATATCCCAATTTTGTAATAAAGTATGCCAGCGCTAACAAGCTGATGATCTGTCCTCTGACGCAGCCATTTAAGAAAATATTGAATTCTTTGTTGGGAAAAGCAACAAGCTACGACAGCTGCTGCCATACTGTCAACACCTGTGCTAGTTGTCTTACTCACAGCCATTCAACCAAACACATGGAGACTTTGAGCTAATAATGGCTAAGGATTTAGCAAACAAACTTTGCCTTTAACCATATCTCAAGAGGTAAGTGCCATAGAAATGCATGTTCACACATTAGCACTTTTCAAATAGCAACAAACTGCTTTGCCGCTGATGTGGAGAAATGCAAAGCTAAGAAAACAGAGAATGAACAACAAAGACCCTCATGATACTGTCTGCTTTCAGAACTGTCTGACTTCTGCTGACATGGGGAAAGAGAAATACTGGAGGTAAGGCAATCTGTCAAGCAAGATAGACCAACATGCATACACGGCCTACACGGCCTTCAGCACAGCAAACTGACCGTTCTATCCAATATCATCCTCCCACCATCCATCCTTAGACCTTTCCCTACAGATCAGACGGTGCCAACCCCAGCAACCCTGAGGTACCATCCCGCTACACTGCTCCACACAACTCCATGTGTTCACGTGTGAGGGGTCAAATACAGAGGAACATTTGGTTGTGATGCACTTAGTATGACTGAGAAAAATAGTTGCTTTTACTATTCAGTAGAGTCATACAAGTGTGAGTAATTATAACGTAATAATAATAATAATAATAATAATAATAATAATAATAATAAATGTACTGATTGCTAAAAAATTTGAAGATTCCACCTAGTCAAGCTGACCACAATTGTCTTTTACAGTTCTTAGCAATACATTTATTTATTATTAGGTTTATTTTAGTTTTATTAGGTTGAGGCAAAATGTAAAACAGCAGAAAATTTGTGACATTACTAACATCTGCCCTCAGAACGGGTCACAGCACCATTAACACATTACAACATGTTTTTTCATAAGACCCATCAATATGAAAATGGTGCTGTAACGCGTTCAGTGGGCAGATGTTAGTAATATTTGTTAATTGAGAGGTCAGTGGGGTTATTTGTAGTGTTAGTATTAGATTCTTTTTTGTCGAACTTACCATTAGAACTAACAAATGGACAACCCAGTCTCAAATCCATTGAGTTGAGATTATTAATCCCTAAGAGAAAATTATTCTCTGTATTTCACCCATTCGAAGCAGTGATCACACACACCTGGGGTAGTGAGGCACCTGGGGAGCTGTGCAGGTCCTTTAGTTCTGGAAATCGAACCCACAACCTTTGGGTCACAAACCTACTTCTCAACCATTAGGCCTCAGCTTCCCCCAAGCTTTACCGTACCTTTAAAAAGGCTCCCTTGGTTTTGAGTGTCATGGCTGCTTCCTTATTTCTGCTTCATTGCGCTGCTGAAAGGCTGTCCCACATAAGGGCTATTTCTTTCTTCTGTGTGTGTGTCTTGGGTCCATCCATCACATGGCATGCGCTTTCAGGTGCTACAGACAGTTAAGACAAACAAAGCCTGAGGCAGCTGGAGAAGAACCCCACTAAGATAAAGGGCAGATCTGACAATGCAATACAATACAATACAATCGCTAACACATAAAATTGATAAAATCCCAACGCTTTTAAGTGCTAACTTCTATCTGAGGCTCTCCCTGCCAGCTGCAAGGCAGATTTCGGACCTGGCACGGTTACAAATGGCCGTTTCCAAACAGAAGCCAGTGGCCACTTGTCCAGCCAACCCCTTTTTCTCTTCTTTTTCCATAGTTCTTCACAGTACGCCAGAGTTCAGCACATCAGAGCAGAACAATCCTTCTTTTCACTGCACAGAGACAGAGAGAGAGAAAGGAAGGTGTGGGTGGTAGGGATGCCAAAGGTGGGCCAGAGAGTGGTACTTTTCCACACGTTTGAAGAATTTACTCTTCTCTCTTCTTTCGAATGCAGACCATAAATTCCTTCTCTGCCCAAGAACAACTGAGCCTCAACTATGCGTTGGAAAACATTGAAGCAAAAGCATATATTACACTCTGTTTGAAGTTCGTTCAGCTCCTGAATACAGAGATGAATTTTCAAATGGGGGAATTTCCTGGAACGCTCCAACTAAAATCACATAGCATGTATATAAGCTGGCTGAGTATGAACATGCATACAAAACAAAATAAAAAAAATCTGCAATGTAACCGTAGCATTATTCATTCATTTTCCAAACCCGCTTTATCCATTTCGGGTCACGGGGAAGCTGGAGCTGATCACAGTTGACTGCGGGCCAAGGCAAGGTTCACCCTGGACAGGAGTCCAACCCAACACAGTGACAGACAACCATACACTCACACTAAAGCAAGGGTGGGCAATTTGGATCCTGGAGGGCTGGTGTCCTGCACAGTTCGGTAGTTCCCCACTTCAAACACACTCACTAAACCTGGCAATTAACAGGTGAGTTGAACCAGGTGTGCTAAAGCAGGGAGATCACCCATCTGTGCTGGACACCGGCCTCCAAGACCAGAGTTGCCAACCCCTGCACTAAAGCCTATGGGCAATTGAGAGTAGCCAACTAATCCACAAGCCTTTAGACCAGGGGTGTGGAACTCTGGTCCTGGAGGCCAGTGTCCTGCACAGTTTGGTGATTACGCAGCTCAGACACACCTGGTTCAAATCACCTGGTAATTGCCAGACTGGGCGAGTCTGTTTGAGGAGGAAAGGAACCAAACTGTGCTGGATACAGTGGTAAAACACCCAGAGGAAGCCCAAGTGAGCTGGCGAACTCCACACAGAAAATCACCCTTGGCTGATTCAGGGATTAAACACAGGACATTCTTGCTTCCACAAAACAAGAGAAGCTCTTGCTGCCAAGTGTCAGGAGAACAACTATTACAAACATTGATAAGAACCAAGAACAAAAAGAAAAAACTGGCTGGCATCAATGCTTGATCGCTCAGTAGTACCATGCTTCGACGCCCGCAGCGCAGCGTCACCACCCTGGGGGAGGAGTGCCAGTCTGACAGCTAGTAAGGGGAAGCCACACATCCCCACCCTGGCACTCAGTGGGCGGTGCACCTTACGGACAGTACCTTGCTCAAGGGTGATGATGCCCTGGCTGGGACTGGAACCTTCTGATTGCAGGGGGCAAGGTCCTAACTCCTAGGCCACCACATGGAGGATAGAAAAGGGTCATCCACAGATCTCAAGATTCAAAGCTTTTTATCCTCAATTCACTGTATTTTCAGGACAACGGGAGAATCAAAATGCTGTTTGTCTCTCTCGGTAAATTTAGATGAAAGAAAAATTTAAAATAGGCCCTCCAGGGGAATATAACAACAAACCTACATGGCAGTGATGCGAACACAATAACAGTAACGGAAAGTGAGGCGGTGCCTAATTACTGCTGATTGTGAGAAGCGTGTAGATAGTGGTGAAACTGACCAAAATCAGCAGCTATGGCAGTAGTGCCAATGACAATAAAGTGCAAAAGATGTCAGCAGCACTTGGAATAGTGTTCACCAGGGAGATGAAGCTGTTTAGCAGCATCTGGTAGCTTACAAGGGTGGGGAACATGGTAGGGAGGAAAATCAGAAACAGAGGGAGACAAAAACACGGAGAACACTTCCACTTCAGAGCAGAGAGAGGACTGTTCAGATTCTCTATGCAGCCTCACCAGAATCAGCGAAATTGGATTTGAGTGAAAAACTAAATCATCTCTCCTCCTCCCATCCCTCTGGCCAGGTGTGGGTCAATAAAAGACGGCAGCTCTCTCTGAATGACAAGCGACAATGAATCAAAAGATTAATTAACTTGCAGTGAGTGAGGAGGCAGGTGCTCAGAAAAGTGGCTCACATACAAGCTGCAGCAAACACACACAGCACCACCCCTTATAGGATTAGTGTCAAGCCCTGGAGAAGTGAAAGGGTGGAGAGGAGCAGTATATAAGGCAGGAAATCAGGGGGTGTGTTGTGTTCCTATAGTGTATAATTAAAGTGTAGCTAATTCACTCTGCATTAGTGGTGTAAGCACAGGTCTTCACAATGATAGAATTGGACTATTCGCTAAAACACATCTTTACTTTAAAACAAACACTACATCGATTATTTTAGCCAACAAAACGATCATTTCCGATACCTTCAAATTTGTAGTGATTTGGTCCAATACTGGGGTCTGCGATCAGTATGACATGAAATGTCACACAATCTGCTACGTCAACGTGTAATTAGATTATAATTTGAGCATTTTAGGTCAAATACAGTGATAGAATCATAAGAAAAACCTTTTAGTAAAAAAAAACAAAAAACAGTAAAATGATGGAATGAACACACAATTTTTTATGTGTCAGGTTGATATATTGGATATCGGACTGTATATCTTCTAATAATAACCTGCCACTTTCTGCCCATTTCCATTAAACGGCGTGTTTGAAAAATAGAAATCTCCATTAGTAGTATGAGTAAAAAGCGATCTGTAATGACCCACCGCGCTTTTCATACACTAATCCTCTCTTCATACCACCTGGCTCCGCCCACCTGCAGGGAATCATACTGTAAGAACCTTTTCTTATTAAAACTGTTTCGTCGTCGGATGCTATTGAGAAATGGAGAAAGTCTAAAGGAAGTTTATTTGTGTACATTTAGCCCTTTTGTATAAATACTGATTAAACGAGCTGCTCTCCCAACAATCACTAACTCTCTACTTCCACCCAAAACAAACTCTAACTCCACCACTCTTCCACCTGCACTGCCCACCTGTTTTCCATCCTCATGAGAAACAAACCTCATCTTATAACAACCTCAATCATTACCCACAGGGTGAAGCAGTTTGAGTCATTTGATTTAGCGTTCAAACTGTGCTGTAACAAACGCAAAAGAACATTCAGTACACACTACGCTCAGAAAATGATATTGCAGGCACAATTTACCACGATAATGGCAAATGTCATTATATTGCCACGTTTTATAAGAGCGTCTGCTAAATGCTCTACATGTAATGTACATTGTTCACTTTTGTGGAAGTAAACCTTTTAATTAAAACAATCCTTCTGTGGAAGTTTTTTTTTTAGGTAGAACGGAGGAAACAAGCTAAAAGCTTCACGATTACAAACATCTTCCAGAGACATTTTCACACTCTGTCTCTCCAGCAGCCTTGTAACTGCTAGAACCAGTTTTCAAATGGAAATCAACTCTGGCAAGTTTTAAAAAGAAGTGAACATTTTTACACAGCCTTCAATAAATCAGATGCTCATAAATGTAATATTTGCTTTGATATAATTTATATTTTTATTTCTTGTACTTTATTTATTTATTTATTTATTTATTTATTTATGTATTTTAATTATATTCTCTCTGTAACTTTAAATTTAAACTTCTTTAAATATGAAGAATTATTTAATCTATTTTTAGTTCCTGTAATTCTGTTCTGTTTATCTTTGTAAAGCACACTGAAGGAACCCTAGGTATGATAATGTGCTAAATAAACTTGCCTTGCCATGCCTAGTGGGTAAGACTTTGCCCTTGGTATCAGAAGGTCAGAGGTTCCCAGCCCAGGTTCCACTAGTGAACCCTTGAGCAAAGAACCATCCAGGTGCACTGCTGCAAACTGAAATACCCTGTAATACTTCCTCATGCATCTGCTTCATCCTGTGGCAGTGCAAATTTTAGCCCTGTGTGCAATTTCATCACAGAGACGCACGTCTGCAGCTTCTGAATATGGGTGAAGTTGCTGATGTGTGGAGAAACGCGGAGCAAAGAAAACAGAGAATGAACAGCGGAGACCCTTATGATAACGTCTGCATTCAGAACTGTGACTTCTGCTGACACTGGGAAAGAGAAATGCTGGAGGTAAGGCAATCTGTCAAGCAAGATAGACCAATGTTCAAAAGACAGAACCATCATACATGGCCTACACGGCCTTCAGCCCAGCAAACTGACCGGGTCAAACTACATAAAGGCCACATTTACATCATCCACTGTCCAGTACAGCATGAAATGCAACATAACCTCTAGGATGCTCACAATTACTGCAAAATGCAATTATTAAAGCTAAGTGCAATTACTTTTACACAAACATATTTATGTAGCTTCAAGCTGTGTTTTGTTTAGATGAGGCAAATAAATGTAAAGCAGGAGAATAAAAAATAAATAAAAAAAACACAGATAAATTAGAAATAGGTTTTGTCTACTGTTCAAAAGTTTGGAATCATAGGTGACACAGTGACACATACATCGACTAGTTTGTAAAGTGTCCTTAAGCCTATAACCAAAAAAATATATATATATATTATTATTATTGTTATAAATGTTGTTATTATTATTATTTATAATGATAATAATTGTTGTGGTAGGAGTAATAGAAGTAGTAGCAGTAGTAGCAGTAGCAGTAGTAGTAGTAGTAGCAGTAGTAGCAGTATTAGTAATAGTAGTAGTAGCAGTAGTGGTAGTAGCAGCAGTAGTAGTAGTAGTAGTAGCAGCAGAAGTAGCAGCAGTAGTAGTAGTAGCAGTAGTAGTAGTATTAGTAGTAGCAGTAGTAGCAGTAGTGGTAGTAGCAGTAGTAGTAGTAGCAGCAGAAGTAGTAGTAATAGTAGTAGTAGCAGTAGTGTTAGTAGCAGTAGTAGTAGCAGTAGTAGTATTAGTAGCAGTAATAGTAGTAGTAGTAGTAGTAGCAGCAGTAGCAGTAGTAGCAGTAGTACTAGCAGTAGTGGTAATAGCAGTAGCAGTAGTAGTAGCAGTAATAGTAGTAGTAGTAGTAGTAGTAGTAGCAGCAGTAGCAGCAGTAGTAGCAGTAGTAGTAGTAGTACTAGCAGTAGTGGTAATAGCAGTAGCAGTAGTAGTAGTAGTAGCAGTAGTGTTAGTAGCAGTAGTAGTAGCAGCAGTAGCAGTACTAGCAGTAGTGGTAATAGCAGTAGCAGTAGTAGTAGTAGCAGTAGTAGCAGCAGTAGTAGCAGTAGTAGCAGTAATAGTAGTAGTAGTAGTAGCAGCAGTAGGAGTAGTAGCAGTAGTACTAGCAGTAGTGGTAATAGCAGTAGCAGTAGTAGTAGCAGAATATTAGTTACGTAGGTTAAATGTGTATATGTAAGTACATGTATAAACTGGCTCTATCAACGCTGATACTCCACATTGGTTTCCAACCATTTCAATGGCAAAATGGGAAATTTTAAGAAATGCATCAAGAATGATGAAGAGAGTTGTAGATTATTATAAAAGTGCTGAAAATGAAAAATAAAATTAAGTTTGAAGAATGCTAAAACATTCTTCAAATTGGAGACGATCTGACAACCACTTGATCATTCGTTTCCCCCAAAGGAACTGAAGAAATACAACTTCACACTGCAGAGGTTTTTACTGAGTCCCACAGTCATCAACACAAGTGTTGAAATTTTTAACAGTGTTGCACAAGTAAAAAGCTCACAACAGACACAATGAAAATACTGCACTGGCTTCACCTACACTGTGCACTCAGGCCTGATGATCAGCAGCAGCACATGGAAGAAAACAGCTAAAAATGTAATAAATTACAGTAAACATCTGTAAACCAAGCACACTGAACTGTACTCTCTCTACACTGTCTTTTCTCTCTCCCTCTGTTTACCCTCTCTGCTCTCCCCCCTTGCTCGTCCTCTCTCTCTCTCTCTCTCTCTCTCTCTCTCTCTCTCTCTCTCTCTCTTTCTCTCTCTCTCTCTCTCTCTCTCTCTC
>JBBIGC010000033.1:10958814-10982467 GCA_037576955.1 Lepidarchus adonis
GTGTGTGTGTGTGTGTGTGTGTGTGTGTGTGTGTGTGTGTGTGTGTGTGTGTGTGTGTGTGTGTGTGCGTGTGTGTGATGTCACGTTTCCTGTGTGGGTGTGAGTGGATTTGTCCCAGTCTCTCCTTTCAATGTGATCCCAGACCCGGCACTTCTCTCTCAGCCAGACAGGTGCTCAGGTTTCAGAAAAGTATTTGAATTATCATGGCTGGATATTACACACATGCACACGCACATGCACACACACACAAGAAATATGAACCACCTAATATGGAAAGGATATTTCAGAGGAATTCAAATCCAATATATAAGGTGTGATGTCATAAGTGTATTTCACCTGAAGTTATTTGTGGGTTTTTCTCTGCATCTCAAAAATATTCCTGGCAGTTGTGACTGAAATTTTAGTTCGTCCACATCTTCTACTAATTTTCCACTTCTTAATTAGAGTTTGAACACTGCTGACTGGCATTCTCACTTCCTTTGATATTTTCTTATTTCCCTTTCCTGTTTTATAGAGTTCCACTGCCTTTTCACACAGATCCTTTGAACATTCTTTTGCTTTCCCCATGACTTAGAATCCAAAAAACATCAGTGCAGCACTGGATGAAAGATGCAAAGGTCTGTCAGGAGTCCAGAAACTCATTGACCTTTTACACAAACCCATTAATTACAAGCAAACAGATCACAGGTGAAGATGGTTCCTTTAATAGCAATTAAGACACATTTTTGTCAAGTTGTGTGCATGTTATCAGGTCAAATTACCAGGGTGTGTAAACTTTTGATCAGGGTCATTTAGGTAGTTTCTGTTGTGATTATGATTTAAAAAAGTAAAAAGAGTAAAAGAAACGTTTTTGTGTCGTCATTCATATTCTCTGACAAATGGCTAAGAAATCAAAAATTCTGTCTTTATTTGGTCATGCATATGTAGACAAAAATAATCCAATAACAGTTCTGTGTGTGACAAAAGTAAGCAAACCCTTCAAATTATCGTGGAATTTAAAGGTGAAATCAGAATCAGTATCAGTATCATGGCTCGAACAAAGGAGGTGTCTAAGGGGCTCAGATATAGAGTTGTTGATGCTCATAAAGCTAGAAAAGGCTAAAAGACTATCTCTAAAGAGGACTCCCCAAACAACACTCAGACAGTCAGGGAGTTTACAAAGAAACCCAAAGTAACTTCTAAGCAACTGAAGACCTGTCTCACACTGGCGAATGCTGATGAGTCCACCATAGAACAATCAACAACAAAGGAGTGTATGGCAGGTTAGCAAGAAGAAAGCCACTGCTCTCTTCACAAAATACTGCTGACCACCTAGAGTATGCTGAAGTGTTTATATTACAGCCTGACTTTGAAAATATCCTGGCTCAACATGTCATGTCAAAGTAAAGAAATTTTGAAGCACCACTTCAAAAAGCTCATTGCACCATACTAAAGGGGGAACATGTTTCCATGGAAATGTGTATGTCTGTATGTACAGATTATTCAAAAAGAAACTGGCCAAAATGGTCTGTATCATCTACTACTGTGGCTTTTCACATGGTCTTTATCTCAGTAAAGTCCACATGTTAAGAACAAATACCCTTTGTTTCATTTGTTCTCTAAAAATAAAGCAAAAAGTGAGCAACACCCAATGTATTATATTAAATGTAGTGTTATGGTTTCATGGAGTTTCTGAATTTTCACAAAATTAAAGAGTTTAAAAATTAAATTTAATCAGAATATTCAAATGAATATATGTTCATCCAATGTATAACTAGATATAATATCACACCAAGCAGAATTATAGCAGAATTGTTATATTTTTCCTTTTTCATAAGAAAAGTAGTTTGTTGAATAGGAAAGGTAAAAACAAACAAACAAAAAAACACAAATAACTCGTTAACAAACACTAATCTATAGATAAACCATAACTAGCCACATCTAGTATCTAAAAAAACAAACCCAGCAGTGCTCACCTTAAGCAGAAGATCAACAAAATTTACTGTACAAGTGAATCAAAGTAACATATCATCCAACTGTAAGTTCCACAAAAAACCTCAGACTGACTCCATATGTACAGATGTACCATAGTCTCCACTCTTTTAACTTTATTCCCAGATTTTTTTCTGTGCATTTGATGTGAATGGGAGGAGAACTGGAGATCCAACAATTTATTACACCACCTGCTATTGGGCAGCGGTCAGAGAAAGATGTCTTTAAATTATACATGATATCAAGCACTTCGGTAAGAGAAAAAACAGCCGTGGAATTCCCACTGGATTCCTGCCCCTAAGCAACATTTCAGCAGGACTTAGATCATCCCTAATTCAGAGGGATCATTCTGAGCCAGAAACTCGTCCTGACAGTTACTGGGCAAGGAGTTCCCAGAACGCACCTGGACAGTCTATAGACAATGCCCTTATTTGGGCAACTATGGACTGTAGGGTGCAAAAACAAACATTTATCACACCAACCGTGTGTGTGTGTTCATGCTAAAGTAATTTGTTCAGAAAAACATACTAAAGACATATTTGATCAAAATAATGATATACTGTTATATTGACATCCCAGAATGCTATACTAATTCCACGTAATCGACAGTGTATGTTATAGACCACAGAACAACAAACTTACAGAATTCTTTGCCACTAATAATAGAAATTATAATACAATTAAGTATTAGCTTTGAGGCGTTCTCTTAGCCCTTAAGAGACAAGCCTTCAACTAAAAATTCAAAAGCCACTTTATTAGGTATACCTTGCCAGTACCAGGTCCCCCTTTAGCCTTCAGAACTGTTTTAATTCTTCGTGACGTAGATTCAAGGTGTTGGAAAAAAACATCAGAGATTTTGGTCACTATTGCTATAATAGCATCATGCAGTTTCTGTAGATGATGTGAATATCCCGGTCCACCACATCCCAAAGGTGCTCTGTTGGATTGGGATCTGGTGACTGTGGAGGCCATTGGAGAACAGTGTCATGTTTAAGAAACCAGTCTGAGAAACCACAGTTTGAGCTTTGTGACGCAGCGCATTGTCCCGCTGGAAGTAGCCATCAGAAGACAGGTGCAATGTGGTCATAAAGTGATGGACATGGTCAGCAGCAATACTCTATTAGGCTGTGGTGTTTAAACAATGCTCAGTTGGTACTAAAGGCCCAAAGTGTGCCAAGAATATATACCCCACACTATCACACCACCACTAGCCTGAAGTATTGACGCAAGGCAGAACAGATCCAGGCTTTTACGAGTTTGCTCAAATCCACAACCCTTCAGTCGCAAACCCAGTTCTCTAACCCAGCCTTTGGGACACCACAAACCATTTTCACTTTTGAAGTTTTCACAGACTTGGGGGTTGGGGGCGTGGATGTTATAGTAGAACTTATTAGAACTTTTTGGTGGTAATAAAAGTTAGCATGTTGGGAGAAAAATGTAAAAGCTAATCACATTGTTCCACCTCCCAAACACACCAACCAATCACACTGGCAATGTGTGTCTGGGAGACGGGCCCTCAGGTAGAGAGCACTATACATTGACATAGGCAGACCTGCATAATGCAAATGCACATAATATCTTGTAATATCCTTGTTAATTAATAAAAAAACAGGAACAAAGGAAATTCCGACTTGTATCTTCTCTCTAACTAATGTCTGTTTCGGTCTGAGGCTTTCCATCAAGCAAACCCCTCCACCTTTATTATCCCCTCCAGATCAAACACCTCACTGCTGAAACATCTGCTTACATCAGCACTCTCTCCTTCACACAGACGAGTTTGTTTTACAAGCCCAGTATTTTTAATGGCCATTTCCAAGAAGGAATTCCATAAAGCAACAATGTGATGGTATTGATAAAATATGACATAAAAAATATTTTATCTCTTTCACTTAAGAAGGAATGTAGTGACGTACAACATGTTATTTCTGTGAACGCTATGCACATATTAGACTCAAGTACAGTGGTGTGAAAAAGTGTTTGCCCCCTTTGTGATTTCGTTTTTTTCCATCTTTGTCAAATTTAAATGTTTTATATCATCAAACAAATTTAAATATTAGTCAAAGACAACACAAATAAATACAATGTGTTTAAGTGAAGGATTTCATTATTAAGGGAGAAAAAAATCAAAACTTACATGGCCCTGTGTGACAAAGTGATTGTGACAATCAGTGGTTTTTCACTCCTGAGTTCAATATCTGTAGCCACACCCAAGCCTGATTACTTCCACCCTTGTTCTCAATCAAGAAATCACTTAAATACGACCTGCCTGACAAAGTGAAGTGACCAAAAGATCTGCAAAAGCTAGACATCATGTGGAGATCCAAAGAAATTCTGGAACAAATGCAAAAGAAAGTAAGTGAGATCTATCAGTCTGGAAAAGGTTATAAAGCCATTTCTAAAGCTTTGGGAATCCAGCGAACCACAGTGAGAGACATTATCCACAAATAGTGAAAACATGGAACGGTGGTGAACCTTCCCAGGAGTGAGCGACCAACCAAAATCACCCCAAGAGCACAGTGACTAATCATCCAAGAGGTCACAAAAGACCACAACACCATCCAAAGAACTTCAGGCCTCAATTGCCTCAGTTAAGGACAGTGACTGGGCAAAAACGACCTG
This sequence comes from Lepidarchus adonis, assembly GCA_037576955.1. Lineage (NCBI taxonomy): Eukaryota > Metazoa > Chordata > Actinopteri > Characiformes > Lepidarchidae > Lepidarchus > Lepidarchus adonis. Next base: position 10,963,405 of record JBBIGC010000033.1, read on the forward strand.
CATGGCAAACTGCCAAGACAAAAACCACTGCTGAGCAAAAAGAACATCAAGGCTCATCTCAATTCTGCCAGAAACCATCTTGACGATCCCCAATACTTTTGAGGAAATCCTTTGTGGGCTGACAAGACAAAAGTTTTTTTGGAAGGTGTCCCCCCCATTAAATTTGGCGTAGAAGTAACACTGCAATTCAGGAAAAGAACATCATATCAACAGTAAAACATGGTGGTGGTAGTGTGATGGTCTGGGGCTGTTTTGCTGCTTCAGGACCTGGAAGACTTGCTGTAATAAATGGAACCATGAATTCTGCTGTCTACCAAAAACTCCTGAAGGTAAATCTCGAGCCATCTGTTCGTGACCTCAAGCTGAAACTTACTTGGGTTCTGCAGCAGGACAACAATCCAGAACACACCATCAAGTTCACCTCGGATTGGCTGAAGAAAAACAAAATGGAGACTCTGGAGTGGCCTAGTCAAAGTCCTGACCTGAATTGTATTGCTTATGCTGTGTCATGACTTTTGATTGCAGTTGTTGCTGCTAAGGGCCCAACCAGTTATTAGGTTTAGGGGGCAATCACTTTATCACACAGGGCCATGTAGGTTTGGGTTTTTTTCTCCCTTAATAATAAAATCCTTCACCTAAAATGTGTAATATTTTAATTTGTTTGATGATCTGAAATATTTAAATGTGACAAACATGGCAAAAAATCAGAAATCAGTAAGGAGTCAAACACTTTCACACTGTACATGTATAGTAGTTATAGTTTTTTATTCAGTTCAATCAACTGTGTACCTCACCCCAAATTTTGGTCATGGAACCAGCAGACATGCGTGATTAGTAACAAGTGTAGTTGTGGTGCAGTTGTGGTGTTAATTACCTCTTTTTTTGTGCTGTTTATATTCATGTTCTGAATACAATGGTTTCATTATGCCAGTTAAATAGTTTTCTTGCCTGTTGGTACATTGTGCAACAATGTCACAGTGATGCTATGATCCCTCGAAATCAAAATGAAGTACATGCTACACACACACACACACACACACACACACACACACACACACACACGCACACACACACACACACACACACACACACACAAACACAATTATTTCTTAAATAATCAATCCAGCGATAATTTTTTTGATTAATCATAATTAATCTGATTAATAAACAGAACCTATAGCCTAACACAGCAGCACTGACAACAGCTTTAGACAATGTTAAACGTTACTTAGTATGCGGTTCTCCAGAACACAGATGAACCCGCCATTGAATTTAAATGGGAAGGTGTCCTGCTTATAATGCCTGCTGCCATGGGAACGGGTTTTGTGGTTCGCAGTTTGATATCACACCGCCATTACTATAGTTAGCAAACATGTCGCTTGTTACCATGAGTGATGTGTTTAGCACAAGTAAATTGTAAGATGGTTTATTTCGAACTCCATAAATAATAACAGTATCATTATGTTCTTTTCTGAAATGCATATAAAAACATGAAAGCAACTAAAGCACGCACACGCACACGCACACGCACACAGTCTCCCAAGGCCAAGTTAGGGAGGGAACACAAGCTGATAAACAATAGAGTAACGAGATATTTGTGTGTGTGTGTGTGTGTGTGTGTGTGTGTGTGTGTGTGTGTGAGTATGGGTGTGTGTATGTGTGTGTGTGTGTGGGATTGATTATAAATAGCCTTAAGTGCTGTTAATCACTCTGCTCTTTTGGAGGGAAACAAAGGAAGCTCTATGACTACAAAGAAAAAGAGAAGCATCTGAACTCGCTGCAGAACTGTCACTGTGAATGCTAATCCCAGCATGCACTTCTTACACAGGTTAGTGTGTGTGTGTGTGTGTGTGTTCACAGATATTCTTAAGCAACCGTAATAAGCTCCTGTCCTTTCGCTAACAGCATTGTTCCATATTCAGCAGCTGCTGTGCGCTATCGTACCCTGTGGCAATAGCAGAGGATGAGAATGACACGCTATTCTGGCAGTGACCAATAAGTAAGTGTTCCATGCTGTGGAAATGTCAGCAGAACAGTTACTCTCTGTGCTCAAGCCATTTTTGCCCTTTAGTGCAAAAGAGAGGAAAACAGCAATGGGTGTGTGTGTGTGTGTGTGTGTACACAAACAAAACTCATGCAATGTTGTAAACCTCTTATATATCTTCTTAGATACATATACTCACTTATACACTAATCAGCCATAACATTAACACCAGTGCCAGGTGAAGTGAAGAACATTAACTCAAGTGAACAATCAGTTCTTGAATTTGATGTCCTAAAAGCAGGAGCATAGTCTGAGAGTCTTGTTCTGATGGCTAAAGCATTTCCAGAACATCAGGTCCATCTCAAAATAAAAGCTGCTCTGATAGAAAGCAGTGAGAACACAGTGCACCACAATCAGAGCTGTTTCAGCTGCATTAGGCAGGTGGTCTTAATGTTATGGCTGAAAATATAAATACAGCATGTTCATACATACATGTCTATATTCTGGTTAGACAACAACTGAATTTGTTCCTCACTTTATTTTTTGAAAGGTTGTTGTGTGTGTGTGTGTGTGTGAGAGAGAGAGACTCTGAATGGGTTTAAAGGTAAAGTCCTACCTGTCTGTTTCAGCTTGGCTCTTGGAGCAGAGAGCTGTACTATCTGGCACCCGGGTCAGTCTCCGTGTGTACAAACTCAGGCCTCCGTCTGTCATGTAGCTGCACACACACACCCACACAAATGCATGAACAAACAGACACACATGCAAAAACAGACATGTATTCATATGCAAATACACCCACACAGTCCATATACTGAAAATACAAAAATAGCCCTTTAAATGTCATTGTGATGTCAGAACCATGACCACATGTGGGGAATTCCTATTGGAGTATTCATACCAGTTATTGAATTGATATTTGGTTAAGATACTCATTCAAACTGAAGTGATAAGGAATAGGACATTTTCAAACATTTCATCCCACGCTGCTTTTCTCAGCCACACACAATACAGGGCAGCCAATCACAACAGAGTCCATTTACATACAATACCAGTAAAAAGTTTGGACACAACTTTTAATGTATAACCTTCTTAAAGGCATATTTACAAAAAAAGCTTATATAATTTTAAGAAGTGAAGATAACAATCATCAATTAAACCTGAAAAAAATCAGAACATGGGACTGTTATTATAGCTTGTAACTCTGCTAGTCGACACACAAGTTATGTCACTGTAACTCATCAGTAGTACTCAAAAGTTACTCATTTCTCAAACAACTTATCCATTTTGGGTTATGGGGAAGCTGGAACCGTTTCCAGCAAGTGGGATACTGGAAGAAAACTGGAGAACCTGGAGGAAACCCACACAAACACAGGAAGAACTTGTACACTCAACACAGAAAAACATCTGTGCCGAACACAGGGATCAAACCCAGGACCCTCTTACTGTGAGACAAGAAGCTCCACCGTGCGACCTCGCATCAGTTATATTACTGCTCTTCTTTTATCTCTAATCCAACCTGAACGACTAACAACGATTATATTTTAAGGTAATTACACTTACACTAATTAAACTACAAAGTTGTATGAGTTTTGTTTGTGTACACACACACACACACACACACACACACACACACGTATATAGTATTACTTTTATGTCCTTATTGCTAAACAATTTTTGCCCTATAAAATGACAGATTTAAAAGCTATCGACAGCCCTGTGTTGTCCTCTTCTCTGCAAAAGGATTGTAAAAATAAAAGAGAAAGGTTTCTTATGAAACAGTGAGGCGCAATATATACACATGTAAGACAAAAAGTAAAAGTAACAGCATTTTACTTGCTTTATGTTGGCACTCTCTCACCCAGGCCCCCTACTCTTATACACTGGAGCACCGCCAACTCCACTGAGAGAAAAATCTCAAGACAAAAGATATCCTGACAAATACAATCGCATGGGTCAGCCAACATGTCTTCCTGACTCCACCTGCTGAGGATAAAGCCAAAATCATTTCAGCAAAGCTTCATGCTGGTATGCAACCATGCACTTATCTCTTTACCAAGCTCTAATCATATGCCAATGTTTTATTTGAAACAGGATCGGCAAAAATATCATATCACAACGCTTTGAGAAATGTTCCCGATACATGATATCACAGTATGTATTTTTCAATTATTGGTTAAGGTGGAACAAATGAAAAAACACCAGCAGTGCTATAATGAATAAAAAATAACTATATTATATCTATAATATAGAATAATAAATAAAAATAATAAAAATAATAAATTATTTCTTTCACACCGCAGCACAATAAGTTCACTTAAGCAAGACTCATGATGCTCTCTTTAAAATATAACATATAGTTCGGCAGTTTTAAGTACTGACAATATCACAATCAGCTCAGAAATTCATATTTCGACTATTGGTGGGCTATATGGCAAAAATATTATATGATGATACTTAAAAATGTTTTCATGACACATGATAAGACGTTTTTTTCCATCAGTTTTTAAGACTGATCAGAATTTATCATAACAATAAATATTGCCACATTGCCCAGCTCTAATCATGACCACAATATATCATAACAGCAAATATTGCCATATTGTCCAGCTCTAATCATGACCACAATTTATCACAATAAAAATAAATATCATCATATTGCCCAGCTCTAATCATGACCACAATTTATCACAATAAAAATAAATATCATCATATTGCCCAGCTCTAATCATGACCACAATTTATCACAATAAAAATAAATATCATCATATTGCCCAGCTCTAATTGTGACCACAATTTATCACAATAAAAATAAATATCATCATATTGCCCAGCTCTAATTGTGACCACAATATATCACGATAATGAAAAATATCACCATATTGCCCAGCTCTAACTTGAAATGCTTTATTTCCTGTCACCCAACACTGTATGCCGAAGGTGTTGGAAGAAATTAGTCCACAGCTGCTCCACAAACACTCCTATTTACTCGGCCTGTGCAGACGCTCATATTAAACATTGACTCATTTCTTGCAGTCCAGTCAAGTCTTCTCTGTGGATCCTCATTCTTGCAAACGCTGCTTACATTGGCTCAGTAGATTAGGGTGGATTTGAAATGCCCATTCAAAGCACACATTAGCCATCATCTCTTAATCCTAAAGCACAATTAAGTCAGGCCAGCATTGCTGCAAAGAGAATGGAGGTTAAATGAAGCAAGCAGTGAAATTCAAGTTAGCTGTAAATGAAAAACCAACATTTACACACAATTGTTCTCTGAAGTCCACTCATTTATACAGTAGACTCTTTAAATTAAGATTGCTTATATTGATAAAAACCAAAACTTCTGACCCTTTTTATATAACAGATATGAGATGTAGCATGTTTACAGCCCTGTCCATGAAAGGAAGGTAAGTTCAAAATACACAAAAGCCAATTCATTTCCATTCATCTGCATTATCAGCTTACAGGGGTTTAGCTCTGAATACATGCTGAAGCATTGCAGCCAATGCTGCTATTTGACTGAGCTATGAAACTAAATGTGCATGCATGTGTGTGTGTATGTGTGTGTATGTGTGTGTGTGTGTGTGTGTGTGTGTGTGTGTGTGTGTGTGTGTGTGTGTGTGTGTGTGTGTGTGTGTTTGAAGAAGGGGAGGGGACACAGGTAAAGCCAGCTGGAACAGTAGTAAAGGCTTAGGGGTGTAGGAGGATGGGAGGATGGGTGAACTGGGTGGATGGACTACAGAACAGGAATTTAGTGGAAGCTCAAAACAGGTTCTCCAAAGGCTTTCTCCAGGGAAAAAACAGGTAAAAGGACACGAGGGGACAGGTATGAAAAAAAAACTGAAACACAATGTAGTAACATATTAATACAGACATGAACAAAATTAACAATCAGAAATGCTTCATACGTTAAAACCTACTTTACAGAGTGAATATTCCAAGTCGGCTCAGATCGAAATTTACCAACATGTCATCTCACGGAGGAAGCTGTTAACACACTCTTTCTAGTAAACACTAAGTATTAAATATATAATTCTTGTTCATTCATTCATTTTCAAAACCACTTTATCCATTTTGGGTCACGGGGAAGCTAGAGTCGATCCCAGCAGACGACAGGCAGAGGCAGAGTTCACCCTGAACAGGAGCCCAGACAACTATGCACATACAAACACACCTATGAGTAATGTTGAGCAGCCAGTCAACTGAAACAACAAGCATTTGAACAGTGGGAGGAAACTGGAGAACCTGGAGGAAACTTGTATACTCCACACAGAAAGACACCTGGGGATCGACCCAAGGACCTTCTTGTTGTAAGGCAACAGTGCTAACTCAAACTAATCTTATTTTATTTCAAACGTCATTTAATTTTTTTTTTTTTATATATATATATCAGTATCACAAAGAAGTGTGATGTTGTACAATAACATAAAACCCAATCGACGTTTCCTGTTTTGACTCTCGGTTCATCAAGTGTCGATGATACGAACATTATCCTCATTTGAAGTGTTTCGCATGCCAAATGTCGCCATTTAAAGGTGTATTCCAGGTTAACTCCAATCAAAATGACAGCACTGAAACAGGAAGCTGTTAATACAAACCTCCAGTGCCATGGGCTACAAGTCCACAGTTAACAGCTCATTTCCTGTAATTAAACCATTGGGCTCTGCAGGCTGATGCAAGTGCTGATAGCCCTGCCAGGTGCACTGACTAACCTGTTCCATCGATAGGAGCCTGTTGTAAAAGGTAAGCTGTTAGAAAGTCCAAACAACAAGAATGATTTATAACCATCTGTACAGATGGAGCTAATGACTAAGTATGAGTCAATTAATGCAGAGGAGAACCAGTTCAATGGCACAATGACGTGCACAATCCTGGCACTTATTGACAGTACACACCCTTTATCCCCGATCTCTCATGAGCTAAGAGCGCAAATTCAACTACCGTGTTCCCCCAACGATAGGCCACCCCACATTATAGGCCACCTCACTCTATAAACAGCAGAAAATGCTCATTTATGATTTAAAACTCTGTGTTACTGCAGTGTTACTGAATTTACTGATCTGAAGTAGAAGCATCTAATTTGACCCCTGGAGACCTTTGCAGCTCTTTACTGTTAGTGACATTATACCTTAGTTGAGCATAAACAATTAAATTGCTAAAATGTGGAACTTACTGATCACAATGCAAGAACTACGCTGCAAAATTTAAGCTCCAGGCAAAGTCTGTAACATTTGAGATGTGTCCAACATTAGCGACAGAAAAGCAGCACAGGTCGCAATTATCATTTATATATGGGAATTGAAGAAAGGTAAGCCTAATCATTTTTGCATTTCAGTGTTGCCAATTTTATACTGAAGAATTTACATGTAGACGGATGATTGACATCGCTGCATGACTGAGCAGTGCAGAGCCATTTTCCAGGATAAAAGAAAGAAGAAGAAGAAATCCCTCTCTTGTTAATCTTCAAATTCATTTGTCGTATTCGCCAGATTGTGAGGCTATACTTTGTAAAGCTAAACATATGCTGCATTTAGGTGAGATCAACTGTACAAACGATTTTATTTGACAATACACAGAGAGTCTATGCATTTTGGTGCATCAAAAACTATCATGACGGTTAGGCTAACTGCTAACCGATGATAACTTAATGATAACTTGTTTGTTTCTGGTTTCCAGTGGAAAGTGGAGGTAAGCCATGGCGCTTTTCATGTTCCGTGTTTTATACTGACCTGTCACTGATCTGTCTTTACGTTGTGCTGCTTTTTTAACTTTCATTGCTGCAGTAAACAGTACATTTAAATTCAACTAATCATTTGGGGATGTCGTCTTTTTGTACTGAATTATACACATTGTAAGTGAATGTGTTTTTATGTTTTTAGATCGGCCCATTGAGGCATGACACACCCAACACCAGATTTGGGGAAATACGCTAATCAACTGCAACACTAAACCCAGACTTCACACTGACGGGTGAATTGACGTCTATTAGGCAAGTGTAAGGAGCCACTTTGACAAGGGCCTTCCAGTGAAGGCTAGACGAAACAAGGTGTTCTGGACATGCAGTAGTTAGGATCTACCAAAAGTGATATAGAAAAGACAACCTAAGAACCAGTGACTGCTGGATAGCTTGTCTGGTCCACAGAAGAACAGCAGTTGAACAAATTGTGGAAAAAGTTCATGTTTGGTATGACAGAAAGGTATTTGTTCATCACAACTGGCTGTACTTGGGGTCCTCGATGTACGTCATACTCGACTTACGAACCACAGATTAATACGGGTATTTACAGTCATATACGGTAGTAGAATGCAGTTCTCATGCACTATGGGAAGAAGACAAGCTAGTGGACACAGTGTGATGCTATGTGGGAAATCTTGGGACCTGGCACTCATGTACATGTTCATTTGAAATGTATCACCTATGTACAACCCTTCATGGCAACAGCATCCCCTAAAAGCAATGGCCTCTGATAATACAACAAAACATATAGAGGAACCATGATAAAGAGATCAGTATGTTCCAGTTTGATCAGTGTGATCAAATTAGTCCAATCAACGGAGATCCCACCTCACAACTTACAGGACTACTGCTAATGTCTTGATGCTAGATATCACAGCAGCCCTTCAGAGGTCTTGCCTTGACAAGTCAGCAGCATGAAGGGGACCTACACAGTATTAAGGAGGTGGTTTTAATGTTATGGCTGATCAATGTACTCTATGTAATCTATCTATAAACACAGCAAACCTAGTTTTACTGAAATCAAACGACTTTTCTCCTTGCACTAAACGTACTCGGCCAAGTTAACTCGGCCAAGGTGTTTTAGTGTTGAACTGGAGCGTTGGGTAGGGTTAGGGTTAGGGTATTTATAGATTTGATGGACTGAAGCCTTCCAACCAATTGGCATTGTGCAAACTGCTTATCAGTCTTGCCAAAAACCATGTTTAGTTGATAAGTAATGGGAAACAAATTTGCTTATGTGGTTTCTGACACTGTATGGAACATTTGTAGAATTTGACAAAAGTTAAGAAATGCAAAACATTGTTTTCCATGTTTTACATCAAACTCTTTTTAAAAAACCTTGAACACAGATGAGACTTCACTCTCAAAAGCTGCATTTTGCAAATTTTATCCAATAATGGGTCATGTGGAGCTAACACAACCTGGTTACTGAAAGATAAAGCCTAGTTGGTCAGTAACACAACTTGCTGAAGGTGGATTATTCATTGGCAATGGCCTGGCAACCCTCCATGACTTATTTAACTAAGGTTCAAAAGGGCAAGCAGGCCGAGACAGCGGGATTACTGAGGGCCATGTTCACATACACATGATCTACTGAGTGTGGTCGAAACCATCACTAAGTAACACCAGCTTGTGGGATACACATATACTTACTAAGAGATACATTATCAACAGAGACCTTCGTGCAACTGCAATAAGTGCCCACAATAAGTATGAAATGAATTTTAGATTCACTAAAGCCAAGTTCACACTATGCAAAGTTAATGAGATTGCAGACACTGCAAAGATCTCAACAGTCTTCACACTAGGCGACTTGTATTCCTGTGACTGTGAGTCTTGCAAACAATTACATGACTGATCTGCGACCTGGATGTTTACACTGCAAGATCTCTCTCGAGTACGACCTCCATACCCTGTACCACAAACCGTACAGAACTCAAATTTGCTTCGGATGGTCACTGGGTTTAGGGATCCCACACCAAAGGCTTCTGCACTGGGGGTGTTCTCCTAGAGCCCACACTGCCTCCCTCTCCTTTCAGTAGTATGTTTCCAAACCAGGGGAGCAGGATTATGGTTCTCCTATCAGAGAAACCCCATGGATGCCAGTCTGCTGAAAGCAGAATGTTCCACCAGTAAACCAAAGGACCATATACCTAAAATACAGACAGACTCCAACATGGCTCAGGAGAATCTGCAGAGGTGAACAAGAGCAGCTGCTTCAGAAGTCTTATATCAGCGTAGATTAATCTATGAGCAGCATGGCGCTCCCTCCGCCTGGAGATGGCGGCACAACCCTGGGGAGGGGCACCTTCCTCTCAGCTCAATGAAAGCCGCCCCAGTTGGCGATGACCCCTTACACGGACTTCAACCAATCAGATGGTAATAACGCAAACAGCTCAACAGCAGCTGTAAACTTTCTAGTCCAGCTAGTAAGTGGGGTTCCAGGTTTGCTTAATTTAGAATTTAAAACTTAAAACGAGCTCAAATCCTGGTGCCAGTGAAAAAGGGCCGTAAGAAACTTATATGTGGTCCCACCCATCAATTCCTTTAGTTGGCACGGTATGAAATTTCTTAATTTCTAATTAAATATATTTCTAAAGGTGCTATTGACATGAAATTCTCACCAGATGTCGGTAACAACCCATTCAATCCACACGCAAGAAATTAAACCAGAGATTTCCATACATTAAGTTATGTGTAATAACGTATAAAATGTCAAGTATTGAACACACAAAGAAAGGAAGTATCACAATATCACAGAACAGTAAAAAATCTAAAAACTTTGCCATGATGTCAGGGTTGTGTTTCTATTAATGTCTGTAGTTTGATGGTTATCTGCAACATGTCTGCCTCAGCATGCCTAACTGTCGTATTATTTTCAGTGTGTGAAGATGACTATTTTTCCTCCATTAAGAAAAAGGGGTTAAAATAGTTTTCCCCTCACCATTTCTATTCTTTCACATTCTCGTCTCTGGGAATCAAATCCAGAACATTTCCCATGACCCCTGACACATGCCTTCATACTACAGTACATACATTTGGGTATCACTCACATTCGGGCAAAATCCACACATATCCACAAAAATAGCTGCTGTAAAAGTTGTGTTACATCACAAATAAAAAGTAAACCAAGCTTGAATACATATGAAATTACACAGATTCAGTTCTAGATCCTCAGCTACGAGCATCCAGTGTGGCTGAAAGTCATCGGGAGTTCATCGCTGTACCCAAGCCCAAAGAAGGCTGTGTTTTGGTGCAGCCCAAGGTGAGGCCAGTAGTTCATGCACATGTATAATTTATCGTAATGGAGCTGCCAGAAGCCACTAAATTCATAAGCAAAGTATTCAGGGCTTAGAACATGTGAGGGGTTTCTGGCAAGACTCCTGGTTAAAATGCACAAATAAGTGCGCAAACAAAGTTGCCATGCATGCTGCAAGATTATACAGTGGCTGGTGCGCACGCACACACACACACACACACACACACACAGTAGACTATGCAGAACTACTGCACTGAAATGCACAAAAAGAATGACATCCAAATTAAAGTTATTGGCAGAAATACATGGACAAGCCCCGCAAAACATGTATCACGATCACTGGTTATGACTAAAATGTAAAGACGATCAAACATTGGAATACCCATCCATTAAATATTAGGACATCAAGCAGTATTGCAACTTTGAAATATCATTTCAAAACCTCCTTGTTTAGAATAATGTTTCAATGTTTCTTCTAATAAACCTGCCAGATTATTTTTTATTATTCACCACTCAGTAAAACAAGAAATAATGAGTAAAGTGTGTAGACTTAAGATATATAGCAACATACTATTGATTAGACTTACATACATTATATATTATACTGCAAAATAATCATATTATTACACTTACAAGGGCTAAGCAAACTGAGAACTGTGAGCTAAATAAAGAAAAAAGTGAACCTTCATAAGACCAAACCAAATAGTGCCACCTAGAGACAGCAACGATTCAGTGCCAGTGAATTACAGCATCATGGAGAAAAGGGTCAATGTGTCCAAACATCAGTGGGCTAAATAGCTCACACCAAGCTAATACTTGTTCTATGGGCACCAGGCTCCCATGCTATTAGAACTATCAGTTGAAAGATGCTTGTAAGTGAGATATTTCCAGTTATAATGCAGCTTTAGGGCAGAATAAAACACTAAAAACACTGTTAATGACAGAACCAGACCTGGGATATAATGCATTTCAGTGTTTCTGCTACACACTTACCCGCTGGTGGCGCTGTCCGTCCTTACACTCTTGCCTAGAACATCTCCATCGCTCATGTACCCTGTGGAGATGCCCTCCAGGTCTTCCACCTTATCAGAAACGTCCAGGTCACAGAGGTCAGCAGCACGAGCTGTTTGTGTCTTTCCGCAGTGACCGCTTTGCTGCCCATAGCCAGTCCCTAATGAGGGGGCATCGCCCGCCTGTAGACGAGGGCTGGATGAGCCCAGGCGCCAGGGTAGTGCCGAAGCAGGACGGGGACTAAGAGCCAACAGGCTCCTCGTGTTGATCTCCGTGGTTATGCAGGTGTCAAAGGTCGTCTCCAAGGTGCTGGAAGAGAGAATTCAAACCGAAAAGTTATGGGATGGAAAGTGGGAAATCTATCTGATCTATCTGTGGCCGTTCACATACTTTATTTACTACACGAGTCGCTTTAAGTAGTTTTGTGCTACTGGATACAGGATGAAATTAACAATTTTGCCAACATTTTCTACAGTCTGCAACAGTAGCTATGAAAGAACATGTGTGGTGGTGGTAGGAGTTGGCAAAAACTATTACATTATGAGAAATTTAGATACACAAAATGTATTTTTCCATCATCATTTAAGATAAAACAAACAAAAAAGGCCATAATAAAAAAAAGAACTATAAAGAGTAACAAAGAAACTGAGGGCTGAATGTTTAACTGAGGGGAGGAGTCAGATGCCCTCTCCATTTCAAATACTCTGGAACATAAAGAATATTAAACTGAATTTCAGGGAGGTAACTCTGGAAAAATGTCAGTCACAGAAACACTGAACAGATTTTCACACAATATATAGAAATCCACCCATCAGTCCAAGAAGAAAAAAACATGGAGGCCTATGGTCCAGTGATGCAGGAAATTGCAAACGCAATACACTAAGGCATCAAACAATGAGTCCAGAAAATACGCCTTTGGGATTTTGAGGGAGAGAGAAAGAGAGGGAGAAAGAGAGAGATCGAGAGAAGAGAAAGGGTTGACAAGTGTTTCCTGGCCTAAATGAGCACCCCACCAGGCCAGGGTTTCGCTTTCTTTCTTTAACTGACTTGGGAATCAAGATCAAGCTTTTTAATTCAAGGTTTACCAGACAGTAGGGGGTTCACTAGCCGATTTCACGCCTCTTCTGTACAGTCCAAAGGCCTGAGGCACATATCAAACTCGCCACAGCAAAGATGAAAAAAAGACAACCCCCAAAACCACTCTTAATGCCAATCAAACTGACCCCCCATCAGGCGTTCAAGTTTCAAACTGTTTGCTAATGTCTTGTGATGAACCGGTTCACACGCCTTCCACATTCTTCGGCTTGTGCTGTGATCGCATTGGCCGCTTATTATTAAAGTCATGTTTTAGTTTTGCACAGCAAAGTTGAAGTTGTTGGCAAACAGCGGGGTAAAATCTGGCACTGAACTCTTACTGTACGCCAACACCAAACGCCCACGAGAAGAACAATGGCAAACAGAATGGACACAAAGAGTTGATCAGCAGACATGGTCAAATAGAAAGACACTCATTTAAAGCTCCTTCCGAGGACATTAATAAGGAATTTGTCGGTTTTGCTGTAGTATCTATTTTGAGAAGGCTTTACACTAGATGTTGCTGTAAGGATTTGATTGCATTCAGCCATCAGAGCATTCGTGAGGTGGGCTCCTGACATTGGATGGATCTTACACATCATTCCCACTCATTTTCAAAAGGATTGGGTCATTCCGAGAATGCAGTTCCACTGGTCCAAGGCCCAAAGCTGAGGGCTTCATATCCTCTTTCGCAATTTTTTACAGCGCAGCAATGTTCTTTTTATTAAAGTCGTAGACATTCTGCGTGTTCAATGTTTTACGTACTGTAATCTCATGAAGGTTTGCCAGTTCCAATGATGCTTTTAAATCTTTGGCTGTCAGTCAGGGCTGTTTCTATACCTCATTGATGAGTATTCATTGACCTTTGGGGGTCATTTTGATTGGGCGCCCACTTCTTGTTAGAGTAGCCACAGTCCCAAGGTGTCTCCATCTAGTAGAACTGGTGTCTTTGAAATCACTTTATAACCCTATCTAGCTTTATGTAAATCAACAATTTTCGTTCCTAGATCCTCTGAAAGTTCTTTTTGGCCGAGGCAAAGCTCATATACTCGTATCAAAGAAGCTCTGGTCCACACCTCCACACTCACTTTCTTATATTAAAATGTTAAGGTATAAAGAGATAACTGAAGAAAAAAGCACCATCTTTAGTAAAACCACATGGTGCTTATGAAACAAAGACTTTTTAAGATAGTTCTGAATTAAATTTAAGACCACTTTTCCATCCAAACTGGTAAAACAGTAGAAAGAATATAAAAGAAAACCTGACTCCTAGAATTACTGACAGAATAACGTATTCACATTTACCTCCTCACTTCTGCACTGGAGAAGAGTGAAGAGATGGTGGCGTTAAGACTGAGTCTTGGGAAAACAGTATTGTATAAGGACCTGTGTGTTTTCTGGAGAATTTGAGCTGATTTGATGTTTTTCTGATTTCTCATGTGATATTAGTGCCTTTACACAAAGTTTACACAACCTTAGCATCTTCTTGCCCAATGAGCAGTAGCTTCACACAGAGTTTAACAGAGTTTAACACTAAATACATCATCATCATTGTCCAGCAGCAGATTAAACCTGCACTCACCCCCATACAGACTAATGCAGTCAAATTACTGGAGCTTAGAAAACCTTATAAAACACCACATTACTTCATAAACCATCCATCTACATCTATGGAGATCAATTTAGAATGGGTTACAATTAATATCAGCCATCAGTCCCACCTTGGTCTCGGTTTTAGTCTTATTACAGCTACACCTGTACCTCAGAGAGAAAGAACTACAACACAGAACCAGTACACACCAAGAGAATTCTGAGCTCTCAAAGAAACCTAGTGTTAATACATGTATATGTAGACATACAATACCTAGTGCATAAAATCAGAATTTTTAAGGACATTTTAAAGCCTTAAATTTAGATTTTTACATTTTAAACATTTTAAGAAAACAGTAAAGGTGAGTCTTCTTATGGCTCTTATTAACTTTAAATCCCTCATCATCATTTGAACAGGGCAAAAGTATATAAAAGACCCACATTCATGCACTCACACACACATTTAAGCCCACATGCAGTCATATCTGTGTATTCACTCCACGTGTACTAGACAGTCTGTAACCCCACTGAAAAATAAAAAATAAAAAATACATAAAATTAATGGAATATATCTAATTTCTCCCAAAATGATGCTGATCCTTGAACGTCGTATGGACACTTTACCTGTGGCTGATGTGTGCCATGTGCCGCAGGCTGGACATGGTCTCTTCCAGGTTCTGTCTCAGATCTGCGATGTTTTTCACTGTCCTCAGTCTCCTGCTCTCTGGGTCTTCACCTAGGAAGAAGAAGAAGAATCTTTCACTCCCACTAACAGCTAACAGCTGCTTCCCCTCGGGCAGGTTACAACACACAGGCAACCCAAACACTCCAAAAATGCACCTCAGCACCTCATGAAATGAGATGCTTCCTTCAAACCCAAGGGTGCAAATATATCCTTCCAGTGGTGGCAAGTATACCTGCTCAGCAGTGCTCTGTGTTTGACTCACAGCCTGATTTGACATTTCACAAACAAGGGATCAGGAGGGGAACTCTCACAGCATGATTCAGTTAAAGAGCTTTTTGTTTTTAGTGAAATACAGCTAATGCCAATGACAGGGTCGGCCCTGCCTGAATAACACTTCACAAACACACACACTGAGGCCTGGAGGTGAGAGGGGATTTGGCTGCTAGGATTAGGAGCCGCTCGCTGATCATGAGGCGACCACAAGCAGCTCAGGAGACGCACACACACACATACGCTGCAGAAAACGTGCTGAGGAAAGAGTAAGTGTACGGTACACTCTGGCACAAACAACTCTATTCATAATAGCAGTGTAAATCACGTGTCCTCGCTGTTCAATTCTGCATTCATTATTTAAGACAGCAATCCAATCATTTTCGATACCTTAACATTTGCATAGATTTGATCCACTGTTGGGGTCTGCAGTCAGTATGACATGATGAAATTTTGTACATTCTGTTACAACTCGCACAAGCAAACAGAATTTTTTACTTTTAGGTCAAATACAGCAATACACTGCAAAAGTCTTAGGCAGCTGTGCAAACTGCAAAAATTTCTCTCTGCAGTGAGTGTCTTTCTGTAGCAAAAACACAAGATAAAGTGGAGCAAAAAAGTATTTGGCAGCCCCTATTACGCAAGTTGTTCCACTTATAAAGATGAGAGAGGTCTGAGGTTCACTTCAACTGTGAGAGACAGAATGTAAAGAAAAATTCATGAAATCAAACTAACAAATCTCACCTTGTGAGGTGAGGATGATCATGAGAAAGATGATAGATTAACCTAGAACTACATGGGAAAAGTTTGTTAATGATCTCAAGGCAGCTTGGACCACAGTCACCAAGAAAACCACTGGTAACACACTATGCTATAATGGATAAAAATCCCCGTGTTCAAGAAGGCACATGAGAAGGCCCATCTGAACTTTGCCAATGAACATCTGAATGATTCAAAACAATCAAGCACTTTGGCCTCAGCTCAACTCTCCATGTTTGGAGGAAGTCAAATCCTGACAATGACCCCAAGAACACCATCCCAACTGTCAATCATGGAGGTGGAAACATAATGCTTTGGGGTGTTTCTCAATATTAAATATTGAATGTCAACCTCCTTCCCTCTGCCAGGACACTGAAAATGGGTGATGGATGGTCTTCTAGTACAACATTGACCCAAAGCAAACAGCTAAGGCAACAAAGGAGTGACTCAAGAAGAAGCGCATTAAGGTCATGGAGTGGTCTACTCAGTCTCCGGACCTTAATTCCATAAAAAAACTGTGGTGGAAGCTGAAGCTTCGAGTTGCAAAGCGACAATGATTAATGATTTAGAGCTGATCTGCAAAGAGTAGTGGACCAAAATTCCTCCTGCTATGTGCACAAACCTGGTCATCAAATACAGGAATTGTCTGACGTCTGTGCTGCCAACAATGGTTTTGCCACTTGTTTTGCTAGAGGATCAAATACTTATTTCACTCAATGAAATTAAAATCAATTTATATATTGTATATAATGTGATTTTTTGGATTTTCTTTTTTATATTCTATCTATAACTGTTAAAGTTATAGACTGTTCATTTCTTTGTCGGTGGGCAAACTTACAAAATCAGGGTGAAATAATTATTTCCTCCAGTGTACATATACATTTCTCAGGGGACTAAGACTTTTCCCCAGTATTGTAGGTCATAAGTAAAAGCAGCTTCTCAGTAAAAAAAATATTGCCCACAGTAAAATGAAGTTTTGGTCGATGCAACAATCAATTAATTGTTACACCCTTAATTCATGATGTCACCAAAATAATAACATCTGACCAGAGCCACTGCAACAATTAACACCACATGCATGAGTCACAACTCAAAACTAAGATTCACGACCTTTCAATGCAAGGGTTTGGCAAAACAATCAAATCTATGCAAATGTTCCTTTATCCTAAAATAGTATCATATGTACCGCACTCCTAAATAAGCACACACACTACTAAATTCACGTAGAGTCAGATCAAATGCAGTCAAATCTCTTAAAAGACTTACTTACATACTCGCTCACATAGAGACTGTTATCTTTAGATCAGAAAAATCGACATTAAATTGTCTACTATAAAACCAGAATTTTGCCCATAATTTACCTATTTTTAGCACAAATATGAACGCTATGATGATTAGTGAGGTTGAAAGCTTCCGCCACTTATTAAACTGCATCAATGAAATTATTCTCTGCATACTGCCCATCCAAGGCTGAGAGTATACACACCGCAGTGGGCAGCCATTTTGGTGCCACCCAGGTAGCAGTATGGGTTACATGCCTTGTTGGTTTCCTTTTGGTGCCCTTGGGTTACAAACCCATTTCTCTAACTATTAAACTATGGCTGTTCCAAAAAGCTACATTAAAGCTACACTAGCCTCATAGCCCCGATGACAACTCAATCACCAATGTGTCTTAGATGAATGATTGATGGCTTAGACCAGGGGTGCTCCATCCTGATCCTGGAGAGCTACCACCCTGGAGAGTTCAGGTCCAACATGCCTGCATCTCTCATTCAGACACCCCTGAGGGCCTTAATCATCTGGATCAGGTGCTTGATTAGAGTTGCAGCTAAAGTCTCCAGGGTGGTAGCTCTCCAAGACCAGGATTGAGCACCCCTGGCTTAGACGAAAAAAAAATACACATTTTGAGCAAAACTAGTCCTTAAAATGCGCAGTTTATGTCACTGACCTCAATTATAATGAAGGATTCTACCAATATTCAAGAACAGCAATATAACTTATGGATAAATGGTTAAGAAGTCAATAAAGCAAAACAAAAAAGAAAGATAAATAATTAATTAATTAATTTAATTAAATGAAAAGCAGCATTTTAATATATGATCAAAAAAACATCAATATGAAAAAAGGGGGCTCTTCAAAATCCATTTCTACATGAATGGATTAAACTTTTATTTCAGCACTAACATCTATTTGTGACTAGCGGAATAACTTCTATAGCTTCTAGCTTCTATAGACATCTAGTTCCTATCCCTACCACTAAGAACGACCAGGGATGGTTTACAGAAAGGCACAGTTCAATCACGGAGACATTTTGAAAAAGGGGTGGCATTCCCCTTTAAGAGTGTTACCCAGAACAAGGCCACCTGGCAGGGTAGTGAGTGTGAAGAACATGTTAACAGGCTTAACATGTTCTGAATCAAGTCATTAATGGACACATTGTCCTTAAAAAACAACAACTGTAACTTAAGGCTGTAACTCTGGAAATGGCCAATAAAGTCTGTGACAACAACGCTGTGAGGACCACACACACACACACACACACACACACACACACAAACACACACACAAACACACACACAAACACACACACACCCTTATTCTCATATTTCTCATAGATATCCAGCATGGTCATAAGGATCTCTTTGTTAAGTAGCGCAATGCCTTCCCACACGTGAGTCTGTTGTGTCAGGTGCAGCT
>JBBIGC010000033.1:11009085-11020008 GCA_037576955.1 Lepidarchus adonis
TATAGATCAACAATTATATGCTTTCCTGAATAAGAAAGTCTTCAATTTTGCTTTAAAAGAGTCATGGTTCTGTACAAGTCGCAACTGGACAGGAAGATGGTTCCATGAGATGTAGGGTGTAATGATGTAGATGAGAGTAAATGAGATACATGTCTGTCTGTCTGCCTGTCCGTCCATATTTGCTCCACGTGAGTTCTTTTTTTTGAGAGTGCGTAACGACTTTCAATACAGCAGGGGGCGCCAATAAGCTGTTTTTTATGTGCACGCAGTTTCTGATGGGAATTTTGGCAGCAGAATTACTGTACATACCTTCATGGTATACTCTAAGCTGACCTACATTTATTCAAACCTTCTTATTCAATTAACTAACGCTCAATGAACCACTTTATATATGTAGCAAAGTTCAATAGTGTAGAAGTGTCATATATACATGCTCAATATGAATTCTAAATATAGGTATAGGTCAGGTATATAGGCACCATTTGTGTGCACATACCATGATTTATAAAATCCTGCCTCAAGTCCGGCCCTACTAGCTCAGCTTGGTAGCTTCTCTCCTCAAACGCTGTTTTACCACACCTGGCCATGAATAGGTGAGTTGAACCAGGTGTGTTTGCACAGGGCAATCAATATTTAGTACTAGGCCTGGAGTAGGGGGTAGGGAGCCATTAGAGATTTGGCCAGATGGTGAAAGCAGGGGCCTACATGGATGTGAGGATTAGTACGTTTACTCCACTCCTGAAGGCCTAATTAGCTGATGAATCCACCAGGACAGACTACACTCAAGGTGTATGTGTATTGTATTTATAAATATAGACCATTTGTGGTCTTTAGATCAGGGGGCCCATCTCCGGTCCTGGGTTTCCAGTGTCCTACACAGTTTGGTGATTTCCCATCTCACCTGTTCATTGCTGGATTTCAGGAGAAGGTTGGAGGTGGGGATTACCACACAGGGATGGACCCGGGCCCTGCTTTTTGGTATTTGGATGCACAAAACTGTCTCCTCTTCCCCTTGTACTATAAAACCAATTTCCCTCACAAAATGCATTAATTTCACAGGGCTCTGGGTAAATGTTCATTCTGAATCAAACCCTGCACTCAAAGCTGTGGATGGAAAATGAGGAAGCTTCTCATGGCTCAAGGGTCTAATTGCAGGACAATAGCTTTGGTGAAGATAGAAAGGGTAATATTTATGTAAGGCTTGGGGTAATTTTTGGAAGGCTATAATCTGTAAATATTGATTTTTTATTCAGAACATTTTCAGAAAATGAGAGAAAAATGAGTTTGTGCTCTGGTGCACAAAGCCAAAGGTCCTTGCTTGTATTTCAAGGAATTCTGGGTAAAAGACTGCCTCCACATACATGTGTTTCTTGCTAAAGCACAAAGTAAGGACACAAAGAGAGTGTTTGTGAGGAACACTTCGAACATTAAAATGAGAGACGGGACACTCTGCGGCCTTCTGATCCTCACAGGCACATGCAAATGAAGCCTGCAAGACCATAAGTGCACCAGTCGGGATCCAGATCCGGCTTTTCACACGGTAAAAACAGCCAGGAGTCTCTGACGACAAAATGACCTAATTTGACAGCTCATCAGCTCAAAAATTCAAATGGGAGCTATAAACTGACCAGCCATAATATTAAGACCACCTGCCTAACAGTGATTAGATTCCCTCATGCTGCTGAAACAGCTCTGACTGTGGTGCACGGTGTGTTCTGGGCCATTTACATCAGAGCCAGTGCTACAGGAGCTGTGGAATCAGAACAGAAGACCTGGTCGTTACTCCCAGTGTACATTAATAAGCCTTGGGTGCCTCTTTTGACAGTTTGCCATTTACTACTACAGACCTGGATCTCTCCACAAGACCCGCTGTTCTGAAGATGCTCTAGTCAAAGTGGCTCAGATCCTTACGCTCTTGCTTCTAGCACATTAACTGTGAGAACTGACTGTTCACTTGCAGCCACCCCCCTGACAGATGCCATTTTAATGAAATTGCAATGTCAGTGGTGTTAATGTTATGGCTGATCAATGTATCTTGGTGCTTCAGTAACTATTCATATGTGATGTTTGCATTGTGTGAAATGCAGCAAAGGATGTTGCAGTGGCAACAGGGTGCAGAAGTTAATGTATAGTTGTAGTTTTGGTCACCCTTGAGTAAGACACCGTGTTGCTACACTGCTCCTCAGGTGCTGTTGATAGCTGCCCGCTGCTCCACGAGTGGATGGGTTAAATGCAGAGGTCACATTTCGTTGTGGTGCATTTTGTGTTTGAGTGTGTTCATGCATGAGGTGCTGTAAAGTTGAGCGTTGTTTCTATTTATTGGAATTAAATTAAAGGTAATGTTCAGGGCGGCATGGTGGTGCAGCAGTAACCTCTGTCGCCTCACAGCAAGAAGGTCCCGGGTCGATCATAGGTACATTTCTGCTTGGAATATTCAAGCTCTAGGTTTCTTCCGGGGTCTCTGGTTTCCTCCCACCGTGGTTCAGGTTGAGCGGCTACTCTACATTACCCATGAGTGTGTTTGAATGGCGTCACTGTGTTGCCCTGTGATGGGTTGGCCTCCTGTCCAGAGCAACCCATCAGCTGGGATGGGCTCCAGCTTCCCCATGATCTGAAATGGATAAAGTGGTTTGGAAAATGAATGTCATGTTTGATTTTAGATTACCTCAGTACTCAAATAGACTGGACTTTCTTGTCCTTCTTCGCATTTCTCCCATCCTGCCTATTTACATACTTCAATTTCTGTAAAATGTCAATGTTAGGGATCACAAACTTGAAGAATTTCATATCACATGAGCTCCTCACACACTGGCTGAGCACCGAGCCCTACAAATCTGTTCTCAGAAAGAGTATGGATGAGTGCACTAACATCACCTCTGGCTGATGTGACAGTTTTACACAGAGTAAGACAAGCTTCATACACTTCCTCGGCCGGAAGCCCAGGATGAGGAGCGCAGCGAAAGCCCTGATTTGAATACTGAGGAGGCTATAGGCTCTCTATACATATTTAGTCCTGCTCATGAATACAGAGCGGCAGCTTAATGTGCTCTTTGATGGAGTGGTCTTTCTGGCAGCTCACACTCCTGACAGGACGGTGGGCAAGACAAGGAAATGAAAGTTAGCGCTGGGGAGGTTACACTTTTTCAAAATGATTGGGCACATTTTTGACTTTTAAAGTAGTAAGAAGAAAAAAAAACGATGGAGCTATGATGATTTTCCGAATAAAAAGTAATGGAACATAACATTTTGCAAACTGCATTGACACACATCTCAAAGTGTTAAATAATCTCAAATGGACACGTTCATGTGACTCATCTCATGCAGTAGCAGTCGACTCTTTTTAGATGCAAATACCCTTATGAATGTCGCTTGTTAGTCATTTACTCAGTCACGTTTAGCAGGTTGATGACTCGCCACAGGGGGGAGCACTCTTAGAACTTCACAAGACAGTTGGTTTGAGACAAGTGTGCCCTTGTTAAACACGAAGGACGTCATCTAGTGTCAGAAATTACTTAAGCGCATACTCAGATTAGAACAAAACATGATTATGGGCAATGATTTAGGCACGTCATTTAAATGTCTTTTTGACACTTATTTGACAGAATATGTACATTGCTGGGGATAACTTGGTGCCTTATTCGTTTATAGATCTGCACTGACTGTGAGAAACGTTCTTAATTTCTAGAGAAACAAATGTAGATCACTCCATGAGAGTGAAACCATCATGCTGGAACATACATCTCATACTTCATTTCTTACCTTCTCAAATTTTTCTTCATTTCTGTTGCAATAATTGTGGGAATCATTTGTGATGGAATAGGAATGCTCCAAAATAATTTTACATAAACTTCCATTTTAGGTTGAGAAAGTTTTTTTTTCCCTTCACCTGTTTCCATTTTGGAAAAACATCATCAGACCATGACAATAAGCGCATTTTTGGTGCTAATTAATGAAACTTGTGGGGAAAGAAACAAACCTGCAGCCCTGAACAGTTAAAATGAATAGTATTTTACTGCATAATTTAGCCCCACTTGATTTAGTGTTCAATGTTTACTTGCAACATAGAGGAATAGTTCAAACGCTAAGGCTAATGCTGCTAACAGTGAATTGAAGTTATATGAAGAATGCTAGTCTGTGGCCATTGGTTTTCATTCATTGTTAGCAGCTACATTACTGACTAATTTGACTGAAGCTTTCATGACTGGTTAGCTACACTGGCTGTGTGTCCACCTAACTCATCTTCACAGACATTTTGCTGGAGAAAGTGGAGATATGTTTGGTGGACTGCTCCCTATTCTCCAAATCAGCCATAACATTAACACCACCGAATAACATTGACTAAAAGTTTCATTAAAGTGGCACCTGTAAAAGAGGTGGGATATATTAGGCAGCACATGAACAGTCAGTTCTTGAAGATGATGTGCTGGAAGAACTACAGGTCTTGGAGTGTTCCAGGTCTGCACTAGTCTGTATCTACCAACAGCTATCCAAGGAAGGACAATTGGATCATGGGCACTAACAAGGTTTCCTTTTCCAGCTGGATTTCCAGTGAAGAAGCCTGAGACAGAATGGTGGAGGCAAGTGGTGTTGATTTGCTCACAGATCTCTAAAGCTCTCACTATGACACCCCTAGCACATCAAGCCTCTCACAGGACACGCAATTCTCTCCGCTAATAACAACTGACTTAAATACTCTCAGCCGTTATGGACCAAACCATTATTTTGCTCATAGGTAAGTGTTACAAATTCCAATCTCCGATCAGCATTCTACCCTACACCAATCTAATACATAAATATACACACATATTACCATTCTCATATATGTACATATTTTATACTTATCCATTCTACCTTTATGACTATTATAAGATTAGATTGGATTGCCCACACACATGGCCATACACACATGGCCTCTACCAGAACCTTTTAATTGTGTTCGGATCCTTGGGGGGAACATTTGCCCAAACACCCTGAAAAGGACACTGACAAGACAGGTTAGTAATCACGTCAACAGCAACTTCTTTTTTAAAAAACCTTTACTTCTAGACCTTGCAAACATCTTTACAAGTAATCCTTATCTGCTCCCACAAAGAACTACCACCGTTCTCAATAAGGAGCAGCTACCAGCGAACTAATCAAATACTCAATAAATTGACTTTTTGACTAAATATTCAATAAATAATTAAACCTTTTTTGCAAATGTTATTGATGTGCAAATCTATGTGTAAAGTGTGATGCTAAATAAAGTGGTAGTTAGTGTTTATAAAATGCAATGTTAATAAAGTGCAAATGTGCTGTACAAGTTATAATACAACTAATGCTAGTGGGAGTACTCTTCCTTACAGGCACCCAAGGCTCACTGATGCATGTGGGGAGTGTAGCTGGTCTGGTTCAGTCCCAGAGAGGAGTTTCTGTTTTATTTGGTTCTGATAGAAAGGGGTCAGTGCACCACAGTTAGTTGTTTTAGCAGCATTAGTGACCCACTCACTATTAGGCAGGTGGTCTTAACATTTTGGCAGATTGGGAAATAATAATATTCCAGAAAACTGACCTTATATTTTTATAGAAGATGGTGACATGACCCCAGGTGGACAAAGTACACAAACCCAATTCCCTATTTCCCCAAGGATACATACATTTTGGAAACCTGGTATTGGGTGTGTCTTGCCTAAATGGGGCATCCTATATAAAAACATGAAAACACACTCACTAAAAATATATTTCAGTACAAAAAGATGACATTCCCAAATGATTAGTTGATTTTAAATGAATTTGTTCTCGCACTCTGCTTCCAGTCTCTTAAACTTTTTTTTAGCCCTTTGCTACATTTTTTATTTATTTTATTTGTCCCTTATAGTCCCTCAAGTGGGAAATTTTATTCTCTGCATTTAACCCCTCACAGGTGCACACGTGGAGCAGTGAAGGGGGACAGTACCTTGCTCAAGGGTTACCTCAGTGCTGCCCGGAATGGGACTTGAACCTACAACCTTCTAAACCAATCTACATGTAAATTCTTCAGTATAAAATTATCAACACTGCAATGCTAAAATGATTAAGTTTACCTTTCTTCAAAATCAGATCCATAAACCAGTGACCAGTGCTGCTTTGAAGTCACTGATGTTGGCCAAGCAATCATCTTGGATGTTAGACGTTGCCTGGAGTTTAAATTGTGCAGCGTAGTTTTTGCGTTGTGGCCTGATATCAGTAAATTCCAAATGTTATCAATTAATAGTTTTTGCTGAACTACAGTATAATGTCACTAACAGGATAAAGCTAGATAAAATAGATGCTCTTCAGATCAGTAAATTCAGTAACACTGCGGATAATACAATGTGGCAGCATCTTATAGTTTAAAATCATAAACGAACATTTTCTGTGCTTATAGAATGGGACCAATAATGTGGGGCGGCTTATCGTTGGGGAAATAGGGTACTTGGTTTAGTTTAGATTCTTTTGGGCAATTACAAAAGCAAGTGCTTAACACTTGACTACTCACTGCTGAAAGTGATTAAATATCTAAAAACATTTTTTTTGTAAATATCAGTGTATTGTGTTGCCACAGTGCATTTACAAATCCTGCTGACTGTGGACCAGCAAACTGACCTACTGTAGAACCTGTAGCATGAAGAGTTTGTGGAATTTGCTACAGAGCCTGTAGAAACATATCTGTATAGCTGTCAATATCATTTAATTCAACTTCAGCTATTAAATAGACCCCATTGTTTACCGAGGTTGGTGTTAAAAGGTTAACAGGTCATGTTATAGGTCTGACCAGCTTTACCTCGATGACACAGCACCGCCTGAAATGACTTTACACCCCGTCCCAATTATTGGGTACAAGTCCTAAGTGAATCTGCTGCCATCCCATGACCCACGACTTTGGTCAGTAATGTTAAATTTGATGTTTTTGCTAGATAACTACAATTATGGGTCTGAGATGAATTCAGATCTTGTGATGAACGCCAAATTCGTTTTCATTCATATGTTCATTTCCCAAATCGCATTTCCAGTTCTGGACCTCCTTGCTGTGAGGAGACAATGCTAACAACTGCAATAATAATGATGATAATAAGTTACACTAACATAGCACCTTTCTCATACTTGAGGTCATTTTAGAAATAAAGGAATCTGATAAGAAGAGGAAGAAAAAAAGAGATGGAAGGCTTTTAGATCCGATTTTATAGTACAGTCTCAGAGATACACAATAGCGTTCTATAGTAATGCAGCAGTAGCACTGAAAGACCTTCCCCCATTAGTGGAAAGCAGAGTATGGGGGACTGTCAGAAGACTGGTGCTGGTTGACCTCAGGGAGTGAGAGATGGAATAAGGCACAAGAAGGTCCCTGATGTACAGAGGGGTGAGACTGTGTAGCGTAAATGTATTTTATTACTGTCCACCACTGCATTAGGTGGTAAAAGACAAAACGACTTCGCTCTAGTCTCTAGTCCGATCGTAGGTGCAGAAGTGACGACGTCAGACTCCAAATTGACTGAGTAGCAGAGTTTGCCCTCAGGCCAGACATGGTCAATATGCACGAGACATTAAACTGCTGTGCTCCAGTGGCTTTCTATATGGAGTATTGATGGTCGTAATGAATTCCCCACTGTATTCTGTTATAATCCTGGAGGGAGTGCAGTGAAAGCCTGGGCTGTGAGGAGCATTAAGCTGCTGCATGTTATTCTCAGAGCAGGACTCAAAGCTGCAACCTGCCTAAATATAACCAGACACACTGTAGAAGTTCTAGCCCAGAATGTTCTGGGTCTTTCACAGTAAAGACCCATGTAGGAGATTTTTCACCCTGTGATCTTCACGTACTAATATGGAAACAGGAGAATTTCCAGTGTAGGCTCCTAGAATCAAAAATCAGAGCTGCAGCTGTGTTTAATATAAAAAGTGCATGAGGAATAACGATGCTATGCTGCCTCTAATGCATAAACCAAGTCCTTATATTATAAAGTCAACGGCAGCAGGGTCCACCTCGCCGCATCCATATTCATAAGCTTACTGTGATGGGCGGCTCTGGCAGGGAGTCGAGCGCGAAGGCCGTGATTGTTTTTTATGACATTGGAGGGGAGTTTGTCACTGATGCGAAATTGAGTATCATAATTCCTCAAAACGGACCGTCCCCGCATCGGGCCACGGCCGCCTTCACTCAGGCCTGTGCTGAGCGCGAACGCCTAATGGCCCCAACAGCTGTCAGGGCCCGATTGTAATTTACAGCCGAGATTCGCGCCTCTCGCACCGCAGGACGATGCGTACCACCACCTCACTCTTCGAGCTGCTTTCCCCAAATATGGAGCAGAAATGAGCTATTAAAATGCATGAGAGTGCAGGCAGTCCACTAAATACCCCACATGCAAGGCGGTATTTACATGCATGCTATAGGAGGCTCATAAATTCTCCATGAAGGTGTCTCAGATGACATTTAAAGGAGCTCCATGTCACAGTGGTTGGCTGTAAGTGGAGCGCCGCAGATTATTGGGTCTACCTGTGCTCATGGACTGTGGAGTATTAGGTCCAATGTGGCTGCTGGGCTGTACAGTCAAGCTGATTTGTTTATGGACTTGACTTCATGGCTGATCACTCCTGCTTGGTTGGACCTGACTGGATGTTCCTGGGCTTTTTGTTGCTAGTCTCAGTTTGTCAGAGAAAAACACTTTCCCGGCAAGAGGCAATGGTTTATCTTGGGAGATCTGGGGTGGCTTGGCCATGGAAGCGCCCCTACTGAAGGTGATAGATTGGCCATGGTTTGACTTGGTTGGCTTCTTCATTATGGATGCACAAATTGAGGGGAGCTGCTGCCCTACTTCTAGCCCATGACCAGATCATCCATCATTGGGGCCTCCCTTTCCCATGTCCTGGACTAGTTTGTTTAGCAACCATTTACCATCTCCAGGTACTTTATTCTTTATAGATATGTGCTGAATCTGTTACTCCAAGCCGACCAGGGGATGACGGGTTCTGAGCCTTGGTTCCTCCAATGGTTTCTTCTTCCAGTTTTTCCTCACCTCCGTCACCCATGGCCCACTCATTAGAGACTCAAACCCAAATTTTATAAAGCAGCCAACAAAGCACTACAGAAATAAAACTGACTCGACTTAAGTGTTTTCATGCAGGAGCACGGTTTTGGATTGTTTTGCGTTGCATGCTTGTAGACTCTTAAAAATAATAGACTACAATTACTCCAATCAGCCTAAAGTGGCCTATCACAAGATCCATGCACACAGTCAAAGTTCAATTAGAATCTGATTTTTCTGCCAAATTGAGAGGTAGAGAGGAGGATGACTAGATCAACAGACACAAATAGATGGTGGGGAAACTGGAAGAGCTTCGACTTTCTGAGAGGGGAGCGTGTAAACCATAAACGGATTGGTAGCCAATGATAACTGAGGTGTATTTTACTTATTCAGGAGCCACAAAGCTGGAAAAAAATTGAGAAAAAAAAAACTTATTTCCTGTTATTTATAAATTTTTACCTCAGATGATATATACTTTTGTACTTTTTCCTTATACTATGGTGAAGTTGTGACACAAAATATACAAATGCCGTATTTCCCCAACGATAGACCACCCCACATTATTGGCCACCCCATTCTATAAGTTGCAGAAAATGTTTTATATTTTAAAACTCTAAGATAAGTCGCCCCATGTTGTTATCTGCATGGTTTCTGAATTTACTGATCTGAAGTAAAAGCATCTAACTTGACCCCTGGAGTAGATCTTTGTAGCTCTATACCAGTGACAATAAACTGTAGTTGTGCAATTAAATTTACCGATATCAGGCCACAACAGAAGAACTACGCTGCAGAATTTACGCTCCAGGTCGTGGCTTTTGTGAAGCAACATCTGCAAAATCCGAGAGCGATACAGCACAGATCTAGTTGTTCAGCGATGACAACAACGATGTTTACGGATCTGATTTTAAAAGAATATCTTTGCATTGCTTTTCAAACCGTTCATTGCTGCAGTAAACAGTATATTTAAATACAACTAATCATTTGGGGATTATATGAAGAACAACCAGAGTGTACGGCTTTGTTAATAACTGTCCGGGCAACATGGCAATAAAAATGCATTTGTTAAATGAACTTGTAATTAAACCGTGTTTTTGACCTCACATGATACGCGCCCTGGTGGCCGGGCCCATGACTGCATCACATTAATCTTACTGTGTTTATTTCTGATGTGAAAATGTACTTACTGTTGGTTAAGTCCTGTAACCGTTTCCAGCATTACAAGCATCTACAGCTTTTTCTCTCAGACACTTTCTTTGTTCGAACCACAAATGTTTGCTAGGTGTGACCAGACTTTGCAGGATCCCTGTTCTTTAAATACACTAGTGTGTGTGTTTGTTCCTGTTGAGAATATTTTTTTTTGGGAGATACAAGGTTGTGCAATATTGTAAGGTTTGGGTTATAGCAGAATATACAGTGCAAAACAATCTACTACATATGCATCACATGAAATATGACAAGTATATGTGCATTAGCTTATTTCTTCACAAATCACAGCATCGCTTGTATTTCTCTAATGCAGTGCACTCTCACAACTCATGTAGAAATGGCTTGGGGAGATGGAAAGTTAAGTTATTTTTGACAACTGGAGGAAGGCCTCGATTTTTAGACCTTCTCCTGTGCTCCATCAATGCCTGCCTTACACACTGTGCGACTTGTGTAGCACGTCTAACCTCACTCCTTTGATAAACCCTCCCTGACAACATCAATGATTAATGACAGTAAAAATAATTGAGTCGGGATCGAGAGAGACAGAGGGCAGGAGATGAGTGGCAAGGCAGGAGAGCGGCTGGGGGCCTAAAGATCTTTACCGAGACGCATGACACATCCCTCAGTCATCTGCTCTCTCTCTCTCTCTCTCTCTCTCTCTCTCTCTCTCTCTCTCTCTCTCTCTCTCTCTCCCCTTCTC
>JBBIGC010000033.1:11043308-11054114 GCA_037576955.1 Lepidarchus adonis
GGTGGAGGAGCAATGTGTTCCAGCTCCACCTTTTCCTCCACATTGTGATCTCCATATACAGTACTACTTCCTGCTCTGCCTTTCTTCACACAGAGGGGTTGTAGTTCATCAGCAGAAGTTAGGAATTGTCTGCATTAACCTTAAAGACTTCATTGACTTCCATTGGTGCAGGAAAAGCTAGACGTTCACCAGGTAATGCTTGGGGAGACCAGCTTGTTGCCTATGAAAGCTACAGTGACCTCCACATTTTATCTATGATTAATTTATTTGTTGTAAACATGTACCTTTGTACTATTTTAAGGGTTTTCACTGTAACAGAACTGCTTAAATTAGTAGTAAACACTGGAAAACTGCTGTGTTTGACTGCTAGTGTAAGTGCTACAGACCAGAAGCTCTCGTTTCAGAACATACAGCTGTCAGGACGTGTGCTAACACAGCTGGTTTGTGACACACATGCAGGGCTCTTTCATCTCATAGCCACATCCGTCAATTAAACAATTGTGAGTCTAAGCAGATCATTGTTTTAACCAAGATGGCGTAGAATGTTTGTTAATCGTCATTACCATATTATCCTTTGCAGTTTGGATGTGACAGATGCCGCAGTGTGTAAATAAGCCTATACGCAGTCACAGTGATTCCATACTTATTATTGTTACGTGGGATCACCTTGATGATTGGACAGTGTTTTAATAAATTATGGTCAAGAAAAAAACTATTTCACTAATACTTTACAGTAAGACCACCCTTAACAGATGGTAAATGGTTAAGAAGTTTATGAATATTAATTCAGATTTAAACATAATTTTATACTATTTCATGTAATTTATACTGTTGTTTGTACTTCTGTTTGATGCTAAATACATTTCCGTGCCTCTGTACACGTGCTCTGCACAATGACAAAGTTGAATCGAGTCTAATAAGCTCACACCCTGCTGGTTGAAGGGCAGCCGTGGCCTAATGGTTTGAGAAATTAGTTTGTGGCCGAAGGGTCATGGGTTCAATTCCCAGAACCAGCCAACAGGCTGAAGTGCCCTTGAACAAGTAACCTAACCCCCTACTGCTCCCTGGGTGCCCACTGCTCCAGGTGTGTGATTTCACTGCCTCGGATTGGGTACATGTAGAGAATTATTAAATAAAGTATATTATTATTATTCCTGTATTTCATGTTCTACATCAGATATTCTTCATATATCACAGATCACTAATGTACTTTGCGTTATAACTTTACAGTCTAAATTTCGAAAGGGACTATTTGTCATGGAACTCACTACCACCCGAGCTCAGAAACATCACTTCACTTACACTTACTTTAAATCCTCACTCAAAAAACCTTCTTTTCAAATGTGCTTTCTCTCTCTGATGAATTTGCATTGTCTAAATTTAATATGCTTTTAAAATCGTTTTCTGACCTGTAGCTCTTTTTAATTATTGTTTTTTAATTATTGTTCTTTTATTCTTTCGCTGTGCACAGTGTCGTTGAGTGTTCTGAAAGGCGCTTTTTCCAATAAAATGTATTATCATTATTATTATGAGCATAGTCATAGTCACACACAAAGTGCACCACAACCAAATGTAACATTTAACCCATGGAGCACATGAACAGTGGGAACTGTACCTTGCTCAAGGGTCCCTCAGTGGGACTTGAATGATCCCATTTTTTGTCTGATTATGTTAATAAATAATAATAATAAATAATAAACAAAATGTGCAAAATTCTAGGCACCTGAGAAATGTATATGTAAATGTAGTTTAAAGGCAGTAAGCGTTTTTTTGTTTGTTTTTTATAATAGAATCAATACAGTGAACAGTACGTGTTTGTAAATGTGTTCATTTACACAGGGGCCTTAGACTTTTGTACAGTATCACCGTCTTATTTCTGAACTGTTTAATGATCACTTTTATTAATACATTCATTAGTGCTCTTATATATTGGCACCTGCAAAGCACATCACGTGATACAAATATTTTATTCATATCGTTCAGCCCCAGTCATCACCTGCTTTGCCCAGGAGAGTCTCCAGAGCGGTGTGATATTTCAGGTGTGGATGAAAACCCAGCATGCTTTGCCAAGGACAGCGCCATGGAGACAGAGTGATAGTTCAGCCGTATGATTTATCACGTCTGCTGGCCATGACATAAGAATTCAGTGAATTCGCAACCATGGGATGTGGAGTTTTATAATAAACACTGGTCACCTTCATATGAGCAGGAGGACAGTGAAGGGTCACCTGTTGACTTTTCCCCTTATTAGAGAATGGAAGGCATGATGTAAAGGAGACCATAACCACCAACATACGGCCTAACTTGACTTGTTAGGATTGAAGATGAAATGCTCAAATACTCAGTAAATAACTGAATTTCATCCATTTTTACTTTTAATTAACAGTAGACTATTGGTGCCAAGCAACAAGGAAGGGCAGTACAATGGTCAGTGATAACTTGGCGCGTCAGTACAGACTTTAATTGATGTGTGTGCATCAGTGTGCCTCAGCCAATCAGGTTTCTGTGCCATAACTATGTTTCATAACTATTTTTTTCTCATCCAGCCAATGTCAAATCAACATGCATTCCCTTTTCTGCTTTTTTCAACATTGCCCTTTAATTCTACTATGGCTGCACAATATATTGTCTGTACATTATCACAATATCTGTCTCAGTAATGTCGCAGAAAGCTACAATATGCAAGTGAGCCTCTAACCAATCACAAAACTTCTTCGAACTTTATTGTTGGGCTGTTGTAGGATTAAAGTATATATATATATATGTGTGTTTGTTTGTTTTTTTGCGCCTCTGCTCAAATGATGTGTGACAATGTTCTCACTTAAATGGCGCTGCTGCTGCGTCCAGACTCTTAAGCTTTTTCAGCCCTTTGCTGCATTACATTACATCCTAGTGTTTAATACAAGCTGGAAAAAGCTCAATTTAACACAAATAAAAGAAACAAACATGTATTATTAGCTGGGAAAAGATTTGTAATTTTTGGGTGGGGGAACTGCAGTACAGCGCTGTCAATCCTCCGTCTACATGTAAATTCTTCAGTATAAAATTAGCAACACTGAAATGATAATTTTATTAGGCTAAACCTTT
This sequence comes from Lepidarchus adonis, assembly GCA_037576955.1. Lineage (NCBI taxonomy): Eukaryota > Metazoa > Chordata > Actinopteri > Characiformes > Lepidarchidae > Lepidarchus > Lepidarchus adonis. The sequence goes on from JBBIGC010000033.1 coordinate 11,046,396, forward strand.
TTCAAATCCCTTATAATCCCATCCATAAACGTTGTCAATTGTGACCTGTGCTGCTTTGTTGTCATTAATGTCTAACACGTGTTTGTCTCAGATATTGCAGACGTTGTGTGGAGCTTAAATTCTGCAGCATAGTTCTTGCCTTCTGGCATGATACTGATACATTTCAAATTGTATTAATTTAACTGTTTATGTTATGGCATAATGTCACTACCAGAGCTGCAAAGGCTCCAGGGCTCAAATGAGATGCTTCTACTTTAGGCTCTTTTATCCATATTTTACTTTACAGTGTTGTGCTCAAAATAATAAGGAAATAAAAAATACAAATTTTTTATTATGCATATTGTATCGTTGCCCCTCTATCGGGATAAGTATCGTATTGTGAGGCTGGCAATATCTATATGAACCCTTTAATATTCTGAAAAAATTGCAATATGTAGCTGTATAAGCTCAATACTGAAGTTCTGTCCATATTGTGCATCTATCCAACCCACATGTGTATGTCTATAGTTAAGACGAGCTTCAAAAATTTTTTCCCTCTGTGCTACTTCTGCTACCATATGCCTTTGGATGGAGCTGTGGTGGATTCATGCTTTTGTACTGGGACCATATTTTCTTTTTTGATAAAAAATGCTCTCTGAGAGCAGTTGCAGTAGACGAGATTGAGAGTAAGAAACCTACCGAGGGGAAAAAAAAAACAAATATCTGGCTCCTGAAAGGAAATTAGATTCTTGGTTAGGAGCGGGGGAAAGGCGGCCATGTGGGGTCGGGGGCTGTTCGGCTGTGTTTTCCCAGTCTCTCCCGCAGGAAGTGGCCTTTGTTCCAGAACATCCTGGCTCTTTGTTGGGAGCAGGGATCAGACGTTCTGTGGACCTCGCCGTTCCTCTCCAAGGGTACTCTCGCAGCGGGCCGTGTTGACCCCCGCGACCCTGGGCCTCAACGAGCGCGGAGGTCATTTCCACCGCCTCATTCTTCTCGGCACAAAGAGCTCAGCCAGGCTTGACTCTCTCCACGGCCTTGTCTGAGTGTGGGGCCAGCAGACGCACAAACGTTCCTTTTTCCTTTTTCGGCATTAATATCTGTTTATTTATTTATTGTGCTTTTGTTTTGCGGTGGTGTCGACCTTCTCTTTGCCTCTGACCCAGACGAGGCCGATGTTGATTATTCAAACACAGATCTTCTGCAACTCCCCATAGAAGCAGACACAGTGGAGGCAATGCAGGCTCTCATAAGCCATCCTGATAACTACACTCGGGTAATCCCCTTATAACACCATATTCTGACATAAGTGTGGAGAACATACGTGCGCATGTATATGCATATTCCCTAGAGCGGCCGTGATTGGTTTGATTGAGGAAGAAGTGGGCTTGGCCGAGCCGTCCGCCGGCTTTTTAAAATCAAAGACTTTCCCCCTAATCCTCTTAGGGAAGCAGACACCAGTCATGTGACCCGAGTTCGCATTGGGCGAGAGCTTGTAAAGCCAAGCCACAAGAGAGATCTGGGGGAGGGGGACGGGGATGGGGGGGGGCGTACCATGGTGTTGCCGTGGAAACCATAGCACAGCTTAGTCCCCCCGGGCTAATGTATATTACGGTAAGCAGACCAGTGAGAGGTCCGGGATAACAACAGCAACAAATGACTCGTGGTCGCGTTGAGCTGCTGCCTAATTTCTCCACTGGGGGAGGGGGTGACAGGGTCATATTTTTTCATGCATGTGTAAAATATCATATTAATTGAGAAAGATGAATGTGGAATATTTTTGTTTGTATGGTTTTGGCGTCGCGATATCGACCCCTTTTTCCAGCAATCATTTAGCACCCCCTCATGATTCCATTACCATTCCTGCATTGTCCTCGTGTGTCTGGTACTGTAGCTGTGGGGGGTGTCCAGAGCCCATCTCTCTCCCAGACCACACCGCTTCAATACAAGTTTCACATATTGACTGTTAACAGGCCAGTGCCACCACCATTTGGTTGGAGCATGGACGGTTGCCAGGTATGAACTGGACAAATCTTAACTTTTGAGCCAAAAACTGTCCAGTAGGGGACAGTTTACAGTTCTGTGCAAAAGTCTTGCACACATTTTTCTTATTTATCTCAGCAGTGTCTTTATGCTGCTAAAACGTTATCATTAGAATAAATGCAAACATTGATTGATTTAACTACTGATTGAGCCCAAATTTGATTTGATGGTTCCTACAGATAATTCCAGCCTTCCATGAGCAAATTTTGACCAAACACATTGATAAACATGTACTATTCATTGTATTCATTTCATTTGTATTTATTCTAATATTAGAGTAAATAAAAGAATGAAAACCACTTATTGCCTCTAAACTACTCTTACAAATACATTTCTCAGGAGCTAAGACTTTTGTACAGTACCATATATCGCCTGAAGTAGCATCAGTTAATCATTAGCCTAGCCGTCATGGTCGTCCTCTTGTATATACGCTGACTCTGTGTTTAAAAAAATAACACCAGGTGTAGAGTTGATCTCGTCTAAATGCTGCATATGACAACACAAATTTATTGTAACCTGAGGGATTAACCTGGTCGGAGTTTCTTGTTGGTTGGAGCGCGTTCATCAAAATGTCCTCAGAAAAGAATGTGGGTCACTAGCCCATTGGAATGGATGCTCAGGGAAAGACATTTGTTATTGCTGAGAAGGCTTATTTGCATATTGCAGCCTTCTGGGATATTAGTATTGCAAAGGTCAATATTGGGATAATTATGAATCACTATATTGTGCACACCTCTCCTGCTCTGGTTGCTATGCTGTGTTGTAATCAAGGTTTGAGCCCGCATGCAGTCTTTACCATGCACACGCTACATTCAGGTGGCCTAAAACAAGCCTGACCTACAATTCACTGAGCTGTGTGTGTGCATGACGGCTAACCAGATAAATGAGCCCCTTTTCGGTAGGTTCTTTTCCCGGGAGCCACGGGTGGGATTTTGCTGATGACGGTAGGTTTATGGGACAGTAAGTCATGTGAAACAGAGATTTAAGTATTGATATGGGATTTGAAAGGCTCCAGGATAAGATATGGATAAGCCACTTCTGCTGAAGTTAACCCTTAAGGGTGAGGTATGGATGTATGCCGTATTAGATGTTATCAGGGTTTGAGTGGCTGTAGAACAGATCGGACTGATCCGATTTATGACCGTACACACATTCTTCATGCATGATCAGTGTTGTTTTACAGTGCGAGGCTGCTTTGAGTAGCACGGTGTTCTCCAGACCTTAAGGAGGCACTATGCATGGTCCCATGGTCATTTGTCAGTTTTAATTAACCGCTGTTATCTCTCCGGTCCATCTCAGGCCTGCAAATGAATCCTGGCAGTGATTTTATTTTATTTATTTATTTTTTACCCCTCCCCCCACAGCAAATTGTAGTCACACGGTGATTCATACAGGGAGTGCATCTGATAAATGGTTGGAAAGGTTACATCTTCTAACGGCAGGCAGGTAAACAAGATTTTGCAGCAAAATCTTCAAGAGACTGGACATCTTGGCATCTAGATCATCTAGAAAAACAGCTTTTTGCTCTGATAGTGGTTTGTGTTTCTGTGTCTGGCTTCTTTTGCACTTGTTTGTGACCTTTAACCCAATGGGCATCTATCAACATCACCTGGGGAGCAATGTAGCAGGGTGGTACCTTGGTCAAGGGCACCTCAGTGCTGCCTGGGCCTGGACTTGAACCTACAACCCTCTGATCAGGTCCTAACCACTAGGCCACCACTGCCCATAATGGGATGCGCAATGATATTGGAGTCATATAGACATTGCTATATAAGTACAGGGAAAAACATCAGCATATCCCACATCGGTGCATCCCTAATCTTTTTAGCAAAATTTTTTCTGTGACTTTGCTATTTTTGCTGTGGTGGCAATGAGCCATAACAAAGGATTTGTTGAGATTTTACGGATATTTTAAACGAGGGCTGCACGATACAGTCAAACAGGGTTTGGAGAGATAACAGGAGCCAGCTAACGAAGTTTTTATATCGTCTGTACATTGTTATCGCAATATTGGTCTCTGCAATACTGATGCAATATGCAAATGAGCCTCTAACCAATTGTTAGACCTTTCTCTTGAAGGGGCGGGACTACACTCTTATAGAATGAAACAGGAGCTATATGTAACAACATGGTTTTATGACCTCACAAAAGCAAAGATTTGATCATTTGAAAGCAGACTGCTTTTAATGCTTAGTTTTTACATATTGAATGTATGTGTGGGGACATTGTGAAGCTTTTTAATATATGGAAAAATCTCAGTGTCAATACGTCTCTGTATAATCACGACACTGATTTGCCCATATTGTGCAGCCCTAATTCAAACCCATATGTAATGAGGTCTTTATGATGCTTTAGAAGAGCAGAACGTTTCGGTGACACTCTGCTAAAATGCTTATTTTTAAATTTTACCTTATTTTTATGCTTCTAAAAATACATGTGTTATGCAAGTTATCTTATTTTAAACTCTCATCCCAATTTCTGCATAAAAAAACTGCTGTCATCTGTATCTGCATTGGCCAATATGCACCAAAGATATTGGCATTGGCCTGCCAATTCCAGATCCCTAGACAATAGGGAAGTTAATGATTTTAGTGGTCAGATTCTAAAAGTGGAATGGATTTGATTTTCTTAAAATGTCATTAACTTAAAAAATAACTATTTTTGAGACAGATTTGTTACTTTTTTTAAACCAACTGTAACATCACAGTGCAGTTATTTTTTATTGTTTACCAATGCATCTAACACTTAAAAAATATTTGTCACGGGGCACCAATAATGGTGTAGACGATGCATCTCCCAGCACTTACTGTATGCTGGCTGATTGCTGGCTGAAAGCTGCCTGATCGGTGTTTGAGCTGATGGGCTGAGGGCAGACTAAGGGCAGACTGGGGGCACGGTTATAAGGGCTGGTATAAAAGGAGGGGGTTACACACTTCCACAGAGTGCTCAGCACACTCAGTATGAGTCAGGCAGCCAGTCCACCGCCTATAATTTCCTCACAAGAATTTCTATGGCTTTATCGAAGCTTCTGGAATGGAGGACTTGCTGAAATATTTCCAAATGACTGTATCTGTTTCGATGTGGATATGATTTAAACAAGTCGGGCTTGACCCCCATCCCCCTAGCTGTAAAATCCTATATAAGGAGGTGGAGGCAAGTGTAGAGTTGGGTACAGAGTATAGTTCTGGTTTTGGAAGCATTACAAAATAATATTTGTGCAGGTAACAATGTGGCAATTAATGGAGTGTTGTGTTTTTAATGAAAGTCTAACATCTGGATGCTGAGTATGTGAAAAGTGACCTTATCCACATTGCATCTGGCCAGCATCAATAATTTGAAAGACTCCATTCAGTGGGGCCATTACAATTAGGGGTGGGTGATATGGACAAAATATTGTATTGTGATACTTCACCTTAAAAATTTACCAATACACAAAATGTATCTATCCTTTTGCTTATATATTAATAATAATAATAATAATAATAATAATAATAATAATAATAATAATAATAATAATAATATGTACATTGCACTTTTCACAAACCTAAGGTCGTGTTACAAAAAACACAAGGAGGGGAAAAAACGCATTTATATTTTTATATAAAAGTATGAGTAAAGTTTTGTCATCTTATTTTAAGATGGCGTTTAGAAAATTCTTCATTTATTTAACGTGCTTTTTGGATTTGTTTGAAAATTTAATAATGTTTTAGATCACATTCATACATATCACACATAAAAATACATTTTAAAGGGTTCGCAAACTTTTGATCTCCGCTGTGTGTCGGAATGAAGTATTTTTAAAACCTTTGAAATGCTATAAGAACTTTCTTACTGCTTAGTTAAGCTCATTTTTTATTGTTTGGCCTTTTTGAATTGGATTTATGATTAAAATAATGTATTTATCTATCAGTATCGTCACCGTGGTAATATTCCTGCACCATTTACATGAAAATATCTTCATTAGGAAATTTCTCGCCAAAGATTTTTAGTAGAATTACCAAAATGGGCTTCAGACTGTAGGGTGATGTGATTCCTAACACTGTGTAGAAACAGGCAGAACAGGAAATCCCGTAGCCCTCTTCATTTCCTCCCTCCCTCTTTCTCTTTCAGCACCCCCCTCGCTCCCTCGCTCGCCCCGTCTGACCCAGCTGTCAGTCTCTTTGTTCTTCTGCTCTGAATGTCACTTTTGACATTGCCTCTCTTTATCTGTCTCTTCTCCTCCTTTTTCTCCCTCTCTCTCGCTCTTTCTCTCTCTATCCTTTTTCTTTCTCTCAAGCTTGTTCCCTCTCTCTCCCTCCCGCCTGCCCCTCTGTCACGGTCAGATAAATATTTCACTTATCCTTTCTGTGTCTCCGAGACTGGAGGGGCTAGCGGGGCCGAGCTCCAGAGTGGCATTCTGCTTTCATAAATAACCTGAAGGGGCTATCTGGGCGTGTGTGTATGCACACACAAGTGTGTGTGTGTGTTGTCTGGGTCAGTGAGAGTTCACCATCACAAAGTGCTGAGGTAGCCAAAACTACACACATCCTACATGAAGGTGCAGTGTCTGACAGGTTTGACTTGATCTTTCACCAGTGAGCCTGTGGAGAAGGTTTTGCATTCTGTGGGTTATGAGATATGTTTGATGTCTGTGCACATTATGATGGTATATTGTGTTGAAAGAGCAAGCACAGTTGTTGATGCATTCATGACCCTAAATAATACAAAGCAACCACACAATATTTCACCTGCAGGATTTGGATAATTAAATGTGCTGTGAGTGACCTAAGCATTTAGTAGCAGTGTTTTATTGACTTCAATATGACGTTAATATATGACATTTGTTAGCCTCTGTTAAATGCTGTCTTGTAGCCCAGACTGTAATGATGTGTGTTGACCTGTGGGGCAGTAGTGAGTGGGTCCAAACTGTAATGTTGTGTGTTGACCTGTGGGGACAGTAAAGAGACAGTCCAGACTGTAATGCTGAGTGTTGACCTGTGGGGACAGTAAAGAGACGGTCCAGACTGTAATGTTGTGTGTTTACATTTCCAGTACCACTTTCACAGTTATGCAGCATGATGAAGTCTTTAGTCGATCACTTCCAGTGGTTTCCACTAGCGATGATGAATGGGACAGTGGGGCATACATTTCAGTCCACTCTTTTAAATCCAGGTTTATCATGCTTTATTAAAATCATTACACCATTATCATTTTTGTCTGTGTTCAGACACTGCCCATGGTTCAGGGGATCCTTCAGCTTGGACTTGATCAGTAAAGCAACACCAGGGGGACGTGACCCACTGCTGCCTGTGCCTCACTCTTTCTGGGAGGCACTGTGTTTATCTACTTGTATTGCTATACTTGCAGGGACCAAAAATACAATGCACGTACCTTGTCACCTGAATTTAAGCACACGTTTCATTCAGAGAAATAATCGCGCAGAACCAAAACATTCCTGTTTAGTCTGTCTGTGGTCGAGGCAGCAGAATGAATGAACGGTGAAGGGGAAAGAGCTGACTGTAGTGAGGGATTGCACCCCAGAGTATCAGCCGAGCCGGCCAAGTACCAGAGCAGCCACTCGCTTTTATTTACCCTCACATCAATCACCTCCATGCTCTCTCTCTCTCTCTCTCTCTCTCTCTCTCTCTCTCTCTCTCTCTCTCTCTCTCTCTCTCTCTTCATCTACATCTAAATGTTTCTTCACCAACTGATTGCTCAATT
>JBBIGC010000033.1:11054214-11070367 GCA_037576955.1 Lepidarchus adonis
TCTCTCTCTCTCTCTCTCTCTCTCTCACACTCACACACACACACACACACACACACACACACACACACACACACACAAGGCTTCATACAGGATTTCCAATGACCTGTACGTCACTGTAGCTACATACCAATGTACCTACACCCACACCAAACCCCTTCTCTTTGTTCTGCCCTCCAACTTGAGCCTCAATAGATGCATTCACATACAGCAGTGATTCTCAAACACCACCTGCCTAAAACTGAGTAGATCCCCTCATGCTGCAGAAATGACTCAGACTGTGGTGCATTAACATTTTTTACAACAGCTTCTCTTCTGTGGGATTGGACCAGACTCACCTTAGGTGCCCATGAGGCTGTGGCCAGTTCACCTGTTGACCATCCTTGGATCACTTTTGGTAGGTACTATGTAGTGCATACATATAATTAGGGCTGGGCGATATATGGAGTATACTCGATGTATCTCAGCTTGTTCTACGTGCGATGTAGTAAATGATTACCATGACCATCAAGTATAAATCCTAGCGTTATTGTTAAACAGGATGTACTTTGTTTTCGAGTTTCACTTTTCTGTCCCGTCAAAGCAGACATCTCTCTGAGAAAACTGTTAGCGCATGCGCTAGGAGAGTTCTCTGGATGGACAGGGAGCGAAACACGAAAGCGATACAAAACGCGTTTTGAACTTGAGTAACAGCAGAGAGAAGGGAATCTGCAGAGATCAGTGAAAGTCCACACAATTTCTGAGACATTCATTGAAGATTGAGGTGGACGAATTGGTTCTGAAGAAAAACAGCATTGATTTTGTCATTGATTTAAAACTTTATTATTTATAACTTCATTTTAAAATAACTTTTTGTTTAAAATGAAATGTAATAAAAAGTATTTGTTAAACTTTTGACTATATTCATTATTTTGCTGTAATTTTATATAATACAAGGCCATATTTATCATTTATACAGTGATTTAGAGGAAATTTCAAGGTATCACGATATATTGTGTATTGCGATATAGCCTAAAAATATTGCAATATTAATTTTATGCCATATCGCCCAGCCTTACATGGAAGATGCAAGACCTGCTGTTTGGAGATGCCCTAGTCATGACAATAAGGCCCTTGTCAAAGGGGATCAGATCCTTATGCTCCTGATACCAGCACATCAGCTTCAAGAACTGTCTGTTCACTTGCTGTCTAATATCCCACCCCCTGACTGATTCCACTGTAATAACAAGATACTCAATGCTATTCACTTTAACTGTTAGTGGTGTTAATGTTTTGGCTGATCCGTGTGGAGGTAAATGTGACCTGGTAGACTTGCAGGATAAGATTTTAGTTTCTTCAGTCCAATCCAATACGGATTCCTGAGCTTTTGATACTGATACTGACTCAGTTACTGAGTACTGATCCGATACCTGGGCTTTGGCTATGGGTAGATACTAAGTACTGATCCGATACCAGGGCTAATTACACCAATAATGGAGATTCTGTAACTAACCGCTTATAACAAACTAATAAACTGCAACTTAACCTAATGTGTGCAGAAGTTTGTTGCCTTGTCCAGCAATGTGGTATTGCATTAATAAAACAAATACTGATGCATACAGTATATCGTCAACATCTTTTAATTGACGAACACTATTTTCTCATGTTGCCTGCCCGTGTGCCCTCCCCTGCGGTCTGGCTAACGCTGGAAAGTGGAGCTCAGCCCGAGGCTCTGCTAGAGCTGAATGGACAAACATGAACTGATGAGGGCCGTGTGTTTAGCCGCCGTGTGATGATGGAGATGGAACAGTCATTGCTTATCTGAATGTTAGAGGAGTTTTTGATTAATCGCGTAGTGACAGCTCTTTCCTGTACACAAACTACGGCGAGTTCCACGACTCCTGCACCAGTGTCCAAACCACAGACACTAGTAGGAAAATATGGATTTTGTTTTGTAGGTTTTTCTTTTTTCTACACAAGTATGTGGCTTTTGATTGATCTGGAGAAAGAATGCATAAATTACAGTGTATGTGCAACTATGTGCAGTTTGTTTGCAGTTTTATGGTTTTTATTTTTTTTTAAAGGCAGCATGGTCTGGGTCATGAATGAGTTCACTCTTTTTTTTAATTCAGGCATTTATTTTTTATTTATTTTATTTATGATTTGTGATAGATGCCTAGTATACTCACTAGGGCTGGGTTCAAAAATATATATACAGCAAAAAATCATGACCTGAACCTTTTTTCCCCAAGGTTTTGAAAATGAAACATCCCCTATGGTGCAGTGTGAAATACAGCTGTATAGTGCAAGCAAGTAACATTTTGAATGTTAGAAACATGAAACCTGATTCAACTTCCTGTGCAGTTTAATTCCTGAACTTTTTAGTTCTGAAACAAACCTCTCCTCATTAGTTTCACACTGAACAAGCAGGCTCTGAACTTTTATGTAAAATAAGACGTGACGCTTAGTTGGCGTATGTATACAGTACATCATGCAAACAACATAGCTACTTAACAACACGGCTAACAACGGTGGACGTATTTTGCTAGTTCTTGCGTATTTACAGCTGCTGTAGAGAATTAGCTGAAGGATACACAGACAATATCCAAAAACAAAGGGAAGTTGAAGCATGAAAAAGAAGGCAGCGTTTACATTTTTGCCTATCGTCTACCTATTTTGCCTGTCGTCGTTTTTTTTCTTGCTTGGGTGAATATTAGGCTGCTGACTGGTGGGAAAGAACTGTGCCAGGCTTCACAGATGGACAGTGGATACAGAACTGTACCAGAACCGGAGAAAACGGACACAATCTACCATTTGTGTACCCCTCTAAAAATGGATTACCTTGGCACTGTAGAAACTGGCTACTGATTTTGGACTACAGAGGTTTTCCACGTCTTTGGTGTTGGACAGTTCAGCTGTTTAGAATACTTGTGTTGTTTTTAGTAATTACTCAATGTGTCATGATGTATATCATATCGTTGACTCTGTATCGCGATACGTGTGGTTTCCTGAGGTTGTTGGCAATACCCAGCCCTAATACCCACCTCTTCAAAGTTGTTGGGTTCTAGTTAATTTCTTGACTTAAGCAATTTTCTTTTCCTGTCAAACATTTGTGTGACGTTGAATTTTGCGTCATTGAACAACTGATGCATTGAAACTGATTCCAGCAGGGATTTTGCTTACGCTGTTTGAGGCTCAGTCTTGTATTCCGTCACAGTTTGAAGGTGAGCAGAAGGTTTTCTCATTTCTACACTTGAGGCTCTTTCTTGTTCTCCTTAATTGGCACTGGTTGCTCTGCTCCTGGCCTCGGCCAAGGTCTTTTTAATCTAATTCAAGAGGAAAAGAGAGAAAGCGAGGGAGCCGGTAGTTGCCCCGGTCCCTCAGCTCCTCCCACGCTTGCTCAGCGTAATTCACTATCTGAGCTGCAGGTCTCTGGGAACAGGCTGGAGGGAAAAAATTTCTTCACGTTGACTCTTTCTTCCAGGTCTTCAGAACCTCCCACGCTTTTAAAAGCTTGGGGCTCTCTGGACAGCGTCTACCAATTCATGTGAATGAATCAACAAATCGACGAGTGATCGGCTTAAGTGTAGCCTGAAAAGATTGTTTGACCTTTTAAAAAATATTTTTATTTATTTTTAGTTTTTTTCCAAGGAAAATGTGTAATGGGCCAGTCTGGTGGGCCTTTTTACTTTTTCGACCTGCTGTCCTCTTCAGATGAAGTAATCTGCTCACTTTAGGTTGGGTGCCAATGTGATCTAGGTCTCCTAGATCAACAGACGTAGGTCAGACAGTGAAGTCCAGAGCTGTAACTTCTTTGTGTACCTGAATTTCTAGTTGCACTTTTGCGCTAATTGACATCAGTTTTCTGAGGTCCTTCAGAGCCCGTGTGTCCAAGTTTATTGCAGTGCCTTCTGAGGGCTCAAAGGTCATGTTCAACAGTGGTCTCTGCCCTTGCGCTACATGGACTGAGATTTCTCTGTGTTCATCAAAGCTTTTTAATGTGTAATGTACTGTAGATGATGATAACACCTTTTAGCAGCCATCATTTGATTATTCAGTAAACTTTTCACTCTCATTTTACCCCTGTCCCAAATGAAATGTTTCAGGTAACAAATCCAATTTACTGTTACAAAATATATAGTGTGCATAATTAATTGTATAATTACAAAAAATACAATCAGGTCATAAACCAAAACATTAGAAACCATTTCTTTTTCCTTTTTTACTTAAAAATGTGTGTTTACACTCGCTGTTGACATAAATAGGAACAAATACTTTGTATAGTACTGTATAAATAATTTAATACAGTACTGTTTTTTTCCTTTCTTACAAAAATCCCCAGCTTTTCTGGAAATGAGGTTTGTAGAACTACATTAATAGTATTTTTGCCATGTTGTCCAGCCCTAACACTGTTGTTTTCTTTTTACAAATCACTTCTTCATTGAGGTCAATTCCACAGCGAATATACACTGAGTCTTGAAGACTTTGTGGAGTTGCTTTTGGCCCAGGCTTATGAAGACTAACATCTCTGCAGCTGTGAACTTTGTGTTTCATTGTCAGGGTTTGGCTTTTATATGAAAGAACCAGGGAATCTGTGTTTATACATCATGACCTCAGTCTTGTGGGATAATCTTGCTGTCGAACAAATATGGAGCCAGTGTGATGTGCATTATAGTTCAAAAAAGTGATAACAATTCAAATAAAAAATAAAAATGATAACAAATGCAAATTTTTATTGACATCTAGGTGAACCAAAGAAGTTCCTGAATATTTCCAGCTGTGGAGTCTTTGGTGTATCCTCTGGGCTAAAATCTTTTTACGTTGTATTTCTCTAGAGCAGTTTTTAATTCCTTGCATACTGCTAATGAAACAAACCTGACAGAGCTTACGAAGCCTTGTGGAGTTTCTGAATGGGAAAACCAAGTGGATCTGATTAGAGCTGCAATAGTTCTCTGCAGGAGAATCAGCAGGAGATAAACAAATTAAAGCAACACTGTGTTCAGCGCATTCTCTGCCAGGTCATATGGTTGATTGCCACGGCCAGCAAGACAGAAGGATACAAGTCTGCGGCTCCGAGTTCTTTTCTTAGGTTTGGTTCACTTGTTCATTTGCAATTCAAATCCAATTTGTGTTATTAGACAGAAATCACATTTGCTCACATCCACACAGGTTGCCATAGTTATGCATGTGTGATTGTTAGAGGGGAAAATTTGGAAAACTGGTCACATCTTTAATGAGTATAAAGTGTTCTTTAATGAGTATAACAAGCATACGGAATGATTGTGAAGAATTTTACAGCTTTTTGGCAGCTGAAGCCAGTAGGACATGAGTAAAACTTGCATTTGGCTACGAATGTCTCTATGGTTAATAAGCCAGCTTTAAATCTGAAAGGAATCTGAAAATGTGGCAGTTCATCACTTCAGATCTCCATGTTTAAGCTTTAGTACGTCATTTGCAATACTGTCACGCAATCTGACATCAAGAGCCATCACTCTCGCGATTGAAATCTAAGCAGTCTGACCAAACTTGGTCAAATGTCTAAAAATCTGATCAGGTTTTAAAGCACGTGTCTAGAGTCTGAATGGAAAATGCTATATTTCATGTAGTTTTTGTTGGTAAAGCTACCCTACCCAGATCAGATATGCTGAGAAATCGGATTTGTCTGAAAACAGCCTTTTAAAATGAGGGAAATGTGAAAACATGCCCATTCCAACACACCCGGGTCTCCGGACCAATACCTCAACGGTTAATCCACTTATAGTAGTGAAAGGGACGATTTTGTCACTGTGAACAGTCATACACAGTGCATCACAACCTTTGACCTTTAACCCATTACATGTGGAAGAGCGGGCAGCCATCAGCAGCATCCGGGGAGCAGCGTCGCAGGACGGTTCCTTACTCCAGGGTTCCTCAGTGGTGCCTGGGCTGGGACCTGAATCTGGGACCTTCTGATCCCAGGGGCAATATCTTAACTACTAGGCCTCCACTGCCCCCAGTGTGTGACCCAGGGAAAATTCCATGAGATGAATGGTTATTCCCAAATCCTATGGAAGATTAATACTGTTCATGAGCAACACATCACATATTTAAGCACTTGTTGGCTTTTATCCCCAGAAGTGGTGATTTTTCACTGTTGCTGCAGTCGCTTTCACAAACAAGGTTCTTTTTCTCTACTTTTACACATTTACAGTTTGTGTCAGGCCTGAGTTTTATTTAAAACCAGTTTCTTATTTTTTTTTCTCATTTTTTTGAATGCGTTTATTTTACCCAGGCTTTGTTTTCAATGAAATGTACTAAAAAAAGAACTCAAGGTAATGTCACACTGCTATTTCACAAGCCCATTATTAGATATCACTGGGCCTTATTGACCATTTAAAAATGAATCTGACTTTTACAACCGTAGATTTTTAGAAATTCTTGAAATGTATTTAGTTTAGAGGCACTAAGTGTTTTTATTGTTTTATTTTCAGATAACTAATATTTGAATCAATACAAATAAAATTAATACAGTGAACAGTTCATGTCTGTCAATGTGTCGGTTTCCCATTTCCAGGGTTCTCCTCGTGATACCCAGAATTATCTGTAGGAACCATAAAATCCCTGGTTTTAAATCAAGTTCTGCTGCTGAGAGTTTCAATGGCTGGAGGCACTGAGGGGGAATCACCTGCAATGTTCTAACGGCGCCCAACACAAACACCCGCACACACACGTCTACTTTTTACACCCATTTGTTACTGCTTTTTTTGTTTGCTTGTATTTATTGTAATGATAAATTGGGGTTTTGCTGCAGAAAGACAAACAATGAAAAGGAACAAACAATGAAAAACAACTGAAATTGAAGCCCTTGCGGTTTGAATATTGTATTCTTCCAAACTGCAGTTTTGCTATAAAAGCCATTCGTTGTCTGTTGCTTCCGAACTTTTTGTAATGCAGGGCTGTAAGCGGTGGTATGAACCCTGCTTTTGTCTGCTCTGTCTTCCTCTTTATCTTCATCTATCACTCAGCACTGCTTTCCAGCAAGGGGCCCAACCCCTGCCTTTACCCCTGACCTTGTCCAAACAGCCTGTCAGTCTTGTCTGGCCTTGGCTGAGCGCTTGGCCTCGATCGGCCCTGGCCTGATAGGGCTAAATGTAGGGCTGGCCTGGGTTACTGCGGCCTGTCTGCAGCGCTGCTCCCCAGGGCAAATAAAACTCGCATTAACAAGCTCCTGCTCGCTGGCGCTGACAGCACTATCAATCCGCCCCTCCTGACAATGACCCCTGCTCTGGGGCTGACCCCTGCTCTGGGGTCGCTGCTCTGGAGATAACCTCTGCTCTAGGGGGACTCATCAGAGAATAACAATGGCCATGTAATCTGATGCAAGTTTTATAAATATAGCCTTCATGGGTTCATACAATTTTTATACTGTTTGTGGAGGTGCAGTCGTGTAGAGCTGCTGCTTTATACTAAAGTATAGAAAGAATGAATAAAAAAAGAGGAAGAAAGACAGAAAGAAATGTCCGAAAAATAACCGAGCCTTGGTTATACATAATTACGTCGCAGGAATCTCATGCTCAAGCATAAACGCACATATGGAGGCTTGAATAGGGTGTATTATAAAACGAGAGACTCTGCAGTGAGGTGTTGAAAGTCTGTGATTTGGGACCATATAGTGTTATTGTGCCCGTCTGTGTGTGTGTGTGTGTGTGTGTGTGTGTGTGTGTGTGTGTGTGTGTTTGATCTTAACATTCATAATGTGTCTTATTTTGTGTGTGTTTCCTCAGGACGCCCTGGTTTAATGGATGGGGCTTTAACTTGCCTCGTGGTCAGTCTCTGCTTGACAAGTGGAACCAGATCCCTGAGGACATAGACATCCTGATGACCCATGGACCCCCTTTGGGTAAGCATTTGCACAGGAATCCGTGCACTGTGGTCTGAATGGTTGTTTGTATCAATACTAACAACAAAGAAATAGAAAAATTTATTTCTATAACACATTATCATACAGACATTCAATGTGCCTTAAAGAAGTTTTTAAAAACATAATTAAAAAGGTATAAAATTAGGAATAGAATTACAGTTAAATAAAGTTACAAGAAATAAAAGATGTAACAAATACAGACAGATAAAATTGTGGTAAAGTAATAGGAAAAAGTAAATAAGTAGATCAAATTTAGAGCATGTTTAAGACGTAGTGGAAAGTGGGGAAAACTTTTCTCAAAACTAGCTACTTTCAGGGGGCAGATCTCTGTGGGGAGCTGGTTCCAACAGGGGGCAGCATAATGACTAAATGACATTTCACCCTGTTTAGAAACAGCTCTGGCTCCACTGTCTGACCTCCTTCTGTTGATCTAAGAGACCTTCCAGGCTGATATTCTTCAAATGTTACAAGGATACATTTATCGTCCAAACCACTGAGTGACTTGTAGACAGTGGGTAAGACTTTAAACTCAGTTCTGTATCTGATTGGAAGCCAGTGTAGAGACTTGAGGACTGGAGTAACGTGCATGCTTTTCTTGGTTTTTGTCTGGATTCAAACAGCAGCATTTGGAATAAGCTGTGGCTGTCTGAGGGTATTTTTAAGCAGGTCAATGAATAAAACATTACAATAATCAACCGTGTATGATATAAAGGTTTTAAGGTGCAAATGTTTCTTTTCTTATATCTTTTCCATCAAATTGGTTGAAGTATTTGTCTACAAGTCACTGAATGGTTTGGGCCCTAAATATCTGTCTGCAATGTTAGATGAACACCAGCCTGGAAGGTTTCTTGGATCATCAGGAGCTCTGAAGCCCAGAGCTGTAACTAAACAGGGTGAAATGGTATTTAGTCATTGTGCTGCCTCTGCTGGAACCAGCTTCCAACGGATATCAGATCTGCCCCAACTGTTGCCAGTTTTAAAAGTTAAAAACTTCAGTATTTCTTGTTCTTTACTTGTTTGTATATATAAAATATAATTCTTTATGCTCACCTTCTTTCATGAATTTGCCTTGCCTATTGAAAACTTCCCATATCATCCACTCTTGCTTTAGTGTTGAGAGTTTAAGGTTAAAGTTAATAATAATAATAATAATACATTTTAATTTATACAACACTTTTCATTTAAGAAATGCAGTTTAAAGTGCTTAACAGCAGATATATTACAAAATAAATAATTATAAATAAATAATACATTTGCTAAACTAAAGGTTAAATAAATGGAAGAAGCTTACAATAATATAATAAATAGAATGAAAAAATAAAATGAGCTAATTAAAGGCTAAAATTAATAATTGTTTTAGCTTTCTTTTGTTCAGTGAACAAGCTTCTATCATATTAGCATTGTTTCTTTCAGCTGTTATAAACTTTTAACAGACCGGCTAAAGGTGATCATAGTGTTCTTGTAGTTAAAAAGAGAGTTATCAGTGTAGCTCGGTCTGTGTTATTAAAGGGCCAACATCATAGAAAACCAAACCGTCCTTTCTTTTTTGGAACTGAGAGTTTAGTGTAGTATGTTAATACAGAATTCTATTCCCTCCTCTCATGATGTTTAACCCATAGCCCCTCCCATTCATGGCTGTGATCATGTACATATTGTCTCAGTCATAAAGGCATAATAACAAAAACAATAATATGTTTAAAAGGAATAAATGGTAGTGAGCGGTTGGAAAATTGATATAGATATGAGTTTTGGTACATAAACCCATGCAAACATCATGAGTGGACTGAGGCAGATGTAGGAGCTGATGAAACTTGGGTTTTCAAACCATTGCATCATTTAATATAACATTTAAATTGAGCATTATTATAATATTGATTGATATAGTGATAAATTGTGGCCACAATATTATTTTCTAGGCGTGATGCCATCCTTAAACTCAAAATTTCATGTCTCATTTCATAGAGAGCACCATTAGTCTCACTTAAATTACCTTTTAACAGATGCACAAAAATACATGTAAAAATACAGTGATTTGATATTTGTCATGTTGCTTCATTAACAGTCTGTTGTTGGGTTCAGGGTTCAGGGACTGGGTGCCTAAGGAGCTTCAGAGAGTTGGGTGTGTGGAGCTACTCAACACCGTACAGAGACGGGTCCGACCCAAGCTCCACGTCTACGGTGGGATCCATGAAGGTAAGTCAAGTCAGGGTCAAGGTTACTTTATCAGCAGCTGTGTACATGTCTCTATAGTGAGATGAGGCAACGTTTCAAACGTGCAGAGTGCAAGGTGCAACAGACAATTGCGGGAGAGTTTTACAGTCTTATACGCAGACCTGCATTGTATCAGAGCAGTAATCGACAGTGACATCGCAGTGTAGACTTTTACATTTATTCATTTGGCTGATGCTTTTGTCCAAAGCGACTTTCAGGTTCAGGAACAATCAGCATAAATTCAGACATGACAACACTGATGTGAGGGTTACAGGGAGTTATAGTCATATGACTATAGAACACAGTGCAGGTGCTACAACAGTGTAGATGATAAGAGCTACAACATTACTACCTGAAAGGGAAACACATTCTACACTATCATTAAGAGCTATGAGTAATTCTAAACAGACTGTAAGTGCTACAGCATAATTAACATGGTTTATTCATATATATACACTAGTGCTAAAAGAGTCCAGGACATTCTTCTTTGTTATTAAGTGCATCAGCATCAGCTGATGTTAAGTTCTTTAATTGCCTCTTCGCCTATTATAAAGCATGACACAAGTACCATATTATATTGTTGCAAATACATATTATTGAAATTAGTGTGAACACAAGTGAGTATAATTATGAAACTGTCGGATCTGTAGATTGATACCAAATTTTTTAGTCAGGGTTAAAGTAGACTTATTTACTTGCGCCACCATCTCTTGTGTTCTCAACTTTTACAAAATAGTGAAAAAAGAATGATTTTTTAAAATTGTTATTTACATGTATAGTACTGTGCAAAAAATATTTGAGCTTTCAAAATATTAATATTATTATAATATTAGCATAATTGTAAATAACAGTAACACATTGACTTTGTGACCATTTCCATACCTCTCCTCATGGAAGCCCAGTGTTGCCTTAAAATCTCTGGTTTGGCCTCAATCAGTCCACAATTTGCACAACTGCCTAAGACAGTGCGGTTTTAGAACGCAGCATCAACTTAATCAGACTGTACTGTGCACCACAATGAAATGTGCCCTTTAACCCATACACACTCGGAGCCGTGGGCAGCTAACGTTTTTTCACTAGCATTATCGTATGCCCACCCTCACCCGATGACCTCACACGTTCCAGCCCCAGATCCAGGAAAAAGTTGGTGCCAGTTCCGAGCCAAAATTGTGGAACCGGCACCAACTTTTTTTGCAGTGGTAAAGCATGGCACCGGTTCCAAAATCATGAACCGGCCCGGAATGGCACCGGCACCAGTGCGGTGGAAAAGCACCAACTGCTCCAAATGTGGATGTTAAAGGTCAGATTTCACGGTGGTGCACTTGGTGTGATGGGGTGTGTTCACAATGATGGTCACTTTACTGTAGAATCTGTATACATCTGTATCTCCGTACTTATCCCCCTCCCCTCTCTCTCTCTCTGTAGGTTACGGCCTAATGACAGATGGGTATACAACATTCATCAACTCCTCAACATGTACAGTCAGTTTCCAGCCCACCAACCCACCAATCATATTTGACCTCCCCAACCCTGGAAGCTCTTGAAATTCCCCAGAATTAGCCACTTTTTTTCTACTTTACAACTCTTCTTAACTTTAATGTAATGGTCTTTTTGTACTGCCTGTATTTAAAAAAAATGAATGCATGAATATGTAATATTTTTAAAGATTTAAGATCATGCCATTTGAATAACGATTTGCTGGAAAAGGAAAAAAAAAGTGAATTCATATTTATGGTCCATTTGTATCGGTTGCCTTGTTAAATTCCTTTTAGCCTGGATATGAAAGTGCATTATGAAAAGGTACCCTGAACGGCTCAGCAATACTTGACTGCTTTTCACTGTGCGTTGTGCTTGGGGAACTCAGCGTGGGGTGAATTATTTAAGGCTGTAATTTCGATCCTGTGCGGTTTTGGAGCTGAAACCATTGTGAAACCTTAATTTGATGATTTACATTGCTAAAATCTTTCTAGTGACACCCAGGACTATTCATGGTTTAATATATTTATTGTGCAATCAAACACATTGCTTTTATCCTGTCAAGAAAATGCGTCTTGTTTGTAAAGCAAGCCCTCCACCGCCCTCTGAATTTTTTATTCCCACTGTATATTTGGAGAATGGATTAAGTGACAAGGTACTTTATGAGGCAGGCGTGATTTAGGATTATGGAGTTGTTGAGCCTGAATGAAACACTTTTGCATTTTACTTTGGAGTTGCTTGCTTGTAATACGTCATAGCAGTGCAGTGAGTGTGACATTTCCATAAGGTCAGATTTTCATTTAGATCAGATGTTCAGATTTGGCCTCGATGAATACGCTCTCACCTGGAACATCAAGACAAACCAAGCTAGCATGATTATTTGACCAAAAGCTGGAAGAGATGTTTACAGTCATAATGAGTCAGTTTTGTGAATATGATTTAATTTCCCTGATTTCAATTTGGTGGACTTAATTTAGTTGGGTCGTAATTAATGTGTTTGTTGTATTTTGCACTGTTTGGACTTGCAATCTTGCTAGTGCACACATTAAAGAAGCTATTATATTGCCATGAGATGTCATTGGTGCCATTGTAAATGCTTTGTTTTCATGTTCATGAGGCTTTTTTATTATTCATTGTGTCATTTAGCCAACTTTATATGCAAATAAAACTGCAAGATTTTTAATCTGATGTCTGCGTTTTCCTCGTTAAAAGAGAATTCAGAGATGTTGGATTGATGTTAAATGGTTTATTACGAAGAAACTTGTAAAGATTACTTTACAAGTGGTGGTGAATGGCACCAAGGATTGCTGTATCTTCAACAAAAATATGTTTTATACTATACAAAACCAACTGAGACTTTTTATATATGTGACAAAATAAGGACATTGCATGTAATTAAAAAAAAAAAAATTACACCATATTTAAACAAGTTATTTAAACCTGTTTGTTACAGTGCCTGTAGATAAAGGTAAGATCTAAAACTTACTAGGAAAATCAGCTTTTTAATCATTTATTTAACACAAATACATCAACTGTATTCTGTAATATATTTCTGTGAAGATTTGATTTGCCCCTTCTCAGCCACCATACTATTGGTCTCAAAGGCTAATACAGTATATTTCACTGCATATTGCAGGTTTTTTCTTTATAATTCACTGACATCTGATTTTTTTTTCACTCTTCCACGCAACATTCCTTCAAATTTTCACCATTTAATAATCCTCCATTGCATCTTTTTAGCCATTCATTGATGGGTTTGCTATTGTGCTTAGGATTATTCTTTTGTTAAGGGACCAGCTTCATCTTTTGGACAGATGGCCTTACATTAACGTTAAGCACTTGTTGATATGATGCACAATTTAAAGCTGAATCAAGCACTAAACTGTGCTAAAACAGCAAAGCAACCCCAAAACCATTACATTCCCACCACCATGCTTCACGGTTCATATGGGGTTCTTCTATTAAGCTGTCTTTAGTCTTAACTACACATGTACTTTGTGCTGACCAATTAAATTATTCTAAAAAGCCTGGTCTTTTCTTACACTATTTTTTAAATGTATGCTTGTTTAAGTTGACATTTCTGAAACACAATAGCTTTTCCAAAGTATAGCTTGTTTAAGCAATGAGAAGCTACTTACTGCTTCAGGGTTAAAAGAGCTGTTGCTGCAGTGATTATAATAATTAGCATTTTAAAAAGTATTTGCTCATTTAAATCCAAACGAGTACTTTTTTGGCAAGAGAGTGTACCTCTTCACTCTGATTGGATTTTTTTTTTTAAATGATGTTTAGTCTCAGGTATAAGGTTGTGTATTAATAACCATTCCAACTAAATACTTTGTGATTGGGAGCTTTAAACTGTTCCGACATCTGGTTCTATTCACCACCTCTGTGAACCATTCTGATTCCATAATTTTCTGTGCATTGGGGCATTTCACACCCAACACACTCAATGTTTTTTAACCATTTAATTATTTCTGCAGAAACATGGCAGTGGAAATCTCTCTAAAATGAAGTTTGAGATTTCTCGGATGCCAAACCACAAGGAGATTAATGTATGTTTTTTGACCTGGATATGACCTAATGCAGTTTCCATGTCGCTACAGTTATGTTTTCCCTGTGCATGGAGACATTTGTGGACGTTTTGTCAGTGCCAGCATTTATGTGCCAGGCCTGATTGATCAAGTCCATTAATTACACGGCTGCTGTCGGGGGCTGGAATTAATCGGCCCTGTTGACAGGGACAGCCGTAACCTCGTGTTCTCCTGACAGCCACTATTGATTGCGGAAATTTGTCAGCGCGGGAGTGTCATGGGCGAGGCGGCGGGGGGTCTTGACCCTGTATGTCCATGGTGACAGGAGGAGCATGAGGAGACATGGAGCTTCTTGATCACAAGTGCTGCTCAGCCCTTCGTTTCTCAAAGCTCTCGTAAGGATTTCAAAGTATAAAGGGCCTTCAACATGGAGAGTTTTTCCCAAAAAACAGTGCACTGTATAACCTGAATAAATGCTACAGTGTTTTTATATGTTTCCAGATATCACCTACAGTTTGACATCTGAAGGTGTGATGTGGTATCTGGCACCATTTTAGGGCACTGTAAGTTGCTAGGTGGGACCTCCATGGATTGGACCAGTCCAGCACATCACACAGATCGGGGTTGAGATCTGGGGAATTTGCAGGCTAACACCTTGAGTTCTTTGTCATGTTACTCAAACCATTTCTGAACAAAGTTAGCAGTTTTGCAGGGTATTGTAACAACTATTGTATCTTGCTGATGTAGTTCCACTGCCATTAGGAAATACTGTTGCTATGAAGGGGGCAAGTCATGGAAAGTTTATTTTATTTATGAAGCGCTTTTTACAACACAAAGCAGCTTTACAGTATCCAGGTCCGAGCCACTGCTAAGCAAGAACTTGCAAAGCTGTAGGAAACCTTGGGAGGAACCAAGGCCCAAGTCCATTCTCCTCTAGTTGACACCGGACAACAACAATGAGCAGAAGGAAATGAAATAGTTTTAGTTTCCACATTTAGCCACTAAATGCAACAGATCTAGCATTTGCATATAAAGCATAAAGTACAGGGAGCTGGTCCATGGTCCAAGCTAAACTGGAGGAGGTGAACAGAAGGTCCAGTGATGGGTGGTCCAGACATAGAAGACAAGAGAGGCAGCAGTTCTAGGGAACAGGTGGATCACTGTGGCTGTCGAAGGAGTAAGCTGGGTGTCAAACTAACATCCACATAAATGGCAGCAGAGCACTACTCAGAGCATCCCACTGCCTCGTCCAGGCTGCTTTCCTCCCGTAAGTAAACCCTTCCCCATGTAAGTGAGGCACATGCATCTGGCCATCCACGTGGTGTAAAAGATCTGATTAATCACACAAGTCCACCTTCTTTCAGCTCTATTTCTGATTCTCATGTCCACATTGTAGGTGCTTTGGAACCAGAGGTTGACAATAACAAAGTACATTTACTTGAGTACTGTACTTAAGTACGTTTTTTGAGCATCTGTGCTTTGATTAGTCTTTTTTGGGAAACTTTAAACTTTCACTTCACTACATTTAAAGACAAAACAACTTTTTTCTTCACTACATTTCTGTCATGATTCTCATTACTCGTTCCTTTCAGAGTAACTTCAGAGAACGAGTTGATGGCGAAGCCCTGCCTTTCAAAATAAACTGCACTGCACATGTTAGACGTGCAACATAAAAGACGAGTGAAGAACGAGACACTGAATACACTACAGTACAGGAAGTGTGGGGTGGAACGCATATCATAAAAAAAGGGTGTTAGTCAATCACCAATCCCCACTCTGGCGTTTGGCAGTTGATTGACATATAGTACAGCCAGTTTGAGACCTTGTGTAAGAAGCATTACTGCACATGCTCGGGGAATCGCATGAGCTACAACAAAACTCCAGCTAAGATATCACCTAGTTAGTGACATCTAAAGAAAGGGCCTAAAATGAAGGAACCACCTGGACCAAGTATGAAACCAAAATCAGACTGTTAAAAAGTACAACACTGACTACCCACCTAAAGCTAAGAAAGAGAAATGTAAGGATCTATGTCCAGACTATGCAATTCCATTCAGTT
>JBBIGC010000033.1:11152327-11162586 GCA_037576955.1 Lepidarchus adonis
TTTAATTAATTTTATGCAAAGAGATTTTATTTTAGATTTTATTTTAGCTTTTATTTTCACTTTTAGTTTTATTTTAACTTTTATTTTAGCTTTTATTTGATTTTTATTTTCAGTTTTACTTTCATTTTGACCTTTATTTTATTAAGGTTTTTACTTTTACCTTTATTCTATTTTCATTTGTAGTTTTAGCAATGTTTTTACATGTATTTATAAGTTTTTTAAGTGTATTTATTTATGTTTATGTTATTTATGTTAATACTTATCATTTCCATTCAAGTCAGTGTAAAAAAATAACTGAGCTGTAATAAATGAGACTGTAAGCCCGGACCCACATAATATGTCACATAGTTATCACGCAGACATTTTAAATAGCCTGGAGCTAACATCTGCTGTCCGCCGCCTCTCCTTAGCCCAACTGCGTGTTTCACATCCATTAGCTCGCAACTAATTGATCTGAGGCAAACAGTCGCTCTGCTGCTATTGTTCTTGGGTGATTGTCAACTACTTTGTGTGGGCTACACCTAAGCCCTGCTCCCATACTGCTTATAACAAGGCCGATCCATTTCATTAGCTGCTGGGAAGTTGGTCAAATGGCCCCTTGGAAGGATGGGAGGGATGAGCTGAACTTAAGACATACATTTAAGAGAAATCTGCTGAGACTTAAACACAGGGGCTAAAACGAACTGATTAGTGTGTGTGGCTGTCAGAGTGATGCTATCCTGTGGCTACTGTAGCACACCACAGCCATGAGGTCTCTCAGACTGGGAGGAACCTTCCTCCAAGACTAAGGATCCTTTACGTCTACATCTACTGGCTTCCAAAGCTGGCAACCATAGCCATGATGCCTCCTGGGGACCTTCTCATGCAGCCAAGCACTTATTCCAGGCTAGCTAGGTGCCTGTGGCGGTGGTGCCAGTGGACAGTGGTGGCCAAGTGGTGAGGACCACAGCCCAGATACCACTGAGGTTCCCTTGAGCAAGGTGCCATCTTGCTGCTGCCTGGGTGAATGGGGTAAATGCAGAGATTGTTGTGCACTTTGTGTGATGGGGTGTGAATACTTTCACTTTGTGTGAGGATTGAACTGTTTTTATTATAATAATTATATTATAACATGAATTAGTAAATTAGTTATATTAATTATTTATCTTTAGTTCAGTTTATCAATAATTATATTCACACATTGATATTAATAATATTATTATGAATACTTATACTATTACTATTACTACTACTACTACTACTACTACTACTACTACTACTACTACTACTAATAATAATAATAATAATAATAATAATAATAATAATGTTATCATTAAAAAAATGTTTTGGCAAATGTTTATTATTATTTTATTAACAACGCAAACCAACAACAATAGCAACAATAGCAATAAAAAAAAATATTATTTAATATAATTTATTTTTATTTACTTATTTATTTAACTTTTTATGCCAAATGTTTATATTTTGTAGGAAATTTGCACATTAAAGAAAGGAAACTATAGCTTTAACATATTTACTGCCCAGGGCCAGTCACACATGGGTCCTGCAAGTGACCACTCGAGTGATGTCGGGTGCATCTTTAGGGGAAGTGGCCAAAGACCCACTGAAATCTATACTGAAATGTGGCTAAAAACAGCTCCTTGCTGCTCCTAGATCAGCCGGACGCCGGCGGTCTGACCACGATTTGGTGGTGGACACCGCTGCTGGTGACCCCTCTGACTCGGAGAGCAGTGTCATTGCGAGTCAAAGGAAGCGTGAAGGATCAGGGGACAGCGCAGTGACCCCAGGCCAGGCTCGGCAAACGACAGGCGGCCCTGTTTGGACGTCCAGAGCGTGGGCCCTGTGCACACAGCCGTCCGCCAGCGCTTATGCAGATTTCTGACGGCAGCCTGAGAGACTGGCGTTCCCCCAGGTGCTGAGGAGCGCCTCCTTAATAACAGGAAGTGACAGCGAGCAGACGGCGCACTTCTCCCCGCATGCCATTCCGCCCAGGACAGTGCCACTTAAACGGGTGTCTGCTAAATTGGGTGTCGAGAAGGGGGGCAGGCGGGCAAACATCAGCCTTTCTTCTTTATCTTGAGTGACTCGCACTGTAACCCAGGCAGCTGGAGGGCCCACACAGACACGCTGGTCAGGGTGACAATTTAACGGTTTCAAACTGCTGGGAGGACGTGGTTTAGGGCAGGGGATGCCACAGCCGATAGGGGGAGGGAGAACCCATCGGGATTGTTATTTGCTGTGTTTTATTCTTGTACTTGATAAAAACATGGTTCAGATTTGCCTCATGTGTAGATTAGCTTCCCGAGGCTAATCTAACGCTAAGGAAAAGATGGTGGAACGCGCTAGAAAAGACCATGGACATTAGTAATATATAATTACACCAAGACAACAAAAGATATTTATCATCAGAAACCATAACCCACTTTTCTAAATCACTGTTTCATGCTGTGTTCAGATTCTCTCTCTTTTATTAGATAATCCATTGGGACCAATTTCCCCAAAATCGTTTTTTAAAACAAACGCTGTCACTGTGGGAGCAAACCCTAGAATCTCCAAGAAAGTAACTTCACCAGAGAAGGGAACTGTTCTTGACTTTCACTGAAAGATGTTTTCTTAAGTTTTACAAATCTTGGGTCATTTCTATTGATGAAGGAAAGTTTGACAGGCAGTCTGTACTTTCAAAAAAACCAATGAACAGTGCAATGATCATCAAAACTTGAGATACGAGGTTTTGTAGCAGTAGTATTATGACTGTAACCCTCATTTTTGGAGGAGTAATCTCAAAGTGTCAAGTTCACAGAGAAACAACAGACTCAGTCAGCTATTCATTCATTCTCCAAACCGCTTATCCAAGGGAAGGTGGAGCCGATCCCAGCTAAATATGTTCTCAGGGTTCACCCGGAACAAGAGGGCAACCCATCCCAGAAACAGACAATCATTCCCACATTCACAACTTTGGGTAATGTAGAGCAGCCAGCCAACCTAAACCACAAGCCTTTGGCCTGTGGGAGGAAACCGGAGAACCTGACAGAAACCCATGAAACCTGGGGAGATCTATAATCCAAAAACAAATGTGTCCTTTCTCACTTCTCTCCCTCTCCCTCTGGTTCCTCCTATTCTTCTGGTTCCCCTCTGGAAAACTAACATTCAGGAGGATAACTAATAGCAAGTTTCTGAAATCCTTACATTATTATTTATGAAAAAAATACAAAAACAGTATCTGTGCATTAATGAAAGTTGAAACCCATTTAAATTAGAACCTACATGTGTAATGCCCTGGGGCATGGGTGAGGGAGACACATTTCACACATTTTTGAGCATTTTATTATTTCACTTTCTTTTTACACTGTAAAAAAATTAAAGGGGGGCATTTCCATAAGTTACGATGTAAGTATATACGAAGGTATTTATCTGTGTATATAAAACGTTTAAAAATTTAATTACTTTAATCTCCCTGAAATTCGCTTAAATTAGAAATGCTAACTG
Source organism: Lepidarchus adonis (assembly GCA_037576955.1). Lineage (NCBI taxonomy): Eukaryota > Metazoa > Chordata > Actinopteri > Characiformes > Lepidarchidae > Lepidarchus > Lepidarchus adonis. Next base: position 11,155,814 of record JBBIGC010000033.1, read on the forward strand.
CAGCACAGTCTGCTATCTACAGTGAACACTGATTAGTCATAACATTAACACCACCTGAGTATGCAGCTGACACAGCTCCGACTGTGGTGCACTGTGTTCTGACCCCCTTCTATCAGAGCACAATTAACATTTTGTACGACAGGATCTTTGGGATCGGACTAGGTGGGCTTCACTCCTCACATGCATCAGTGAACCTTGCGTGCCCATTACCATGTGGGCAATTCACCAGTTGTCTTCCCTGGTAGATACTAACTGTTGAAAGACCATCACTCATTAAAGTGGATCAGATCCTTACTCTCCTGCTTCCAGCACATCAACTTCTAGACCTGACTGTTCCCTCACTATCTTACATATCTTACCCTTTTGGACAGGTGCTACAGTGATAATATTACTAGATTGGTAATGTTACCATGTTTTCTCAACGATAGGCCGCGGCTTAAACATTGATTTTGCAAACCTGGTGTTGGGTGCAGTTTGCTTAAATGAAGCAACCTATCTAAAACACGAAAACCCATTCACTAAAAGTATAATTCAGTACAAAAAAAGACATTCACAAATGATTAGTTGAATTTAAATGTACTGTTTACTGCAGCAATGAACAGTTTGAAAAGCAATGCAAAGCAAAAAATGGCGCCACATCCAACATCTTAAACTTTTTCAGCCCTTTGCTGCATTACATCCTATTGTATAATTCAAAAGCTCAGTTTAACAGAAATAAAAGAGCAAAAGTTGATTATTAGCTGGAAAAAAATTAGTTTTAAATTTTTGCTTGAATGACTGGAGGGTGGGGGTCCTGCAGTGCACTGCTGTCAGTCATCCATCTACATGTAAATTCTTTACTATAAAATTAGCAACACTGAAATGCTAAAATAATTAGTCTTACCTTTCTTTATATCCTTCAAAGTCGGATGCGTAAATGTGAGACGGTCTATCAGTGTTGAAATTACTTCACCTGTCAGTGGAGGGAAGCATGCTTTTGCTGCCCCATAGAACCGGGCCTGGCTACGGGGGGTCTCACATATTATACGTCCCGCTTTTCTCTGCTGTGGTCGATGAATACGAGGTGCAGTGCTTCTCACGTGGTGAATCCTTTAATCGTGGAAAACACAACAGAACTGGCAATAATAACACTTATCGCTAACAAGTGCAAAAAGGCTTGGCACTGTCTCTCTGCGGTGGAAGACTCTGGCTGACCTCCTTTTGTGTCATTTCTTTCTTCCTGAATGAAGCGCACTTAAAGCCCCGACTAGGTCCCCACTTGAAAACACACTGTTCGCTCAGGCCTCGTCTTTTAAGACAATATCGTTTTGTTTTGGGGCATGCAGCTGGGAATCAAATGACCAGTGAAATCCGACGGCTGGTGTGTTATTTCACGCCAAGGGCGGCGACTGGATGTATTTATTTTCGCACAATGGAGACGCAGCCAGTCCAGGAGCTCTTTCATTTCCGTCCACAGGGGTGTTCGCTCTCCGTGGATTGCAATTAGAAGCCCCGACACCTCCCTAGCCAGCCCTCCCCAGCCAGGGAGCGCCTCCGGCCTCCGCCGCTCCTGACACTGATCCTATGGAGAGCCCCTCCTCACACGGGAGCTTCAATTAGGACCCCTGACTGGCTCCATTTTACTCCTGTTTTAATACACTGATGCAAAGGGAAATGAATTACAGGCAACTGTTAATGGATCAAATAAGGGGAAAGTGTCATTAGTATTCATATCTTTTTCTGCCAAAGGAATAATCTGACCCAAAATGCTGCTACTGATGCAATGAGCATGACTGGAAAGCTATCTATGACTCAAAGACCAGTTAACATAAAGCTCATGTGCTTAAAGTTTTGTCCATACTGATGTCTGAATCAGCGTTTTTGGTGTCAGATGAGCGTGGATCCAACTGCGACTGATTTTATGCTTTTTGGGGGGAATCAGAGTCCATGTGGGCAAAGGAAACGTTGTATGCAGATTTATCTGGGCATTGATTATTAACAAAAAGTGAATGAGGGCAAAGAAAATGTCTTTATTGCATTTACATGCTGTTAATCTAATGCTCTGTAGGAACAGAAATGTCCCATGTTTCTCACACGTTGAGCAGTCTGAGTATGGACCCAGTAGGGGGCGATGTTTTCTCTGCCTAAGTCGCTGTATCAGGAGGATCTCCACATTACAGTCTGGACTGACTCATTACTGCCCCCACAGGCCAACACACAACATTACAGTCTGGACTGACTCATTACTGCCCCCACAGGTCAACACACAAAATTACAGTCTGGAATGACTCATTACTGCTCCCACAGGTCAACACACAAAATTATAGTCTGGACTGACTCATTACTGCCCCCTCAGGTCAACACACATCATTACAGTCTGGACTGACTCATTTCTGACCCCACAGAAAACACACAACATTATACACTGGACTGAATGAAATGTCATATTGAAGTCAATTAAACAGCACTACTAAACACTTAGGTTGCTCAGAGTGCATTCATTTATCACAATGGCCTAATTAAACAAAAGTTATTGTCTCTCATTTAACCTTAGTAATTGAGGGTGAAGCATCGTAGCTTTTCTAGTTTCCTTCGAATATTGGCAGCATTAGCAGTTTGGGTAAACTTTTAGTGAATATGATGTAATTAAACTCTGAATATCTTATTAAAATGGGTCTGGAAGCTGCAGATGAAGACAACTCAAAGGAACATTTGTCTGCTGGGATATTATTTGAAATTCTGAGCTATAAAGCTGGCCATAGGTTTACAGAGGCGGGTGAGGGGGTGTAGGAGCTGGAGTTTCCCGCTCAACGACAGCACTGCCGCTTTCTGACAGGTGCCGGTTGGCATCGGGGGATCTCAAGTTGTGCCGCTTTATCGTGTGTGAGTTGTGCGTGGGCGTGCAGTACTGCAGGCTGCTCCATAGCCCAAGAGTACAGTAGCCAGAAACTTACAGAACAAGAATAGAAGAAACTGGGACTTTTGGATTTGGACTGCATTGTCCAATTGGATAGTCAAGTCCACAGAAGAAAAAAACAAAACAGAAAAGATAAGAAAATATCTCCAGCTATTTGAATATAAAGCTGGTTTAAACACCACTAGCTGGCTTGGCTTTCTACTACTGAACAAATGAGCTTTTACCAATCAACCATATGACCCTTTATTAATATTCATCCAGCAAACATGGCCCCAGCTTTATGACATGCTCTTTTCCATCCTACACATGATTTTATTGTTTAATTCAACCTTGCTCGTCTCCTCCTCATTGCTCACCAATCAGCCATGAAAGCTTGATCACACCCAAATAGCCACTTGTCAGTTTTGTGGACACAGATTAAGCCTAGTCTTGCACTAAATTACACTGTCAATGGGGATTCAGTGCTGATGATCCTTCTTAGTCTAAACAAAACCTAATAACCCCATTTCCAGCATTGGACGGGACGGGGGCGGGATCATGCTTGAATTTTGAGCCAGTTCCTGTCTCGCAGCCTGGATGATTCAGTCTGATGTTACCAATCGTTTGTTGATTTCTTATCATTAACATTAGAACTTTCCAAGAGCTAGTTTACATTGGTTTAAATAAATAAATAAATACCCATTTGCATATATATATATATTTATTTATTTAATATATAAAGGTTATTTATAAGGCTTTTTTTTTCATTAACACCTTGTCTAAACTGGCACCTGCCAAATATATATACATCAATATGTATATATGTATATATGTATGTGACAAATGCATTATATTGTATTATATATCTGTAACAAAGATCCACAACAACTTCCCTAGCTTTCCCAATTAAATATGTTTCTTATATTGCACAAATTATAACCTTTAACTAAACCTTTATAATTTATTCAAATGTATGTTCAGCTTCTATTTCATTTGAATTCATATTTAATTTGATCTTTCTGTAAATAAAAAAGCCAGAAATTTAGACTTACAACCATCAATTGTATACATGTAATTAAATGGATAATTGTATGCCATTATTATGAAATTCCATGTAAATAAATTTAATATCACATAATCAGCCATTGACAATGCCCTAGTAGAGGTAACAGGAATAACATTTTAAGGCAGCGTACAGTCCCGACATTAGACCGAGTGCTGGGAATCCGAGCTCTCTGATATTTCCTGTAGCTGATAAAACATGCACTAATATTACAAACAAATCCCCTCTGGTGATCCTCTTGCTGCCGGTGCGGTAAAGCAGCCGGTCACAGATCCACCCAGCCGCTGCCACCGGGAGCCCCGTCCCCCACCACGCTCACTCTGATCTCCTTAGACACGGGGGAATATTCAGCGTGTGCTGTGCTCAGTGACATTTCAGCACAGTGCCGCAGATATGCCGGTGAACACTGCTCTACATGGCACCTCCATCAGAAAGAGCGAACAAGAGGGGAGAGAGATGGGGGCAGGTGGTGGGGTCAGACAGGGCAAAGGGGGTGTAGAGAGGAAGAGATTTGAGATTTAACACGTCTTTATTGTGCCAGTGTAGTACAATAAAGTGCAAAGTGCTTCTACACGGACCATCGCAGTTCAGTACTGCTTCACACTTTTTCCTGTCTGTCCACTAAGAGACAATTGGACACTGATATCTCCACACACAGGTGGGAAAAATATCCAAAATCTTCTGTACCTTTACAGTACAAAGTGGCATAATCAGTACAAGTGCCATCGCATATGGAATTCAGTGGTGTCTTCATGTTTACATATCTGCCTTCCAATAATATCTACATTTAATGAGGCATAATGACATCAGAATCATATAGGTATTGCATTTGCTTAAAAAATAATATTGGCCTCAAAAAAATTTAGGCTCAACCAATTTTTCAGGCCAATTTTTACAATAAAATAGATACAATTTAAAGAATAGATAAAATATAATTTTCACTATTTAAATACAGTGAGATATTGTTAAGAGCAACCCTGTTGATGCATTAAAATACAATAAAATATATAATAATGCAGAATGTACAAAAACAAAAACATTGCAGATATACATAAGATGTAGATAAGATGGTGGTACTTAGATTTAAGTACTGCAGTGGATATCTGATGCACTCTGGAAGAGCTGAATGTTAAGGTGATGCTGTGCTAAACTGCATTTTGAACTAGTTTAGTTGCAGTAATAAAACTTTTTTTTTATTATTCCAAGGTTTATTTCTGCACCACATTATCATACACAGAGGTATTTGATGTCTTTACAAGTATAAATACAGCATACAGAAAAGTGAGATTTACATGTTATAGATTTAGACAATCTTTAAAATATGAAGAAAGTAAAACAAAAAAATAAACAAATTACAACAATTCATCGTCCGGTTCACATAAATTTTTTGGTGTATAACTTTTGATGACATCTAGTCAGGTTCGTGCTCAGGGTTGTACTTGCAGCCCATTGTTGTTCCCACTTGTTTCCTAAATTCCTGATGTTTTTTGGGACGCCCCTTCCTTTTACACAGTCCTCACCTATTCTCATTCTAACCTCGGCTGAAGGGTACAGGTTAGTCTTATCTCTACAGAAAGACTTATTACAGCCCCCCTGTTTGAGCAGGAACCAATGGGCTGCCCCAAATCCACATGCAGTCCATACAGTGCACTGAAAGGAAACTGGAGTCCCATCTCATTTTCATTGACATCCAGTCAGGTTTTGGTCTGGTTTGCAGGATTACATTTTGAGTCCATGGGACATCCCATTCTTTAACATCAAGCTAGATATACCGGTATTCCCAATTTTTGCATTTCATTAATGAATTAACTTATTTTTTTACAGCAGTATTTGCAAATGTGCTCATAAAATATCAGATATCAGTCTACAGATCTCACATCGGTACATCCATAGCTTAAGTTTGGAAGATATTTTTAAATGATATTTAATAATGTATTTATTGTCCTCTTTTAGAGCATAATGTTTAATGTGATTTTGTACTGAAATGCTTTCATTTTATTTTCATTTTATTTTATTTCATTTTGTTTTTAAGCTTATAGAAATACAAACTTTCAAATCCAGGTAGATCCATTTGCGATATCTATAATTAAAAATATATATATATATATTTGCATATCAGCCTACAAACCACACATTGGTGCATCACTAATTTACATTTTGTTAAACCAATATTCAGGAAGAGCATAATGTTTAGGTGACTCTTAGCATAAAATGCTTTTTTATTTTATTTTAAGGCTTATTGAAATAAAATATTTTCCTAGTCCAGTCAAATATCATAGCTTGCATGAATTTCTGTATTTTCCTTGACAGATATGTATATGACCAATGTTGGACTGTGGAACCAGTCTACAAATCCCATATTGGTGCACATTTAAAGCTGATATTTCAATTTTCAGTTTTCAATAATATTATGTATAATATCTGATATCCCTCTTTATAACTGCAGAGCCGTTAACACTCATTTGTTCAGTAGTAATAAGCCAAGCCAGCTAGTGGTGTTTAAACCAGCTTTATATTGAAATAGCTGGAGATATTTTCTTCTCTTTCCTCTTTTGTTTTTTTCTTCTGCAATGCACATATGCACTTTATTAATGGCACAAATTAATTTATTATCTGCTTGCACATTCTTGTCATAAAACTGTATGCACTTCCTTTACCAGCTGTGTATCACTATGTCTATACTACACTCTATCTAGTCTATTGTCTGTATTATTTATAGATCTCGCTCTCTCTTTCTCTCTCTCTTTCTCTCTCTCTTTCTCTCTCTCTCTCTCTCTCTCTCTCTCTCTCTCTATCTCTCTCTCTCTCTCTCTCTCTCTCTCTCTCTCTCTCTCT
>JBBIGC010000033.1:11190279-11204208 GCA_037576955.1 Lepidarchus adonis
TCTGTCTGTCTGTCTGTCTGTCTGTCTGTCTATCTATCTATCTATCTATCTATCTATCTATCTATCTATCTATCAGTCTGTCTGTCTGTCTGTTTGCTCCCACTTTTTAAGGGTCTAATTAATTCAGTGTTGAGTAATGGGAATATTTTTTTCATTCTTGCTCTTTTCTTTCCTTTTTTGCTCATTCTCAGTACAATTAACAAACACAAAGCAATAATTTACGCCACTCCTGCATTCTCACACTGATAGTATTCTGTAGCTTTTTAGCAGAAACTGATTGCTTTCCACATTTTTATCCTTGCCTCTCTATCTATTTGTCTGTCCATGTATAATCTAATATCTAATATCCGTCTTTATTGTATGGGGTATACGTTTTCGTGTTGCTGTTTAAATTACTACATACAGGAATAAGGTATTGTAAAACGTTTTACAGACTACATTCTGTTTCTGAGACTCAGACTTTTATTAAAGCCGCCCTGCCCGTTTCCATGGACACGGCGTATTAGCTCCCCCTAATGTGTCACTATCTAAATAGATCGGGTAGAAACAAAACACGCGTTCTCCGGGTTCTCTTCTCTTAGTCAACAAATACATTTATTGTAGAGTTTAAAGCGAAGTTAATATTGCGAGTAACAACCTCTGGACAAGGCAGTGGGCTACTCTGAAAGAAAAATAAAAAATGTGGTGTAGTTTAGGCGAAACGTCTGCTGTATTTTCTGGTGGGCGGAAATAGGGAGAGCGCTGCACTGTTTAAAGCATGGATTAGCTTAGAAAAGGAAGCAGCTACGAGTGTCAGTCACACGGTGTCTGATTTTTCATGACATAAGGTTTGACATTTCGCCATTTTTATACGTCTATACACATATTTATTGTTAGTTTATGTTGTGTCACCAGCGAACCTGTTTCTTAAGTTTTTCTAACGTTACTTTAGTTAGCAGTTTAGCAAGCTGCTAGCATGCTAGTCGGTGTTTTCGTCCTCCTCAGTTTTTATTTCCCACCATATCATGGCTCTGCTCCACGCTGTTTTACGTTTAGAGCTTATATGATGAAGAACAGACTCTGTAATTTCCTCATACCGCGTTAGTAAATCGCTTAATATCTGAAATATGTTTTACAACATGAAGTTTTTTATTGTCTTGGTGAAGGGGTGATACAGTGTTGTCAGAATAGTTTCCAAATAAAACATTTTTAAGATTTATCACTGCACAACCATCAAAAACATTGCATATAAAAACTCTGCATTGATGACTTAGGACAGTAAAAATATATGAGTAACAGACCCTTATTTCTGTTTGCCCCCACTGTAAAGGAATCTGACTGTGAATTAACAATTTCACACCAAACTACTTAGACTGTTTACATCTCAGAGATTGTGTTATGTTGGAAATCAGTGTAATTCTTCTTAAGCTCTTGTATTTTGTCAATTTGTGGTGTTTATAAGTTGCTATTGAATAAATGCTGCATGGGAGGTTGGTGTAAAACCCAACACTTGTGTATTAAAATGAACAAGAACGGTTTTTGTTTCTTCTGCAGTACTATGGCTTATGATCTGCAGAAAAACTGGTACTCCATACTTGGTGCAGCTCCTACTGATGATTTGCAGGAGCTGAAACAGAAGTATCAAAGGCTGGTCCTTATGGTATGTGCCTTTTTCTTTTACTGACTGACTGACTGAGCTTTTTTTCATAATTTATTTTTAATTTTAATGTCTCCATGCTCCCTGTGCTTTCATTGCAAAGTTGTTTGTGCCCCTCCAAACCGCCAATATGATGTGCACGATTCTAAAAGAATGTTACTGCGTATAAATATAGCTTAAGAAAACTTATTAAACTCTTATTAAATGTGACCAATTCTTTTTTTGGGGGTCTTGATGTAATTCACAGCACTTATTTTTTATTATAACAGTAATAGATTTGATTTTAGTTCGCAGTTGAAATAAAATGCACACTGATGCCCAGGTCTGGTTCTGTTGGACTGTTTTTCACCAAGACCAGATGATTTCCTCTTTCAAACACACCTTATTGAATGCATTTGTTAATAAAAAAAAAAATCCACAAAGCCAGTTTAGAAACACAGTAAAAGCTGCTTTTGGTGATTGGACCCAGAAAAAACAGCACATTGTATTCAGAATGCTCTTCAAGTAATATTCTATTTGTGGAGGGCATGGCTGTCCAGTCTGTTTGGTATTCTGTGTTGCAAGGTTGTCAGGTTTTCTGATGATTTCACCCATTCTATGACAAACAATATTTTATATATTTTTTTCATGAGATACATTCATGTTAAAAGTGTGTATGCTTTCTTTGTCTGGAAAGTAGAACAGAACTTTAAAAGGTTTTTTAGACTTTAGAGAACCATACACATATTTTCATCAAGAACTGTTTAACCACGTAATGAACCATTTATGCATTAAAGTAACGCTTCATTTCTTTGTTTAACATTTTATTTATTTATAGGAAAATTAAGATGTTCCAGCAGGCTGGAAATAAAAAAGAATTAACAAATAACAACAACCACAAAAAAACAATAAAGCTATAATAAACAATAATGTAATAAAAATAGATGTAAATGTTTAAAATAAACTAAAATTGTTTGTATAGTTCTATATGTCCAGTTATATGCACCCCTTGATAAATAATAAATTTTGGTGATTTTGTAATTGAAAAGATGTTAACACAGTGTCTCTAAGACATGGAAAAAATACACAATAATGTCCTAAAAAATTGATGCATAGTTATGCCATAAATTGAACAAAAATCGAATTATATTATTTCATGCGATTCAACAATCTGCTTGCGAGTGAATTGTATTCTTTCATGTGCAAATTGAATCCTGTTATTTTGTGTGCAAAAAAAAAAACACCTTAAGAGTATATTATATTCTTGCTTGTGCACAGACATTAACTACCACACACACATAATGAGTCCTTGTGCAAAAAATCAGCAATGGAGAATAATTTACTGAATTAATTAAGAATATATAAGTATTTAAAATATAAGTATTTTTTTGTGAGCTTGACTTTTGACACAAATCTCACAACATACAAATGTCTGTGGTAAAAGTCATCACAGTCACATCTTATAAAACACCTGGTAGGTGATGGAGAACCTTGCTGTAAAGCTCTAGTAGGGCAGTGTTGTACTAAACTGGTAGTATTAAATGCAGCTCTGTTTCTGCTGCATTGTGAAATGTGCATCTTACAAACATTACCTGTGGCCAAAGGTCTTCCTTCATTTTACAGTTTAACATGTCTCCATATTGCTGACATTATAACCACACGCTTCCACAAAGCTCTCTATTAACAGTACCCGGGTGAAGACAGACATAAAACAGCTTAGGTTCGTTCACACTCCCAGTCGTTTTAAAATGCCCTTATTGGCCCTTATACTGATTCTTCAGATTGGATTGGGACATCTTTCAGGTGTAGTTCATGTTTTCACACCATAAAGCTTTGCCAGAGATTATAGAGATAGGAACCACAACTGACTGTGGAGTATATGTGAGCATTGAGAAGCCTGCTGCCATCAGAAAGTCTTCATATGAACAATGAACAGGAGTCTACAGCCACTGTGTGAAACCAGTAACAGTCATTAAATGTAATGGTACATATTCAGTGCTGGGCTATTCCAGGGGGCTAATAACTGATGCCTGGAGTCCTGCATTGTCTGGAGATTTCCCTGCTCAAATATACCAGATTCGACTCAGCAGTTAATGACCAGATGTTAGAGAAGGGAAATGACTAAACTGTGCTGGACTCTGTGCACCCCTGTGCATTTATCTGCTGGGAGGTTGACAGGCTACTGTTATTTTCTATCGGGGACAGGTGTTGTATACAGTTGAATCTTGCCAAAGTCGGCTCTTGAGTCTAGATGATGCAGTATGACTTGGACATGCTGCGTTACAAGGACCACCATCAGTCAGACTCTTTTTCACAGTGAGAGTCGACTTTCCCAGGTGCAAATGGAATCTTTTTCATTGGGCACATGAAAGAAAAGGCTCCCCGTTCTCAAGTCAACCTTTGGTGAAACCTTGCTGCAAAAACAGAAATGACATCCGTCTCAGCCACAGGTTCTTTTTGTGTAGAGAGTACAAGCTCTTGCATGAGTTTCCTCTGGGTTCTCCGGTTCCCTCCCACTGTCCAAAGGCTTGTGGTTTAGCTTGACTGGCTGCTAATTTCCTATTTGTATGAGCATGTGTGTGAATGGTTGTCTCTCTCTATGTTGCCCTGAGATGCGTCAGCCTCCTGTCCATGGTGAATCCTGCCTTGGGCCTATAGTCAGCTGTGATCAGTTCCAGCTTCCCCACGATCTGAAATGGATAAACGGTTTGGACAATGATAAAATTTCATTTTATTAAATGATCCAAATCATGAAATCTTTTATTTAAAATCCATGTAGGGAAACTAGACTTTGAAAACAAATAATGGTTTTTGTGGTGTCACAAAACAAGCACATTTACAGTTTAGCCCCACCCCTTCTAAGTTTTAAGAAGTTTTGTTCAGAGGCTCATTTGCATTTTTCAGCCCTTCAGCCTGTTATCTCAGTATTGCAGAGTGATATTGTAATAGTGAGATAATTAAGAACATTGAGTACAAACCATATCTGAAGGCTGTTCGTACAGTTTTAGCAAATTTAACATGGTTTCCTCCTTTTTGCCTGTCAGTATGAAGCTGTTAGAAGACAAATGTTGTAGAAACTACTAGAATGGTTAATTGGTGTCTTTTAGTCATGAACGCTTTTGCAAAGAAATATAATAGTGTCATATTGCAGATCCCTACCTCACTGTTTTTACCTGTTTGAAGGTAACAGTCTTGACAGGTGTTTTGGAACAAGAACTTGGAGAGTGTGTGTGCAGTTCACAGCATCACATCTTTGAATGTTGCTCAACACTTTTCTTTGTAGCGTTTAGCAGGCAGTAAGTGAGTTCTCCTCACATGTTCGCCGACCCATGAGTGTGTTTTTGTTGTAGCCCCGTTTTAAAGGTCGTCTGCCTCTACACGTTAAACAGTGCCGCCCTACAATCAGTTATTTACCTCAGTCAGACCTTTCCTGTAAAGTAGGTGGTCCTGGACAGTAGGCAGACAAATGACCTTGTCTGACCAGCATGCAGACAGGCTAAACACAAGGCTGGATTTTAGCACAGCCTGTCAAAGTCCTGTGGTGGGACTGTGCTTGGTAGAACTTTGTTGGAAACCTGTAGTGTGTCTAGAAGATAGAGCAGTAATGCAGGGGATCCTTGGGTTACGTCAGGGTTCTATCCAACCCAAACGTGACGTAGCATGAATTTTGCTTAAAGTCGGAACTCATGCATATACCTTATATAATAGTTGCCCTTGCGTTTATTCAAAAAATTATTCGTATGGCCCCACGTTTAATAGAGACAGGTGTTTGTTGGAGACGGGGTATTATTCTCCTCACAGACAGAATGGAGATGGTATTTATGACCACAAAATGTCATGCAGTTTCTTCGCATTTATTTTGACAGAAGATAAAACATCACAACTAAAATCATCCCTCTGTCTTTTCGGCAGTGATACTGAATGCAATGATAAGTTTAAACAGAGCCGCTTAATATCCGTCAATAACCCTCAGATATTGCAAAAGAAATTAGTAATTACGCGCATTACACTTCTTCAGAAATCAGAGGTTTGTTTTAACGGTTTTATACCTTTTTAGGGAATAAATTCTGTTAAAACACGGAGGTAGAAAGTGAAATCTCGGAGGCTCGTTTGGGAGAAATTGGAGACTGGCGCCTATTTTTCGCCGACATCTTTTCAAACCCGCCGTTTATTGAAAACAGGTGTCAATAAGACACAGGCTAATATTAAAATATATATGGTAATTGATAAACATGAACGAGTAGCAGCAAATGGCTAATACAATCTCTCGTAGGTGTTTGTTGTGGGATGTGGTGTGTTTAATGGGGAGCAATGCATTATGATCTATTTAGCGTCTGGTGTGGGAAAACAAGTGGGTAATTTGGGGGGAAAAGAGGTGGAAAGAGTTGCTTTCTGGGAGCCGTAGTTTGTTAGCGGCGAGAGCATGAGTAAAATAAACACATGGATCATATACACAGCAGTAATGAAGTGAAACAGTTCTGATCTTTACTGTAGAGTCTGCTTTATGTCTGGGAGCCACAATGAAGTTTCCAAACAAGCAACTCAAACGAAAAAGTGACGCACAACGCTGTCTCCCTCAAATAGCGCCAGATGAAGCCGAGTGTATTCATCCACTCAACTTACCAACTAGTTTTCATGCCAACTTTGTTTCTATGTTGCAAACACTGTGTAAAAAAAAAAGGCAGTCAGCGACATAACCACAAATATATTAAGTATATATTTAGAAGTGCCGTAGATCAGTAAGTGTTGCCCTTACATTTTTCCATATTAAATTAGTCAGTTGCCTGTTATTACAAATATATACTTGTGAAACAATGGTGAACCACTGATGGGGGTCAGAGCTGTTTCAGCAGCATGAGGGATCTGCTCACTGTTAGGCAGGTGGTTTTAATGTTATGGCCGATAAATGTATATAATAATGTTAAATAATGCAGGGAAAACACGGAATTGTAATTTTTACACAGGTTCAATGTAATAAACAGATTTGAAGCATTTGTAGTGAATGTAAATTTTCTGACTGCCAATTTACAAGCTCTGCTTTATTAGATTTAATTATTTACAAAATCCCCTAATTAAAACTTGTCAATATTTGATCATGTGAAATTGTAACACTTACAATATTAAAACTTTTAAATATTATGATTTAATTATGATTAAATTATTATTTTAATGTTAATTGTTCAATTGTTTGGCCCCTATACAGCATAATCAGTCTATGAGTTCAGCTCTGCTCATAAACCAGTTATACAAATTGTGTCAGGATTGCTTTTTTCTTTTTGAGTCACAGTACCAGGCACCCAATCAGAGCAGACGTCACAGAGATCAAGGCTTAAAGGTACAGTAAGAGAAAATATTACATTAGCTTTTTTGTTACTGTACAGTAACAGAGAGATTAGAAAGTGGTCATGTGAATATTTAATGAGTGGTTTTGGTATAATAAAATAATAAAATAAATACATGATTATATATATATATATAATTTATTATTATTAATAATAATAATAATAATAATAATTATTATTATTATTATTTTTTTTATTTTATTTATTTATTTATTTAAAAAAATATATATATATTGTATGCAATCATTCAAAATGGACTTCAAGTCAAAGTGTTATGTTATTTTATTTTAATGCCCTCTATTTTTTTATGCCACATTGTTCAAGCACGTTGTCAGGCTAGTGAAATTTAATATCGTAATCAGTTTAGTAGTTGAATGAATAAGACATTAATTACAAAACAATTAACAATTAATAAGAATAATTACATAAAAGTGATACAATAGAGTATATATAGTAATAATAATATACAATGATCTAATGAGAAGAATGAACGATCAGTGTACAGGGAAATTACTTACATATATGTACACTGTCATTGAGTCTGATTGATTCCTTTTCTAACTAAACGATTACAATGAAAAATCCATTAATAAAACATTTGTTTAAATGTAATTTTTTTGTGCGATGAACCATTATTTAGTGTATTTATGAAGTGCTCTGAAAGTCAAATCACCATCAGTCTCCAAATCAGCTTCCATAGCGGAGCATCAAACAGTGTATTGACAAAAATTGAATTAGCTTGAAATGACTGAATAGAAGTTTACCAGTTCCATCCATAAAGGCAGTCGGTTTAATCCCAAACCCGTTTCAATTACAGCAAGCGCTAGTAAATCTGTCAGGACTCTCTGACTCTCTGACTCTGTTAGTCTGCCTGCTTTCCTTTGAGTCTCTACATGCTTTGACTCCCTTCAGAGGCACATTTTGAAGTTGAGTCCACTACACAATAATTATATCTGTGTGTGTGTGTGTGTGTGTGTGTGTGTGAGAGAGAGAGACTGAGACTGAATGTGAGTGTGTGAGTGTGTATAGTGTGGGAGGGGTTGACATTAGGTGGCAGTAGTGTGATGCTTTTGGCCTTGGCCATGGCCCCTGCTCCTACGCTGTTGGGCTAGGGCACAGACACTGCAGGCCCACGGAGTGTGTGTGGGTGTGTCCCCCGGGCGCACGCGGCCACCGCGAAATCCACTGCTGGTGTATGGCCAGAGCCGGCCAGCGCTCCAAATTGGCCGGCCCTTTATATTGTGTTTCTGCACTCCAAGCTCCATTAGCCCCAGTAAATGAATATTTTACAACACGTGCAAAGAGACAGCAATTAAAGCGTGTAACTCCAGAGAGGAAGGCAGGAAGGGAGGGTTGGTGAAGAGAGAGTGGGAGGGAAGGCTCAGCAGAGCCGCTGCTTCTTATTTCCAGTTTGTATTTATTGGCAGAACGCTGACTCCATCAGGTGAACAGGCAGACCGTAGGGAAAGGTGGGAAAACTATCATTGCGTCATCAAGTCACATGTGCTACCACTGTAACATAAGGCAATGTATAACACATTTAACTCCTTGAACTCTGGATGTAGGTTCGCACGTAATGGTTAAATAATTTACAGTAACTGCAGGAGTGTTAAGACTGATAGCTGAATAATAATGCGCCAGTTTATGGGTGTAGTGAATACAAGCCCCCTTTCTATAAATTAATCATGCCTAGAGGATTTCTATACTGAATTCACTTCTTATACAGCTTACAATTCACTTAAAAAGAAAAGTTTATTATGACTGATTATGTTTCCGTGGTTTACATTTGGGCGACACAACGATATTTATCGTTACAGTGATGCATTTTGGCCCCAATAAGATTTTCTGAGCATTCAGAACTTAAAAAAAACTGTTTAATTTTAAATCTTAATTTAACTTATTGTCCTGAGGTGTGAGAAACACTGAATTAGAGTAATTTGAACTTTGAAAGACAAAAAAGTGGCACTTATTCAGAAAAACAATGACATTTGTGCATTAGGAAAATTTCTTAAAGTATCAAAATATTATATGTTTGCCATGTCACCCACAGTGGTATATAATAAAAAAATTGCAAAATAAAAACGACTAAATATTGGCTTATTGGAATTAACCCATTGAAAGTACCTGCACAGCTACATCTTTAGGATAAGCGTGTTCTTAAAAAGGCTTTAAGATATTTTATTCATGCATATTAAGTCATAAACACATGTAACCTACATTCAAACAACAATAGTGACCTGTTGTGTGCTTCTGTACTGTATCTTGCAGGTTATTGATGTTTTTCTTCACTATCAGTTACCATTGTAGCTGTTCGCTTTATTACACTTTCTCACTCTTGCTCTTTTATTTAAGTGTTTATTTTAAGATGTTTATGACCTAAGGGTTTAAGATGTTAGCCTTGTACACACAAAGTGTAAATCTCATCATTATTCAATAGTTTACGGTTCTTAGCATCATAAAGTTATTGTTTCAAGCTCAAATGTCTTGGTTTATTATTTTTCTCCAAATAAAGATCAGTTTCACAAACCAATTAGACATCAAACTCTTGCAACAGCATGACAGACCATAGAGGAGGTGGCAGTTGAGCTGTCCTTGTGCATGCTGGACAGTGAGCACCTGGGGAGATGTTTATGGTTCAACAGCAGAGGGTGTTTGTGAAGACTAAGCCTCAGTTCACACCTGTGGGCTTGGAGCTCCATGCTCCAGGCCGAGGGGAAGCAGAGGCACTTCTTTACCCTGCAGGGGCCACTCGGGCTGGAGAGGGTCAGGCTCTCTCAGCCTCCAGTTCCTCCAGGAGCGATCTGAAAGACCCGCTGCTAGGCTTGTTTTGATGGTTCCCACTGTTCGTGCTCTTTGACATGGATGGCTTTTTGTCTCAGCATCTTGTGCTTTTGGAAGGTGTGGGGAGCACTCTTCTTCGGCTGGAAAGATGTGGCTTTATGTAATATTACCTACATTCTGCAGTGACGTGCGTTATTCAGAATAGGCTACTCATTAATGTGGTGTAGTTTTCTTTAAAGTTATGTAACACGTGCCATGTTATGTAAAGATGCTCTGTATCTGTGCTTTATGTATAATAAAAAGCATAAAGCATCACAGTTTTTATAGAGAATCACAGCCTCATGACTGGGGCACTTTATTAATTCTTTCTTTATTAATTTGAAATAATTGGATTATTCATTTCTTTTGACTTGAATATTGATGGTAAATTATGAGCTGTAATATTTTGTAGTATGTTTTGTATTTTGTTATGAAGAGTAGCCATTTTTATTTTTATTTCATTTAATAACAAATATAAATACATATAAACTGTTTACATTGAGAACTTACCAAAAACATGCTTTGTTCATGTCTGTCATTACAGTTATGAATTAGCAATAGCTGTGAAAAGTAATATAATAAGTGTTGTTTCAAGAAAATGTTCCCACACTTTACTCCTTTTTGAGCTTTCAGCAGTGATTTGTCTTTTTCTTTTGCTACATAGTCACATGACTCTTTAGGTGATCTGTCATGAAATTGTTTTGGTGGATAAATGGGACATTAACACTGGAAGACTGGACGTATTTGCTGGCAGGTCTGTTATGGACTTTATTTATAATGATGAACCTAACTATTCATAGAGTTTACTCAATTCAAATAGACAAATACAGTGTGATCATTAATTAGGAATGGCCACTAATTATATTCTCTGTTATTGTAATAACGTAAGTAACATTACAACAAAATATGCATTTCTGAGAATGTTGTAAATATCGTCGGTAATTGTATTAAAAGTAGAGCATTATCTTGTTCAGTTAGATTTTGTTCAGTTCATTGTGTTGAATGTTTGTTCTGTTGTTTTTTTTGGGTGGGGGGCACTATTTTTTTATTTCAGTTCTAAATTAAAAAATGTCATTGTAAATGAAATGTACTGTGAAATTTATGGATGATATTGATTATATATTTTTACCGTACTGCCAACCTCTGCCATAATGAGCCTCCTCTTTCTTTGTAATGGACATCTGTAGAGATGTGATGACATTGGAAAAACAGTTTGATCTGTCATATATCCCAACTTCACATACTGCCATGAGTCAATGTCATTATACAACAATATTAGAATCATTTTGGAAAAAAAATAACATCACCATTGGTAAATATGTGCTTGAAAAATTTGGTTTCTGCTACTTTTGTTCTGCTTGTCGCTGTAGTGACGAGAATAAAAAAAAAAAAAAAACCACGATAATATTGAAATCATATCATATCAAACAGATGTTTGATAAAAAAATATTTTGCCCTTGTTGTCAGACAGTTTAGATTTGACTTTCAACAAGATGTATGGCGGTCTGGAAGAGCAGCATGTTTAGGTGACTCTGCTAAGATACATTTATTGATCTTATTTTATGCAATTTGTAAGCTTACAAATAATACAAATAATGTTATATGCAAGTTTTATTTCTCTAATCTGTAGATGTTATTTCAATTTGTTTTTGAATATTTTTGTATGAACATTTACAAATATGGACATTGACATTGTATAAGGCTATAAGTTCAGCATGCGTTCATCTCTACCTTTTGTTATTTCTTAGTAAATTTGTTTAAAGGAAAGTTCTAGTTTTCTCCATTTATCCCTTTTGTGTCACATTGTCAATTTCCATTAGCATTTGACTTGTTTCCCTGTACTTAGCATAGCAAAACAAAGCATTGACTGAGAACTCATTATTATAGCAGCCGTCGGGTCCTTGTTAAATCCCTTAAATAAATTGAAGTGACGCTAAAATGCATATGCAAAACTTTTACTCTTAGTACAAGTGTTGGAGGGATGCAGACATAGTTTCTCTGAATTTTATTCAACACTGGAGCAAAAAGTGATTTTGGTCTCTGAAAAATCTACTAGTATGTCTGTAATACATCCCGCTTAATATTCTGCCCTCTGGAAACTAGTCCCAGAATGAATTATGCAAGATTTATAGCTTCATTTACATATAACATTACAGAATTAATGAAAATGTTTTGCACAAACTGAAAGAACTTAACAGCTGCTCTCTGACTTCGGTCCATATTGAGAGATTATGGGATTTCAGTTCATTCAAATACAGAGAAACCCATTACACTTATTGTTCATAGTAATTAACAATATACAGAGGAATATTTCAGGTAGAAATAGGAAATTAAAATACTTGGCTTTCATTAAAATTTTTCCCAATTCTTGTACTGTAGACTAGTCTTCCAGACTTTGTCTCTCTCCTTCCACCCAGGATCTGTGATGTGTAAGCAGGTTCCCACAAGCCAGTCGGTGTAATCCTCTCTGCAGGGACCCTGTGTATCAGCAGAATCAAAGGTGTTTGAGGTTGGACTATTCCTGTAGCTTTAATTAAGAAGAGCTTTGAAAAAAAAGGAAAGATGGAAACTTTTAACTCGGGATGCGAATTTTACTTTGTTCAGTGCACTTCTGCTTCAAAAGATCATTGCCTGTTGAAGCGTATATCAAAGACAGAGGGTGTCCCTTTAAGCAGCTAACCAATAACTGTTCAACCAGTATTAGCATTACGTCTGTATTGCCAGATAATTGCTTAGTCATAGTATTGACATTGGTTTTAGTACAAGGAATATTTAAGACCCATTGATGATTTGTTAATTAACTCCTCTTCAGTTGTGTGAGCAGAGCAGAAGTGTCTTTGCAAGCTTACCACTAATAAGGGTTGCAACAATCTGGCAGTAAAAACAACCCACTTACAGAAAATCTGCCCTGTTTAAGTGTAGCTATACTTGTATATGTAGATGTATGTGGTTGAAGACAGGCAGGAGGTTAAAATATCACATTATCACTTTTAATTAAATGGGTGTAATGCAATATTTCAACATATATTTTTCTGTGGATATATTGCAGAATATGCAGTTCTACGTTTGCTGTGTATATCTTAAATACATTAAAAACAGAGCATGAGTCTGGATTTTATGCAGGTCAGCATTTAAAATGTAAAAAAAAATCTGTTCCTACCAAAATTTTCACATTTTAAAATTTTATGTCAGAAAATGTTCAAAAGTATTGTCATTTTTTGTCATATTGCCCGCCTCTGTGAGAATGTTTGGAAAAATTAATATTTGTAATGTGGTTTTAGGGCTACGCAGTCTATTTTATGTTGTTATCGCAGTATTGTTCTCTGTAATACTGAAATCGCACATGGCTGCAATATGCAAATTAGCCTCTAACCAATCACTGACCTTTCTTGTGAAGGGGTGGGGCTAAACTGTAGGATTAAAAAGGAGCTATATGTAAATGTGTTGGTTTCGTGTTCTTGCATAATCGAAGTATGCAGCTGTATAACCGCATGTATGTGGTGCAGCCCTACAGGATTTATGCTTTTCCCTAATTTGACGCTTTGACACTTAAACCCGTCCATAGTACAGTAGGAAACAGCCTGGCTGCCTGTGCGGGGGATGTAGGTCTGATCAAATTTGTGACTGTGATCTTGTAATTGGTTTAAATGCGATTTCTGCAGCACCAACTGCAGTCTGTGCACTGTGGACCCTGGACAGTGGACATTGCTTGCAAGAGACCAATGAATAAATCATTGAGCAGTAAACTACAAGAAGAGCAGCAAAGTGGAAAGCTTCAGTACTTTTTGAGAGTGACAAAGTTGTAGAGAGAGCAAGAGGCTACAGTCTTTAGAGCTGTTGACTGTATATGTGAAAACAGTGCAGGTGATTCCCCCTCAGTGCCTCCACCCATTGAACCTCTCTCATCACCAGAACTTGATTGAACCACTGATTGAACCCAAAACAGGGATTTGATGGTTCCTACAGATAATTCCAGGGCTTTCACCAGGAGAACTCTGGAGATGGGAACCAACACACTGACAAACATGTACTGTTCACTGTACATTGTACACTGTACACTGTTCATTTTATTCGTAGTGATTCTAAAATTAGTGATCTGAAAATAAAACAATAAAACCACTTACTGACTCTAAACTACTTTTACAAAGACAT
>JBBIGC010000033.1:11204308-11227425 GCA_037576955.1 Lepidarchus adonis
AATCTACCAATGTAAATGGTCATGAAAATAAAGAAAACCCATTGAATGAGAAGGTGTGTCCAAACTTTTGGCCTGTATTGTATATATAATACAAACTTTGCCCATTTGTACAGCTGAGAGGACAACAGAGAACACACTTGACCAGTGCATACTGCAAAACTGCTACAGGTACTTGTTCTTTACAATTTAGAATTGCTGAGGTTTGCGAGCATTTAAAAAATAGGAAACTAACTTGAAAATTGACAGGTCGATAAAAATAAGCTATAACAAAAATCACAAAATGAGCTGCTAGTCACATATTTGTTATACCTACCAGCTTATGATCTGGACATGGTTGCAGGTTCTTGTAATTAGTCTAAATAATGTTTGTGTTTATTTATGAGGTGGACAGTAAATTATCACAGTAAAAATAATCTATTCTCTCCTAAAAGTATAAATACAAAATGTAGGTTTCTACATTTTTAGGGCAAATGCCCAACCAACGTGTCTGTTGTCGGATAATTTTGGCCAGTTTTAATGTTTTGCTCTTAAAATAGGAATGTTACAAAATATTTAAATTTAGCACCAATATCTACATGCAAATACTGATTGTGGGCGCGGCCACTAAGAGCTAACATGCTGCTGTTTGCAGTGAGCAGTGATGTTTTTCCATTCACCAAGTCTACCTCCCACAGCAAGGGGCAGTATGTGAGCCATACATGATTCAGAAAGAACGAAGCCGTGGGGTCAGTCACGGATAAACGCCCTGACCCCTCTCCCATCCGTCAGCTCGCTCTCAGTGCCAGAACGCTGGAGATTCTCCCTCTTCCATAGCCCATCCATGGCTTGCGTGACCACTGCGGACGTTTTTTCCCGACCTTTTCTTCTCCGGACTCTCTTTTGTAACATCTCTGCCCTTTTAAACTGTAACACAGCCATCGCTGAGAAACAGTTCGAAGTAGGTGGGACAGGGTTTGGCACAGCCAACCCCCCAATCCTTTAGGCACAATGCAAAATGCTGCTTCAGATTTGGCGCCGAACAGAGCCTGTTAATGATTCTCTCAATCAGGAAGTTAATTTTTGGCTTGTTGCTAAAGTTGATGTTCTTTTCCCTCCCTCTCGTCCCATTCAGACGGACAGCTTGTCCATTTAAGAGCGTGAAAACAACAACAAAAATACAAGAGGCATAAAGGGAAGGGGACCGGGGTGGTTGGGGAAGGGAAACAAAATCATTAGAACACACAACCGCCCTTAAATTTTAATTAGTTTTAAAAGTAATTGCTTGAAATGATTAGTTGAATTCGGTCAGTCTTCCTGTAACTTAAAATTAAAAATATAATTGCGGTGGACAGTAATTGGCTAGCCTGGGACTGTTGGTTATTGTAGTCCGGTATCGCCCCATGCATCATTATCCGACTTTGGCAGCGGTTCAGCTTCTGAACTGCAGCAACCATACAAAACACAAACACACACGCACGCAATGCTCTGCTCGCCAGTGCCAGAGCGCAATCAGCAGCCCGCTTGAATGCCCGGTAGAAAGGAGCTAAGTTGTTTTCCGTTTGCCCTCTTCAACCTCTTTGATTCTCCCATGGGCCAGCAGCAGAGCTGCAGAAGCACGACCCACACTAACGGAGGCCACAGCACAGCCCTCAGGAGCAGAATCACTCTCACTGTAAGACCATATCCAAACTAACAGGGGCGTCAAAACACCCTACACCGCTCAGAGAACATTCCTCTGAGCTAGCTCCTGCTGCATAATCTTTTTAGTCAAAGCCATGACATAATGCATAGGCTCAATTTGTCATATTTTGGGTTGTAGAGTGGAGATGATGGCTGCAGTGGTTTTTGCTGGAGGTGAAGCGTGGCCTCTGGCCTTTTAACCAGGCTGCTCTCATCTCAGGGCCTGGATTTTTTTCTCTGTCTCATCCTCTGTACGTTTTCTTTTTGCTCTATTCTGCCTCCGGTGGTCACTTTTCCAGAAGATGGTCGCTGGCTGTGGGTCTGGAGCAGGCGCGTTAATCACAAATGTCCTTACAATTTGATTCTTTTGGTCTGATACCTTCAAATTTGTACCAGTCTGATTCAATAATGGGGTCTGTGGTCAGTATGAAATATGAAATTTCACCCATTCTTCTTAATTCCCACGAACTCACACAGGCAATCCGATTATAATCAGAACTTTTATTATCAAACGTCAATGTAGTCAAGCAAGAAACATTTCCCACTACTGGAAAGACCCAATAATGCATGGGTATAGGATTGCGCATCCCAACTAATATCTTGCATTTGTTGAATTGTCCTCAACAATAATTTTATGATCTATCATAATGCGTCTGGGTACACAGCATTAAACAGCGCAAAACACACATCAGCAATGTGATTGGTGGAGACACAATGCATGTTCAAGAGATGCGTTTTCCTGCTGCTCTGTCTGTTAGGGCAAAAACGTTCTAATAAAGTTTCAAATTGAGAAAGATGTTACTGTATTTATTTTACTATTTAATTCTTTATATATATATAGTTTGAGATTTTATTATATGACTTGGTTGTTTATGTTTATTATTACACTTAGCTTCTCCTTTCAGCTCTCGGTTGTTTATATACTGATGAATGAGAGATATATTCTGGCTGAAGTAAAGTTAATATATCTTTATTAAATTGCCTATATGTCACATTAGTTAACATTACATAATTCCTTCATTAAAATATTATTGTAATTAGAATGGATTTAAAGCATAAGACTTTGAAAATAGCATTGCTATTGTTTATGTAAATGAATACCCCCGTTTTTTGTGGTGTATCACTATATCATTGTCTTATCGCATAATCACTGTATCGTTATCATGGGCCATGTATTGTGCATTGTATCGTATCGTGAGACCATGTGCTTCCCACTCGTACTTTCCACAGTAAAATTAATTGGAATTGTGGAATGCACTATTTTCTATCAATTAATCAATACAGATTGATTCATTGTTACACTCCCAGTCTGGAGTACCCTTGTTTAGCCAAGGCTTTTCCCTGTTCTAATGCACTAGTTTCATCTCGGGGAGACCTTGTTATGCTGATTTGTTTTATCAGATATGTATGGCTGGGGTGCTAATACTAGAGTCAGACTGCTATATAATTAATTCTGATGTCTGATGCATTTTCCCCTACCCCCGCATCTTCAGCCTTGCTTTATTTAACCATTTTAGTCCATTTGAACGTTTTCTGTCTGTTCTGTCCTATATACAATGTAAATATATTTAGTTATTAGAGAATTAGTTACACAGTATATGAATGCTGCTGATTTACCTGTGCCGAAATTTTGGCAGAATAGTGTGCGTGTCAATGTACTAAATGGCTAAATGGCCAGTGGCCTTAAACATAAATTACTAAAAAAATATGCATTAGAAATGCCAGGTTTGCATTTTAGAGAGCAAATAACATCTTAATTGTAACTTTGATGAATGAGAAGTACTTGGAATGTTCTACGGTGTCATTTGTTTCCCTGCACAGTGTGAGCTTTGGGTTTAAAAATAGTTTAAGATATTGACCACCTCCCAAATGGTCTATGAAGAAATGCGAATCGGTCATCAAAATTTTGTTGTGCAATCTCCCTGACTCATTTATGTCAATTCCCTGACAGCTTGTGTTTGATTGGTAGTTTCACCCAGATAAGCAGATGCCTGGCCTATCAGAGACGGAGGCAGACCTGCACCTTCAGAGGTTTATAGATGTGGACCATGCTTGGAAGGTGTTAAGCAATGAAGAGAGTAGGAGGGAGTTTGACCTGCAGCTGCGTGGTAGGTGTCTATTTCTATTTCTATCATCAACAGTTCCAAATCTTCTTACTTGTTCATTAAATTCCAGTACAAAAACTTTCCACCCCCCATTTAATTCATAAATAGTGTTTATTTGTATAAAACCATTCTCACTGAAGATATATTTATTTACAGGTGTTAAGCAGTAGAGATGTGTATCATATTTCCCTAATGATAAATTGAGGCCTATACATCAGTTTTACAAACCTTGTATTGGGTGCTGCTTGCTTAAACGGGGCGGCCGATCTAACAACATGAAAACACATTTGCTAAAAGTAAAATTCAGTATAAAAAGACGACATAAATGATTAGTTTAATTTATATGTAGTTTACTGCAACAATGAACAGTTGGAAATGCAATGCAAAGCAAAGACAGATCAGTTTCAATGTCCTCTCACTTAAATGGCGCCGCATCCAGACTCTCTTAAACTTTTTTTAACCTTATGCTACATTACATGACATCCTATTGTCTAATATAAGGTGGAAAAAGCTCAATTTAACAGAAATAAAAAGAACAAAAGTTTATTGTTGGCTGGAAAAGACGAGTTTTTAAATCCTGTTTAATTGACTGGAGGGTAAAATTAGCAACACTGAAATGCTAAAATTATCATGTTTACCATTCTTCAAATCCTTCAAAATCAGATTAGTAAATGTCGTCATCTTTGCCAAACAACTCAATTTGTGCTGCTTTGTTATCGCTGATGTCGGATACGCTTTCATCACCGGTATCACTCTCGGATGTTGCAGATGTGTTTGGAATAATGAATGTAGAGTTAGCGTTATAACACACAAAATCAATTTATAATAAAATTAATTTGCAGAATATCTTTCAAAAGTGGTATTTGAATTGAAAATGTTAAATAGTTTTTAGAATATTTAAAAAATATAGTGAAACATTCAAATCATTTAGTTTAAAATATTAAGCATCACTATTGTTATTAATAATTTTAGTAATAATAATATGTATTTATTTTCTATAAAATAGCAAAAAAAGAAAAAAATATTTAAAGTTAACCTTAATTTTGGAATTATTTATTTGTTTGTTTGTTTGTTTGTTTGTTTGTTTGTTTGTTTAACAGATTTCCAACAGATTTTATCTGCACTTATCCTTGCAGCATGTCTTGTTTGCTGGTGATACACAGTGCTTCATGGATTTATTAGTCACCAAGGCCTAGCCTGACTGCTGGGCCTGTGGAAAGGTCAAATGGGATGGCTTGTTAACTAGGCCATTTACAATGACTTAGCAATGATTCTGTATCCAAGGTGAAGCGGCATCAATAAACAAAACATAAATGATCTTTTAAAGTCACATAGCATATCTGCATAATTGGTAAAGGTGGGGGACATACAGTTCTCACAGCTACAGATTAAAGACTAGAAAATATCTGAATGGGGTCTTGTAAAGGAAAATAAAGGCGGGGGGGGGGGGGGTCTGTGGAACAGGGAACTCTTAAGAATACGCATCATAACAGGCACCCTCTATAGGAAGTATTCTTCCATAGCCCAGTCTGAAGAAGTCCTTCCTTAGAGCTTACATCAGAGCAAGAGAGAGAGAGAGTGAGTGTGTATGTGTGTGTTTGTAAGGGAGGGAGCAAAAGAGAACGAGAGAGAGAGAGGGATGAAATGTAGGTCAGGTCTATCACACATGGCCTATTCTTACATGAAGTGATAGGCTGTGTCTCTCCCCTTTTGCCTGAGGAAAGCGCTCCCCCCAGCCCTCCATTAGGACCTTCAATAAATGTACATCCCTGGCCTGGCGCACCATTAAGGGGGGGAGCGCTGGGCCGCCTTTAGTCAGGGGGCCCACTCTCCGCGTCCTCTCTCTTGTGAACACACCCCCGTGTGTGCGTGCGCAGGAAGAGTCCAGCCTCTCCTCGACCCTGTGTAGTACTCATTCCGGGCAGTGTTGACCTCCATTGTAAGTGCTGTCACAAAATGTACTCGACACAATCTGATACCTAAACTCGTTTACATATTTTTAGGTTTCATCTTGGGTTGAGGCTGCAGTTTTTCAAATTGTATGTTTTATTTATAAATATCCAGAGGACAGGATTACATTTAAAAGGCATATGTAAAGGGGAAAACTATTTACTCATTTGAAATGTAAGATTTTAATGAAACCTTATTTCAAGGAAAGTTGGAATATTTTGCAAAATGCAATGAAATAATGATTTTTTCCCCCATTATTTTTTAATTTAACTAGGGCAAGTACAAAGAAAATATTTTCAGTGTTTCTTCTGTCCAATTTAAATTTGATGCCTGCAACACACATAGAAAAGTAGGGGAGAGGCATGTTAACCATGGTGTTATATTACTGTTTAATCGTTTAGGAGCTGAGGATAGTAATTGTTGCAGTTTTGCAAGTGGAGTTTTTGCCCATTCGTGCTTGATACAAGGCTGGTCAGTGGTTGTCTGATTCTTTTGTGATTACATTATACATTTTTATTTAGAGACAGATTGTCTAGCACACACACTCTGTTTGTAAAGCCACACTATTGTCGCTTTTGCTGAATGAAGCCTGGCATTGTCTTGATGGAAAAAAACATGGACTTCCATGGAAAAGACATCACCTTGATGGCTGCATATGTTTTTCAAAAATCTCTGTTGGGACTGATGCAGTCTTGTTGATATCTGAAGACTTCTGCAACAGCTTAAGAGGCTTTTGAACAACTGCTATTGCTCTTGCTCTTGCTCTTGTTGTTGTGCTAGTGCTAGTGCTAGTAGCAAAAATTTGTAGTGGTGGCCTAATGGTTATAAAAGTGGGTTTGTGACTGAAGGGTTGTGGGTTCGTTTCTGGAACCAGGCTGAAGTGTCCTGGAGTAAGGAACCCAACCCTTACTGCTCTCTGGGTTCCACTACAGTGGCATCCCACTGCTCCAGGTGTGTGTTCTCACTGCCTCGGATGAGCAAAATGCAGAGAATAATTTCTCCTCAGGGTTTAATACAGTAGAAGTACAATTATTTTATTTGTATTTGTATGTTTATCTTGGGGCTCAAGTTTTTTTTAAACTATTTTATTAAAGTGAAAATGTAATAGATGGTATTAGATTGATAGATTGAGATAGAGAGCTTTTATTGTTATCTCCCAGTGCCCAATATGTACTGAAATATTGTTCTCCAGGACTAAATGTGCAACATAAAACACAAGACGGGTCCCAATTGGGTGGGATAATAATTTACACTAAACCTGTATACAATATACCACTATCAATCTATATACAAATCCACTTTAAATATAAACCTAGTTAAAGGGGTGGGACAACGAACAGTAGACTAGGACTGAATATAAGATGCAATGTATAACGGTACAGGATGAGTGAGTAAGAAAGTGCAAATATACAGTGTAAATTGAGGATATTGTCTTTGTGTGAAATGAGTCAAGTTGTGCAGGAATGCAGTACATGTGCAGAAGTCCAGGTATGCATGGATATGAACATATTTACATATATATATATATAAAGTTGCAGTTTACGTACTTGCATGATGAAAAAGAGAACCAACTCTATACTGGTATAATTATACTGGTACTATGTAAATATGTATATATATATATATATATATAAAGAACCATGCAGACATTTTATCTAGACTTTAGATAACTAAATAGAAGAGAAAAAATTAGAATATGGGCTCATAAACAGCAGAGCATGTGTATTATAATTTGTGGGATCTGATTGGGTTATTCAGTTGAGTGTGGTTTTCCCAAATTCCCAAAACAGTCATTTCCTGGATTGTGAAAGGACCCAATTGGTGGATTGGAAAATGACCGTTATTGCTGGGTACAGCCAATTATTAAAGACCATTCACTCAATGGTTATTACCTTCAGACTGTAAAAACTATAGAGCAACACTGGATTAAAATCATTGATCTCGTCTGTAATCACTTTACATTACTTACCGTCCTGCGGCAAAACTAATCCAGCCTGAATAAAGCTTTGCCCTTCTATCTTGTCTTAGGTGTCATAATGGAGATTACAGGTAGAAAGCTGCTCAGATTGAAGCTACTGTGGCTTATGTAGCTGTGCGTTGAGGTCAGCTGTAATTAAGGCTGGGGATTGATTCAGCCCAGCTCAAAGGATGTGCTAATCCCGGCCTAACTGAAGCAGCGTGCCCTGCAGGCTTTTTCTCCAGAGCCAAACGTGAGTAGTTATTGACTGGGCTGTGTTTGATGTTTACTGTAGTGGCTTGCATTTAAGAGCACGGTGGATGTGGTTTAACCCCGACGCTGTTTTACACGGCTGAGTCCGTATTCAAATGTTTCCGCATATTCATGCATCCCTACTCATTTCTGAAAGTAGGATACAGTCGTGAATATTTAAACTCACTGTTTAACTGTTCTTTATGCAATATGAAGAAAGGGAATTTTGGTTTTGGTGAAAGTCATGCTGAAAGAAGTTGGCCTTGACTCACATTGCGTCAGTTTTGTTGTAAAACTATCGAGACACGTGTGTGTTTGTATGTATTTGTACATACAAATATGTGCTGTCTGTGTATGTGAGAAACATTCACTGTTTGTTTGGTGCAGAGGTGTGTTTAGCAGACTCGACCAAGCCCAGGTTCTTTCCAGCTCTGTTCCATCTCAGCCCGTTGCCCACTCATGCTTGGTAATTACTCATCATTTTAGCTGTCAACATCATCTCATAGCCAAATAAACACTGTCTGGCTGTAATGGCAGCTGTGCTTTGGGCCCGTCTCTTATGATAGCTTTCATCCAGAACCAGAACCCACTGACCCGTGTGGACCTGCACCAAGACCACTGTAGGATTAAACCTCTTATTCGGGTATAATGGCATCCCCTGGTCCCACATACAGTTGACTTTTACCATCTGTCATCTGCCAAAGCTCCTGTTCAGATTGGAGCTTACAAACCAGTCTTTGTTACACCAACGCCGATGGTAGAGGTGCAGTAATGATACATTTTAAAATCGGAATCTTCGGATCAAGATCTGTCTGTCTGTCTGTCTGTCTGTCTGTCTGTCTGTCTGTCTGTCTGTTTGTCTGTCTGTATTTCTGCCTTTAGGTCTGTGAATGTATTAAACCAACCGGTAAAAAGAGCACCATTATTTATTTGCTCAGTATAAATAATTGCAACAATATAAACCCTATCTGTTATTTAATTATTTTTGTTAATTATTGTAAATCCATAACTATTAGAGATAGGCCTAGAGTTCAGATCCAAAATATCAAAACTTGTTAAAAAGCAAATAAATATTAAACTACACGTATCTGTCAGTGCCTCTATTTATTTCTGTGTGCTTGTAGAAATATACAATTTTATTTGCATAAAAAAGAAAAAAGAGTTTTAATCGGAGACTGGACAAGACATAAAGCTGTTCAAATATAATGATTTTGTTTTATTATGTTTTATAAGTAAATTATCACAATCAGCTTCTGTAGCCTACATTAATAAACATGTTCCTCATACGTTCTTGGTGATAAATATGCACAGTGGTTTGACGGGTTAATGAGAACGTTTCACTAATTTGAACGCCTTCCTGGAACGTGCGAATCGCATTTCCGATGAGTCTTTTGTTTAACGTATCGACACGTTTTTTTCCTCATCTCCACCTCGACCACTTTTTTTACGGCATGAGAATTAGTGGTGCAAATTTCTTTGCCAGACTTAAGAAATGATATGCAGCCAAAACTGTAATGGCACGCACTCAGGGCAGTCTTCGGGCTAATTAAAGGCAAACATGTTGAAAAGTGGCACGGGGACGTGCTAATTACCATTCTCTCACAACGGCTGCAGGTTTTTTTTCTTTTTTTAAATGTGTTACATCTAGGTCTTTCTTTCCTTTTTTCCCGGGACAATTAATTGTCATATTTCATATTTTCATATTCAGGAAACTGTCTGTCACACTCTTAATACATATTCACATTTAGTGACAGCCCTTTGGGATTCTGTGCGTGATCTTTTTCTAGGAGTTGTAAGAATCTGGCTCTTTTTACTAAAGAATGTTTTTCTTCCATCATTTATGCTCTTTGTTTGGGCGACGGCGGGAGCCTTCCAGACCACACCATGTTTCACCCAAAGTGACTTTACAGTTTTCTGTCTGTTAAGTGGCCTAGCGCTTCCTTTCCTGGCCTTGATGATCACATGGTTAATATTTAAGCAGGTAAATGTTTGCTCCTCACACTTTGAGAGGCGCTGGGGCTCTGACCGCTCCACTCTCACCATGTCCAACCTGCTTAGAGCAGGGGTCACCAACATGGTGCCCATGGGCACCAGGGTGCCCTCAAGGACCACATGAAGTGCCCACGGACCTGTTCCAAAAACGCAGCAGTAAGCAGCATCTAAAATGGAATTTTTTCCTATTCTTCTTTAATCACATTTGCTTTTATATAGATTCGAAAATGACAATATTTTAATGGAAATGGGCTATTATTCTCCCCACAGACAGAGTAGTGATGGTATTTACAGCACAAAATGTTGTGCAGCTTCTTTGCTTGTTCTTTTGCGTTTGTTACCGCATGGTGTTTGAATGCTAAATCAAATGACCATTTCCATCACTCACACTGCTTCACCCTGTGGGTTATGATTGTTACGAGATGAGGCGTGTTTCTCATGTAGATTGAAAACGGGTGGGCAGTGCGAGTGGAAGAGGGTGGAGTTAGAGTTTGTTTTGGGTGGATGTTAAGAGACTGAGTTAGCGGTTGTTGTGTTAGCGGCAGCTCGTTTAATCAGTAAAAGAGCACGAACGTTACAGAGACTTAGGAAAGAGCTGAGACTGTCATTTTGTGCTTAATGGAACTAATAAAACCCGGATCCCAACAACATCCCGCTCCATGTGAGATCTTTGAGAGGCTGATCCAGAAGTCCAGTTGGAGACGATCACGGCGAAAAACGGGAAAAGGTAACAACGTGAAGATAAAAAGGCTAAATGTACACAAAAAAATTTCGTTTAGACTTTCTCCATTTCTTGGTAGTATCCAACAACAAAACATTTTTGATATGAAAAGGCATTTACAGTATGATTCACTGCAGGAGGGCGGCGCCCAGGTGGTACAAAGAGAGGATTAGTGTACGGAAAGTACGATGGGTCATTACAGATCGCCGTTTACTTCAGACCGGCTACATATAGAGACCGGCTTCTAGAATTTCTATTTCTATCTTTCAAACCCGACGTTTAATGGAAACGGGCATCAAAAATAGACAGACTATTAAGTTTAGTTAAACTCTGTTCTATTCTAGTCAGCATTGTGCGTATGACAAGACGTTGGTGGAGAGTTAACTGGGAGAGTGATATGGAGCTGAATGCAGTTTTGTCAGTTCCCAAAAAAGAATGTATAATTTTCACAGTAAATTGGAGGAAGAATTCTTTTTCTTTTTTTTTTTTACTGTGAAAGAAATCTGCATGTGTCTCATTTGTGGGGAACATGTCACAAAAATGCCGGAGAAGTGATCATTTGAAAATGTAAACAATTGTTGAGATTAATAGAAAGTGCAGAATATTGATATTATTGGGTTTCCACCTTGTTAAAACATTGTTGATAAAATCGTAAATGTGATCAGTGTCTTCACATAGATGAGATGAGCTACTGTTAATCATTAATAATAATATGTACTGAGCAAATTTGTTATTTAAGAAGTGTCACTGACCTTCACCACATGTTCATCAGATGCCTACACCTCAAACAATGGTGTATCAACTCATCTCTTGACTGTTCACTAACTATTATCCTGTGTTGACCAGAGGAGGATGGGTTCACCTACTGAGCTTTGGTTCCTCCCAAGGTTTCTTCCTCAGTTCAGGGAATTTTTCCTTGCTTCCGCCGCCTTGGCTCATTAGGGGCTCGGACCCGGACCTTGTTGCTTTGTGACAACATCTGTTGTAAAAAGCACTATAGAAATAAAACTGAATTGAATTGATTTGTATCAAACTGGTCGCTCTTTGTACGGCTCAGTACCCATGAAGTAGCTATCAGTTTCAATTATCAATTTTTGTCTTACAATCCTCATATTTTTGTTTGTTTGTTTGTTTGTTTGTTTGTCTGTGTGTACATGCAGCACATGAGCTGAAGCAGAGTTGGCCTGTAGATGCCTGTGTTACGCTGGAAGAGATGAACTGGGACAGTGGTGAGTAAAGCTCCATCACAGGTCTAACCATGCCAACCCATCATTTTAACATGGTAATGGCACATTATCGTTAACCAGATCACCCCTGCTCTCTGTAAACCTGAAAATAGGTCACATCTGTGCCAGTCTCTAGAAGGTGGTTCATTCAGATCCAGCATGGCGTTGGAAGTGAGTGGTATGAGGACGCCACTATCATGTCCTATTGCCGTTGGGCTCTTGAGGAAAGCACTTAAACCCATCGCAAAGCATCTAGCACTCAGACCTCTATCGATGCTATATCACAGTAGCCTATATTCCTGAGATACAATTTTGAATACAGTACAGTATATTGGTGTACAAAAGTCTTGGGCATCTAAGCAAATGTTTAAAGACACTTCTCTCAGCAGTAAGCTAGTTTAGCATGGTGGTACCATGCTCAGGTTTACCTCAGTGGCGCCTGGAATTGGACTAGAACCTGTGACTTTCTAATTCTAAAGGTCTCAACCATTAGGACACAACAGCCCATAAAAATATGAAAAATCCCTGAAACCTGGGATTGAAACAGGGACCTTTAGATCTTCAGTCTAACACTTTCCCAACTGAGGTACTTAAGGATAAATTTCTCCTCAATGCCTTCATGGATGTGTGGTCCTGAGTTCGTCTAATGAAGGACTGTCTGATCCCAAACCAACTGTTTGATGGGAACTACAGGTAATAGTGGGGTTCCATAAGCAGAGCTCTAGGAGTGGTAGAGTGAAAACACAGGCATACACAAACATTACTTGTTACAGTGTTAATGTCACCTGTATTTGAATTTTTAGAATAAAACACTTCTTGCTCAAGCTAAACCAGTTTAAAGAAGATTTTTTTTCAGGTTAACCAGACTTTTGCAAAGTACTTGTATGTCAGAGGTCCCCAAACTTTTTTGTGCCACGGACCGGTTTATGGCAGACAATATTTTTGCGGAGCGGCAGTTGATGTGTCGCGGATAAAAACAACAAAATAAAATGATACGACCAACACACAAACTGTGGTATTTTGTAAATATAATAATAAACGTGAATCTACTGTGTAATTATGTAACTTTATTAGCAGCGTCTTCCTGAAATGCTCCAGTAACGTCCTGCTCTCTGCCCCTCACGCGCTCTGGTCACTATGGTTAAGGGATAAACTATCCTTTCAGAATAAGTTTTCAGTGCTGCTGTTATGTAAAGTTTTCTGCCATAACTTTAATCCAAACATACTTAGATGCTACAGATTGAGATTGTCCTTGAGATATGGCCGGTACGAAATGCTCCACGGGCCAGTACCGGTCCGGTGGTTGGGGACCACTGTTGTATGTGGTATTTGGACTCATTACAGTGTATTTTATTTTAACATGCAGGGCAACATCTTCTGT
This sequence comes from Lepidarchus adonis, assembly GCA_037576955.1. NCBI lineage: Eukaryota > Metazoa > Chordata > Actinopteri > Characiformes > Lepidarchidae > Lepidarchus > Lepidarchus adonis. Next base: position 11,217,552 of record JBBIGC010000033.1, read on the forward strand.
CCTTTTGTTGCACCTTCAGACTAACGTGTTTGTAGAACAGACAACTTTTAATGATGGTGGTGACAAAGTAACAGTGGCAGAAAGCGAGACCCACAAAAGTCACAGTGCATTACAATATAATGCATGTTCCTACAATACCCAACATGTTTTCTGCTCATGCCAATAGAGCTCATGCCTTTTTCTAAGTGGTGCATGTGATTAATGTCAAGTTTCCTCACAAATCAATTCTGCATCAATTATTTTAGGCAACGATCCGATCATTTTCAATACCTTAAAATTTGTTTTTTTTTACTGGGGTCTAAAATATAATGATTATAATCTGAACATTTTATTATTAAAGGTCAAGTACAGTGATGTAGCAAAAGCAACTTCTAGCAACTTCTCAGTTAAAAATACTGTCCACAGTTAATAAAATTAACTGTGGAATGAACACACATCCATTTTCATGTTTCAGCACTATTTTGGGTTGATCCATAGATACAGATCAATTAACAGGTACGCTCCTAGTGAACAGCATAGTAAAGTGAATCACCGATGTTTCAGTGATGTAAAACACAATGTAGTACAACTAAAAGTAGTCAAGTCTAATAAAGAAACCTTTGGCCAATATCAGTATCAGATTTATCACATTCCCTAAAACGATAAAATGCTTGGATCAACAAAACTGTTAAAAAATAAAATTAGCTAGTGCATGATAGTGAAAAATAATTTTTTAAAGTTAATTTTAATTTAACAGTGTGATGAAGTAAACAATAATATTAACTGATCAGCCATAGCATTAACACCACCACGGTTAAAGTAAATAACTTTTTTCTATTGCAGTGATGCCTGTTAGTGTCAATCTGTCAATATTAACTCAAGTATTCAATTCATGCATTTGAAAGCATCAGAATGCTTTTCAACGATAAGATTACGAATATCTTGGGAGAGTTCTTTGCTTTTTCTTTTGTGTGCCTCCTGGGTAATGAGAAGCCTTTATAGGCCATCAATTAGGACTAAAGCAGCTGATATCAATTAGCACTGATAGGGGGCATGGTTTCTTATTCAATACTGACAGATTTTGGGTGATGATCTGGCTTTCTTTGCCATTTTGCACCTTGTTATCACCTTGTTGTGTTTTTCTACTTTTTTCCTGTGTCCTTTCACTTTATTACACATTACTCAATTTATGGACTCAAATGTTTAGATGTCTTTGCAAGAATTAACTACTTGAGTTGATATTGACATGTGGTGCAAATTTTGTGTCAATAGCCCACTTAGAAATATCCTTACTGATAAAAATGTTGATGTGTCAAATACTTATTCTCCCTGCTGTATTAGGCAGCAAGTGAACAAATTCCCAAAGATGAGCTCCTGTTGTACAAAATGTTAATGGTGCTCTGATGGAAAGGGGTCTGACGCACAGTGCACCACAGTCAGAGCTGTTTCAGCAGCATGAGGGGGGTCTTCACAGTATTGGGCTGGTGGTCTTAATGTTACAGCTGACTGGTGGAAGCAAAAACAGTTAAATAATTTGAATTCAGATGCCTTTTAAATTTATTTAAATATAATCATTAGTTTTGTTAATTTTCTCAAAATTGTTGAATATAGATGAACCAATTATAGAAGTCATTGTTAGTTGCAGCTCTAGAAAAACGGACAATGAAGTGATCTCCACAAACCTGGACTGCCTGGTGATGGCTTTTGGTACCCAGCAATGACTGCTAAGCTCCAATCAATATTTCACCTCTGTTTCAGAGAATGAGTGTTACTTCTACAGCTGTCGCTGTGGTGGGGAGTTTCATCTGGATAAGACGGAAGCAGAGGAGGAAGAAGACTCAGTGGTGTGCTGTGACACATGCTCACTCAGTATTGAAGTGAAGACATCTACGTGATGCCTGTCAATGTGAGCATTCTATTTGCTCAAAGAGCAATACAACTATATACATACAGTATTTCAGAAAAGTGAATACACCTCACATTTTTGTATTTTATTATGCCCAAAGTTTTTCAAGGGAAGGGATCATGCTCTGCTTCAGTATGTCACAGTACATGTTGTCATTCATGGTTCCCCCAATGAACTATAGCTCACCAGTGCCAGTAGCACTCATGCAGCCCGAAACCATGACACTCCCACCACCTTTCTTGACTGTAGGCAAGACACACTTGTTTTTGTACTCCTTATCTGACACCATCTAAACCAAATAAGTCTTGGTCAAATCTTGGTCTCATCAGACCACAGAGCATTGTTCCAGTAATTCATGTCCTTAGTCTGCTTGTCTTGAGGAAACTGTTTGCTGGTTTTCTTGTGCATTATCTTTAGATGAGGCATCCTTCTCTGACGACCCCCATGCAGACCAATTTGATGCAGTGTGTGTATGGTCTGAGCACTGACAGAATTTTTTTTATTTGGGGTGTAAGATTCGATCCTACATTGATCATTTTAGCCAACAATCTGATCATGTTTTTTCCTTAATTTTTTAATAATTTGATTTGGGGTCTGCAGTCAGTATGAAATACATTTCCATATACTCACACATGCAAACAGATTATAATCTGAAGATTTTATTATTAAAGGTCAAACACAGTGAGGGTGTCATAAGCAAAAGTAACCTCTCAGTAAAAAACAATTGTCCACAGTAAAACTAAATAAAATTAATTGTGGAATGAAAACACATACATTTACATGTGTCACATTGATACATTGGACCGTGCACTATTTTGGTTGACACAATATAATAAAAAAGAAAAAAAAAAAAAATAATAAAGATGGTGAATATCTGAACATATTAACTGTTTGATTTGTTTTGTTTTGTTTTGTTTTTAACATAGTAAATCACTGAACTTTCACCTGATTTTGCTCTTATGCAAAGAGACCTTTGTATTTATTCAAATTTCTATGTACAATATCATCAAATGTCATGTCAGCTCTAATATACGATGCATAATTTAAAAAATATATCATGTTTTTTCCACTCTTCTGGACATTCAGTAGCAGAAATTGTTATCAATCCTTTATTTGGTTGTAGAACAAAAAATAATGTTATTACTACTTAGTACATAGTAGCGCGCCATTAAACAACTATTTAAGGAAGTGGGTCGTCTCTTTCTGTTTCCTAAAAGCCCTTAGGTCATTTCCTCAGAGCTACTCATGCTCTTTTTCCCAGACCAGACCAGACGTTAACCAGAACAACGTGGCATTTTTTCCCCAGCATGCCCCATACCCCATCATCAACACCCCCACCCCACCCCCACTTTGTGTGGACAGTATGGCTCAGTGACCTCCCATCTTTTGTTAACTTTGTTTGCATGTAAATAAAGGTGTTTTTTCCCTTCCTCACAATGAAGTCACAAACTGCCACACTTCACTAGCTGAGACCAATCTCTCTTTTTTGTCTTACTGTTCCAATTTTTCTCAATAATCAGAGAATCGGTGGGGTTACATCATTGGAAGAAGGTCACGGGTTGATTAAGACTTCAAACAGAGTCATTAGGCTGTTTGCTAGAATCTGTCCTCCCACAGAAGAAGCGGCTTGAGTGGAGCAAAAACCACGCTTTTCATCGGCGTCCCCTCCTGGCGGCCCGGGCCGAAGCTGGACCTGCCAGTGGGCCTGCAGCGGACCGAATCCTAATCCATACTGACATCAATTAGGGATAATCTCATCACTTTTAGAGAGTGGGCTTGTCAAAGCTCTAATTACATCTGCTGTCCCCCTATATGTGCAGACAGGATCAACAACACATTGTACTCCAGTGATGGGCATCATAATGCTATTTTTGTGAGGCCTAACTTTTCACCTGGCCTGCACTCTGGATTTCACACTGGACAGTGGGACACATTCTCCAGCTGTTGGGAAATTGCAATGTTGGCCAAAATAATTTTTCATATACCATATTTTCCCAATGATAGGCCACGGCTTATACATTGATTTTGCAATCCTGTTATTGGGTGCTGCTTGCTTAAATGGGGTGGTCTATCTAAAGCCATGAAAACACGTTCGCTAAAAGTATAATTCAGTGCAAAAAGATAACATTCCAAATTAATTAATTGAATTTAAATGTACTGTTAATGAACAGTTCGAAAAGCAACACAAAGTAAAGATAGATCAGTGACACATCAGTATAAAACGCGGAACAACCCTACTGTGCTCACACCACAACCATGGTCGGAGGCTCGCTAGCTCGGCTGAGTGGCAGCGTCACTCAAGGTAAATCCCCAACTTTGAATGTGCACACTTCTTCTGAACCAGCCAGTGAGTCTTGCTCGGAGGCAGAATTCTGTTATGGGACACATGATTTTTTTTCCCTCTCAGCAAAGAGTACAATTTTATGTTCCCCGTTCCCTGTGCTGCTAACCTGTGTGCTCTCGCTAACACTCCACCTGTTTTCTGCCTGCGCTACCCAACCACTTACCGCTCTACACACTACACAGTCCATAAAGCATTGCTCCCCCCCACAACACTCCACTGGTAACCAGAAACAAAATAGTTGCTGGAACTGACATCTGTTAGCAGTTAGCCTAGCCGTCATGGTAGTCCTCAATGCACCAAAATACGCAAACTCTCTGTGTTTTGTAAAATAAAAGTGGTTGTTGAGTTGATCTCATCTAAATGCAGCATATGATTCGCTTTACTACGTATAACCTCACAAAAGAAAAAAACTTTTCTTTGATGCTGGAAAATGGCTCTGCACTGTTCCGTCATGCAGAAATGTCAATCATCCATCTACATGTAAATTCTACCATATAAAATTAGCAACACTGAAATGCCAAAATTATTAGCTCAAGTTATTAGAGGGCAGGTTTCTGGTAGTTTTTTCTTTTTGCAATCTTGGTTTGCATTACACATCGTATGATCACGCTCCATTTGCAACATGGCATTTGTTTAGAGACACTTGCTAAAAATCAAGATTTAATATTCAAAAGGGGATTATTGTCATCACATAACAGTATACACAGTGTATTGAAATACCATTTCACACAGCTCTCGCACATTGTACATTTTATGAAGTAAATGTAAGGTAAAATATATAAAAGAGAGAGCACACTTCAATGCAGTCTACAGTCAATTAAATTAAATAGCAATACTTATAAATATGTATAAAATAGACCTATAAATCTGTAAAGTCTGTACACTATACAAGGGACAAAACTAGACCTTTTAAAGTGACGATTGCATTGTGCGAATAATGTGTGCAGGAGATTGTACCAAGTTTGAGTTATTTAGGTTATTGCAACCAAACAAAGACAGATGTGCAAAATGAGCAGGTGCTGTAAAACAGGTGTGGATGTGCAAATGGATATATTGCATTAGAAATAAATTAAAGGTGAAAATACATAAATTCGAGTGAATGACTGAGAGACTTTAGAAAATGTTTATCCTCTAGTGTACAGTGTGTAGCAATGGTCATAAACAACAAACTATTTCAATCTCAATCCACCTGTTTATCAGTGTTACTCACATATGCATCTCTACTGATTTTGCCTATTGTGTAAATGTTGAGCAAAATTTGGGGTTTATCTGTATGTTCTACCAGTGGCTCCATGATAGACTTCCAGACCTTGGGATATAGTGACCTACCACTGTGGATCAGTGCTTTTCCATTGGTGATCTGGCATGTTGTCCTGTGTTAAAGTTTTTGTGTGGACTACTGACACAAGTAGGCCTCATATGCAGTTCACTGAAAACTCCAGCTGCTAGGGCTGCACGATATGGACAAAATGTGAGTATTGCGATTATTTAGCTACATTCTGCAGTATTTTTCAATATATTAAAGGGTTCATATCACATTTAAATTTAAAAAGGCTTGAAGTTTGTAAGTATTGATAAAGCTTCACAATGCAGTCCATGTTTTAAAAACAGCAGTTTTTCAGAAGTCACAAAACCAACATATTTACATATATATATATTCTTATTTCACTAGTTTATCCCCACCACGTCATAAGAAAATCTATGATTGGTTAGATGCCCACTTGCATATTGCAGCCTTCTGTGTTATCAGTATTGCAGAGACCGATATTGTGATAACGATGTACAGACAATATATCGTACCCACTACGCTTGTGGTCCAGGTGAATCTACAGTCACACTATATCCAGTCATCATTTCTAATATCTTTCCCAATCATTACGGATACCAGGGCGCTGGTTTGACTCCTTGACAAGCAATGCATCTGTGGTATTGACCATTCAGGTGCATCACATTTGCAAATTGTTTTCCTTAATAAAGGAGCACCGAGGTTACTACTTCTTGGTGGTCTTTTCTACTCCATCATTGCTATCACATTGCTCACAGTATGTTTGCAGACTCTCACTACCTTCAAGAAGTACCTCAAGAATCAACTGTTCCACGACTACCTCAGCATCTAAACCCAACAATAAAGTTTCTTTAACCTTGACTTTGATTAAACACATGATATCAATCTACATAACTGACTGTTTCCTACTTATGTTAATACTACTTGCAACTATATAATTAAATATGGTACTTGCATCATGTCTTATCATAGGCGAAGAAGCTCTTAAAGAACTTAACATTAGCTGAAGCTGAAGCACTTATGACAACAAAGAATGTCCTGGACTCTTTTAGCACTCGTATATATGAATAGACCATGTTGTTTATGCTGTAACATTTATTGTCTGTTTAGACTTAATAAGCACTTCATGAAAACGTAGAATGTGTTTCTCTTTCAGAAAGTAATGTTGTAGCACTTATCATCTGCACTATTGTAGCACCTGCACTGTTTTCTATGACTAAGGAGAATATGTTGAACTACCTGTAACTCTCACATCAGTGTGGTCAGTGTTTTCCTGAACCTGGAAGTTGCTTTGGACAAAAGCGTCAGCCAAATGAATAAATGTAAATGTAATGCTCAGCATGCATCCCACCTAGGCCCAATTACATACAAGGCCATTGCTTGTTATTGCTGGTGTCTCCTGGCAATATCTCTTACAGCTTCTGGTTCTGGACGACTGTAAGAGTTGACGATTGCTGTGAAGGTTCCTGCTAATTGTGAGATATTGGTAGTAATGGCTTCAACTTCTTTCATTGAAAATCTTGACCTGTATGCAGGCATATATGGAGTTTCCACCACCCAACCTCCATAACTAGAGTTGCTGTGGTTGGTGATGTTGCAGAGTTCCAGGAAATAAATTGACACTAGTAGAGTAAACTTCATATCAGGGTCGTCTGAATACATTGCCTTCCTCAAACTTGAGTTTTATCTCTGCTGTTGTGGAGATAGGGGAGCGAGTTTGTTTTAAATACCAAGTGAGTAGGTTCTTTCTTGCCGAGGAACGTGCTGATGGTGAGTCAACCCATTATGCTGACGTCCATGCAAGCTTTCAATTATCCACCCTAATTTTTTTGTGCGAAAAACGGTAGTAAAAAGTTTAGCACTTCAGCAGGTGAACTCAGCTCGGCCTGATCTCAGATGCTTAATGTATTTTCTCACATTATTTGAGGCGTGGAAGTCCCGTCGTGCCATGGTTAGTGTGAGTGAGTGTGTGAGAATGGCAGCGGTAACCTTAAACCCCCGTCAAGTGAGAACTGCTGGGTTTCACTGATCTCCCACTCACTTCACAGGTATCCTTGAAAAGCGTTTCCCTCAAAGAAGGACTGACGCTCTGAGGTGGAGGGGCAGAAAGCCACTCTTTTTCTTTTAATTAACTTTCTTCACTTTCTCTCCTCCTGTTCTCTCCTTGAACTCGGCCATAATCTCAGGCAGACAAAAGAGGGCCCTCCCTTCCCCCAGCTTGGAGTTCATATCCCAGCTCAAATCTTTAAAATGGCTCCGCTGTTTTGGCCAAAACCACAAATGTAATTGTGTCCCTGGGCTCATGGGTGTTAGCCACACAAAAGTTGGCCTTCACAAGTGCCAGCAGGTGTTACCTCCTGATTGGCTAATCGTGTAGAAAGAAGAGAACTGTTTCATCTTTTCAGCGAATGAATTATTTTGCTTACTTCACTTTTCCGTTGCAGTGACAAGGACAAGATCAGTCTTAAAGAGCCCAGAGGAGATAAAAAGGGAGTGCGTCAGTAATGGGTGGGTGATATGGTAAAAAAAATATCATATTGCGATATTTTGAGATTTTTATTGATTCACAATATGTATTTTCTATCATGGAACAAACGAAAAATACAGTAGGGCCATATTTAAAAAAAAAATGTGTACAGATCATTTTTATTCTGGGGTTCTCTGACTGCAGCACACAATCATTTAAATGAAACTGTGTTTAAGTACTGAGGACATCACGAAATGCTCAGAAAATAATTTTGTGGCCCCAATTTACCATGACAGATATTATCATATTGGCACTACTGTCGCTGTCTCAAAAGTGAGCATGTCCTCTGTTCAGCCAGGCATTAATATTTACCATAATGTTCAGGAAGCATTACAAACTTCCACACTGAAACCTGAGAGCAAATGGAGTCAGACACGGAGGAGTTGTATGGTTGTGGAACTGGCTCATAGCTGCTGATGTTCTACTGCTGATCCTAATTCTCCTAATTATGGATACAGATTTGAAAGTTTTGCTAAAAAATCATGATGATCTTGCCGTTACCATCTTTTTTCCCCATTTCTGAGGACTCATCATCATAAAAGTACTACACCAATCAGCCATAACATTACAACCGCCTTCCTATTATTGTTTAGCCCCCACTCATGTTGCTGAAACAGTTCTGAATGTGCTGCACTGTGTGTTCTGACCCCTTTCTATCAGAGCCAATATTCACTTTTCTGCAGGATCAGATGAAACAGGCTAGCCTTCGCATGAATGAGCCTTGGGCACCCCTGACCCTGCACCACTACAAGTGCTGCCATTTTGGAGATTCTCTGACCCAAGCAGGTAACTGTCACAGTTTGGTCCTCAGGTGCTTACACCACATCACTTGCAGCCTGATATATTTAACACGTCTTGACAAGTGACATTGTAATGAGACAACAATGGATGATCTATTTGATCAAAATAAAAACACAAATGATCATAAAAACATAATAATAAAATAATTACCAAAGAAGTGTTAAGAATTTTAAATTACAATTATTATAACAATAAGGTTTTGTATTTTTAATATTTATATTTATATATTAATATTTATTTTAGTAATGTGTTTGTTTCCCTCTGGGGTTTTGGGTTGATTTTGTGTGTTGAATTTTATTGTCAATTCAATTTTTTCAGCGAAGGCAGGAGGTAAAATCTGCTGGGTAGAGTGGGTGCATGTTTGAGCGGTGGGGGCTGTTGGATTGCAGGCTGCACTGTGCCTGCGCTCTCTCATTGTTTCTTTGTTTAAGACGGAGACTGTGTCAGAGAGCCAGAGGTTTGCTGCCCAACCCATCATCCAGCTCACTCAACTGGCACTAACACTAACAGCCCTCAGTACAATCCTAGACTGCTGGGTATGTGTGCATATGAGTGTGTGTGTGTGTGAGGGAAAAGGCAGGAGAGGGCGATCGCTGCACATTCGGTGGCATTAAACCCAAACTTCGCCTCGCAACGCGTACACAGAGCGTCCTAAATCCTCTCAGTGCCATCAAAAGCAAAAGCAAATGCAGCCTTGTCACCTCTGCCTCAGCCAACCCCAGCACTGCTAGCAAGGGGGGAAAGATGTCACGAGTGAAAGTTGGATACAACAGTTGGATTTAAAAGCCTATTTACACGTTTGTTGTGAAAGCAGTTGCCAGAGGGGAGTCTGGCTGTGATCGTGTCCCCAATGTGAGCGACACTGCTGGAGCCTGCAGGCCCTGGTGTGCCCCCCATCCCCCACCATCACGCTCACTGCAAGCCCAGACCTGCCTGAACCTGACTTAAAAATAACCCCAGATTGTTAATCACACAAACGAGGGGGGGGGGGGGGGGGGGGGGGGGGGGGGGGGGGGGGGGGGGGGGGGGGGG
>JBBIGC010000033.1:11227525-11243849 GCA_037576955.1 Lepidarchus adonis
ACACACACACACACACACACACACAAACCCCCCTACACACACCCACCCTGCACCCACCCTCCCTCGTGTTCATCATGTTGACCCCATCACTGGAAAGGCCCCCATGTGTCTGCTTCTAAATGTTCTCATGTCATTCAGATTGGCACACACAGGCTTCCTGTGACTTGCGAAGCCAATGTTGTTTTGTAGCGTCGTGTCCCAGGGGGGTCGCCAGCAGATAATCGGCCATTAACTGTAAACCTGAGGTTGCATGTTGAAGGCTTTAGTCTGACTAAGCCATGTTTGGCTGCAAGGTCCAAATTTACCATGAGCCAGGCTGCTAATTGGTTATTGGCCATCAGTCATGCTGCTGATTTGGTAGCTGCTTGGAGTGCGATGTAGTGATGATTGTGATAATTGGAAAGAATTACCCGTTCGGAAGCCTTTACCACAGCTGAGCGGTTGAGCTTCCACCCCCGGTGGGTTCCTGAAACACACTGCCCTCTGCTGTCATCTAGCCATCAGATGTTTTTACTGGTCCTGCCACCAGATGCCTTGAGATCTACAAGAATACCCGGATACTAGAACGTTTTATCGTGGGATTGAATTCGAATGTTGCAATGATTGGACAGTGTGGTTTGGTTATGAAAATACACAGTCCATGTCGAATACATGAAAGAACAATCGAAGATGTTACACTTGAAGAGATCTGGCTAGAAAACCAGAGATAATTCCAACTAGAGGAGCAAATGGGGGAATTTAATGGCAAAGAGAAATGGGGCATCGGTTTGACAGGGACGACTGGATGAGGAGGGCGGACCCAGTGATCAATAGGCCAGTGACACCAATTGCTGGAGAGTGGTGGGGGCTGAAGTCCTGAGTCCGGACATGATGGCTTTCACTTTTTGTATCTCAGCTGACAGATCAAGCTAATCTTTCACTGTGGAGATCAGGGGTCCTTGAATTTTTTCACAAGGCAAGATACCGTTTGTCTTCTCGCTGTGACCTTGACGTGCAGTACTACTGCCGGATGTGCGGGGTCCTCGGGTGGCACACACGCAAAGCTTTGAATATTTAATATACAGTGCACCCCATGCTTTTATGAAAAATAATTATTTCTTAGTCAGGGATTTTTTCCCCTTGAAATGAATTGAGTTGAAGGCTACAATTGCTTCTGCAATAAAAACTGTATTTATTTATGTTAACACATCTTAACCAGGGATGCCAATAATTATGGAGGGCACTGTTTTAAAATGGAAAATGCCTTTAGTATTTCTTAATTTAACTGTGACTGTTGTCATTCATCACAAAACATCACTGATGCTTGTTTTATACCAAATGCACAGTTGCTAGTGATACAAAAATATTTTTTCCCGTTAGCATTGGTTAGTGCAAGCAGTAAAAAATAGCCCTGAAGTTTTTAGTGTTTACTTTCCAACTCCCTAAATTACCCCTGTTTACACCTGGTCATTCATGTGTTTGGATTAACCTGATTTGAACCAATGGGTTTACACCTGGTATTTGACTGTTGCTCCAGTTAGCTAACTTGTTAGCGATTGCTAGTGGTGAGTAATTTACAAATTACATAATATTCAGTGAAAAACTGTGGATGTTTCTTAACTTTTTGGTCAATGTAGGAGAAACATCCTTTACTCAGCACTGCACTATTTTCCTTTTTACAAGAATAAGCAGTTGAGAATAATTTGTCTTGTGCTAGCATTCCCCCATCTTAGCCTCTGTGTGTATTGCAACTATGGGGAAAAACGTTGAGGCGAAGTAAAGGTTAACCAATCCTGTGCTATATTTACCACAGGTGGCCAAAGTAGAATGAAGAAACTCACATCAGGAGATGAAGTGGAGCAATGTTTCTGTTAAGTGGCTGCAATCCAAGGGGGGTGGTAAGCAGTGCAGCAGGGGGAAGCATCATCAAGATACTGGAAAGGTTGTGCTTGTTGAAGGTGTGGATGCTATAAGGTAGGTGTGAGTGTGTGTGAAATCCCTGGTTGTCTGTCTCTGTGATGGGTTGGCCTGCGGTCCAGGGCGAATTTTTGCTCTGGGATTGGCTCCAGCTTCCCCATGACCCATACTGGATAAAGAGTTTGGGAAATTAATGGATATTGCTCCATCCATATTGCATACAGCATATGAGTTTTCCATTGCCAGCAGATGACATGTTGTGCAGCCCTAACATACATTTTTATGACAATATAATACAAAGTGTATCTTTGCAATGTTTTTGCAGATAGTTTTTCACCAAACAGCTCTGAATCTCCGCCTCTTTGCCTCATTATTGCTCATGCCCTGCTTGGCTGCGATTTGCACGAAAACATCACTGACATCCCTCAAGAAAGAGGGCTGATTCCTCAGCGGTGGGTCAGTGGATCTAGGCGATATTGTATCATTGAGAATTCCAGGCTAGAGTTCTCCTAATGCCCAGTGGCAGCAGTGAACTAGTTACTGGGCCTAGTTGCTGGGAACACTTGTCAATATACAACTTACACCACATAGAGGACAATTCTGCCACAGAGACTGACAGTTTATTGACTGAAGCCTGTGTACTTGTTACAAAGATTTCACTCCTACCCTCTCACTCCTGCTGTGGAGAGGCTATTTGCAGGTTCACTTACTTCATCATCAGTCATAGCGTTCCACCAGTACACTGGGAACTGCTTCCCCTTTTGTTACCGATGACCGGATCACCCAGCATTGGGTCCTCCTGCTCACCTGTCCCTGAATATTTCAGCTACCATTGACCAGCTCCCTGTACTTTATTATTTATAAGCAGATGGTGGGCCAAGCTATAGGCTTCTAGCTGCCACCTCCAGGAACTAAAACCAGAGGAGGATAACTTCCTGTTCTGAGCCTTCCAGCTCCGAGAGCTTTTCCTCACCTCTATTGTCCTCACCTTGCTTCTTAGGGGCTCGTACCTGGATTCCGTGAAGCTGCTTTGTGACCATGACCGCTATAAAAGGGCTATAGAAATAAAACAGACTCAAATTTCCTGCTTGTGCTGCTAGGAGTATGTGCACTGCATTGGTGTTGCATGACCATGCTAAAGTTAAGCACTCGGAGCGGAAACCATCAGAAAAGGCAAGGGTGCCCACATTTTTTTAGCTTGCAAGCTACTTTTAAAACTACCAAGTCAGAATAATCTACCAACAATATAAATGCAAATGTATATATATATATATATTGTGATATATACAGGGGGTCCCTGACTTATGACACATGGAAATTCATGGTTATGACGCTGCCCCAAATTAGAGCATAGCTACCCGACCTGAGCCTAACAGAACCCGACGGGACCTGATGGGTCAGGCCGGGTTCGGACAAATATCTCAAAATGTTAATCGGGTTTGGATCAGGTTTGGTCACATCAGCACAAAAAACCATTTCCATTCTCACAGTTGCAACTTCAGCTGCTGGAAGAACCATTGATCAAAGGAAGATGGCACTGAAGCCTCCAGTGTTGATGCTCCTCTTTTTACACAACTCCAGTTAAATCTCCATGTGTGGATTAGGAAATAGCCTAGTTTAAGTAATTGTCAGAGTTCATTTAAAATGTTCATGAAAATAGAAGCTTTCCATGATAAATCCTGAATTTAATTTTCAATAATCCATGACATGGCTCCTCTGGTACCGTGTGCGTCTGTGACCTGTGACTGTGCATCAGTGAGAGTCTTTTCTTTTAACAGTTGTTTAATAAAGGCTGGATACACACCGGGTGAGGTTCGGACAGAAATAAGAGGCCTGAACAGCACTCTACCCAAAACCACATTTTGTTATGGTGTGAAAAATGAAAGTGAAAGAAACTTTAATAAAACGCCCCAGGGCAAAACACAGTAGACGCTTATGTAAGGGATTTCAAATTATGAAAAAAATTGACTTATGACACACATTGAGGAACGGAACCCCGTCGTAAGTTGAGGACCTTCTGTATATATACTGAGTGTACTTTATATTTAAAATATATCTTGTTTAACTTGCATAGCAGCATAATCACATATAGCTCAATGCAACTCTGTACATTTTTGGACATTGTTCTACAATGACGACTTGAACTGAATGGAAACAGTCAGAGTTGCATAGTTCAGACATAGTCCTCGCCTTTCTCTCTTAGCTCTTAGCCTTTTGGTGTGTAGTCAGTGTTGTACTTTTTAATGAGCAGTCCGATTCTGGGTTTTTACTTGGTGCAGCTCCTCCACTCATTTTTACGCCCTTTCTTTAGAAATAAACAAATTGGAATCTCCTAACTAGGTAACATGTTGGCTGGAGTTTAGCAGTAGCTCGCATGATTGGCCGAGCATGCGCTGTGACGCTTGTTACAAAAGACAAGATGTCAGACTGGCTATAATGGCTGTCAGTCATCTGCCAAACACCACAGTGGAGATGGATGAAAGGCTGACACCCGTTTTTAATGATATGCAATCTACCCACACTACCTGTACTGTATTGTATTCAATTGTTCACTCATTTTTATGTTGCACAGTCTCCTGTGAACGGTAGAGTTTATTTTGAAAGGCAGGGCTCTGCGATCGACCTGCAATGCCTTTGCAATTGACCGGTAGATCGTGATCAATGAATTAGGTACCCCTGCTCTAAAGTGTACAGGGAACATACACAGACGAGCCACAACATTCGTTCACATGACAAGTGAAGTGACAAACTTTGCAAATTAGCTGAACAGTCAGTTCTTGAAGTTGATAAGCAGGAGCATAAGGATCTGAGGGCCGTGATGGCTTTAGCATCTCCAGAACGGCAGGTCTTAAGGAGTGTATCGTTAAACAGTGACCAATACCTACCAAAAGTGCCCCAACCAGGGAACCATTGACCGGGACAGGGGCAGCCAAGACCAAAAACAAGCGAAGGCTTCCAGGTTGAACTGCTTTTGTACAAAATGTTAACGCTTGCTCTGATGGAACGCACCACAGTCCGAGGTGTTTCTGTTGCTTAAGGGAGGCCTGGTCAACACTAGGTGGTGTTAATGTTATGGCTGATTGGTTAAAATTAAAAACGTAACTGCTGCAATTAGTGATCTTACTGGATCTGAGGCAGCTTGAGGTGAATGGTGCTGAAAACGTCTGGTGTAGTAAAAAAAAAAAAAAAGAACTTCCCCTTTGAACCCCGCAATGACGTCCCGTCTGCATGCTTTTAGGGCTTTAGTTATGGGTAATGAGCTCTACCCTTTCTTCTTTCTCTCGCTCTCTCTCTCTCTGTCTCTCTCTCTCTGTCTCTCTCTCTCTCTCTCTCTATCGTCTCTCCCGGTGATGGAATTAACTAGAGGCTAGCAGAGCGGAAATCACCGGCGGCCTTTCTGAATGACGTCCCAGAGATGGGAACGGATTAGTGCCCTCTCTCTCTCCGCCCGTTACAGCACCAGGTGGCTTTTTTTTTCCACCAGCAAAGGTGTTACACTTAATCTCATTACACTGCTGCTAAACCTCACAGACCTCAAAATTATCACCCCACCACTCTCCGTCTCTCTCTCTCTCTCTCTCTCACCCCCCCCCTCTCCCCATCCTCTCTCTTTCCAAGTCACTGGAGGTGGCTCCACCTGAAAGGAGAGAGAAATCGGCAGGGCAGCTGCTGTTTTAGCTGCTGCCGCTGACTCACAGCGAATGCCAATCCTGATCCAATTTCACTACGCTGGTGGCCTCTTATTCCCCCGTCCAATAATGTGTCTGCTGCAAAAGTCCCACCGCTTCAGACCAAGTCTAATCCTAGCTGGAGACCTCATGGCAATTTCTCCCTTCCAAGCAAATAAATAAATAAACAAACAAATAAGTTATAATAATACAAATACGTTTAAAAAATGAAATAAGTTTAGTTAGAATATGTTAAATTAACTAAATAAATACAATACAGCATAAATAAATACTAAATAAACATAGAAAATAATAAATAAATAAATACTAAATAAATGCTAAAATAATAAATAAATACAAACTAAATCACAAATAATAAATAAATAAATAAATATAATACTAAATAAATAAGAAAATGATTATTGTTATTTCAGAAGCAATATAAGCAATATAGTTTCTTTAAAACTTCTTGAAACCAATAGCTTCCTATTAGTAATGGCACAGTCTAAAATAAATTAGATTCCATTAAAATAAGATTTTTTTTTTCTTCTGTGATGACCATTTTTAAGACCTGGGGTTTTCCTACACGATCAATGATATATGTCCCATCTCTCCATATCATTCTCTTTACACCCCCTCATTCCCCTTCCCCTTTGGTCTATCTATCTTCTCTATCACTCTATCCAGTTTGTTGGACTCTTGGGAGACGGCTTCCGAGTCCCCCATCTCCTCAAAAGAATAGAGTCGGGATCACACAACATGACCTCCAGCACCTTGATATCACAATATTGCAGTCCTCGGGGCATTGGGATGTAGGTGCGGATTAAGACTTTGCATAATAAGATTACACGCTGGCTGAATGATATCAAGGGAGGATCCATATGTGGCAGGCTGGCTCTGTGTCGCCAGATCAGTGGCGGGTGGTACTGCTCTCAATGAGCACGGGGGTCCTCTGAGGGGCAGCTGGAAATCAAACAGGATTCAGATCATGAACAAGCTGGTCATTCGCCGACGAGGCGCTATCTCTAGCCATCACTGGGCCTCTATACTCCATGTGGGTTTCCGTATTATCAGGGGTTAACTCCAAGGGATTTTACCCCGCCACGAGGGCTTACAGCTCTGCCGGGAATTTCCTGCATGCTCCTGTGAGCGCAGATGTTAGATGAATCCAGCTCACTTATCTGTCAAATAGGAGAAAGCCCTCAAACAGAAGGCCTCAGTGCTAGAGGTGATGGGATGCCTTCGAAACAAAAGTCCCATCGTTGCCATTGTCTTTTTAAAAGGAATGTCGGCGAGAAATCTTCCATTTCTCATGTAGGTATTGCCTTGGGTCTGAAAGACTGGTGGAAATGCTTTGTTCCTGGAATACCTAGGATGCCGTAGTCCAACTGTGATGCCCTCCTGCCTTTCACTCAGGAATCTCACCGTCCACACCCCATCCCAGCTCTGTATTCTGACACCATGCGCAGACGAGACATGGACTTCTCTCTGCACCACATCGGCATCCTGCGGGGAGAGCTGAACGCTGAGGAGAAGTTCCAGGCCCATGCCGTGTGTGGGGAAATTGCGGAGTCAGTCAGTGGTATGGGATCGATAAACGGGGCAGGACACGGAGCGCCGACAGTCCTAAATGGCTGAGAGAGTACAGTGCGAGTGCTCAGGAACTGTGGGAAGCTGGGGGGAGCTATAAAAGCTGAGAGGCAGGGGGCCTTGAATTGAAAACACACCTACTAGTGTTAAACAATGCCCTTCTCAGTAGCAATCAAGCACAGACTTCTCCATTCGCTAACATGGGCTTTAGTGTTGGGCAAAGAGAAGGTTATTGTTTGTGGTGTTAACACATTTTTTGGACCCTCTTGGAGGGCAAGTGGGCCCAGTGCTAAGGGATGTCATGAGAAGGAAATGGGTGAAGAAAAGGATGGTTACAGCTGGGAAAGGATATCTGATAACACTGGGTTCACTGTTAAGCTACAGTCTCATTCATTCATGGCATTTACTTGTTGATTCTTCTGATAGTGACTAAAAAGGGTCAGTATCCATGTCTATCCTCGCCAAAGCCTGCTAATCCTACTACCTAATAAACACATTATCTTTTACCAGCCTTGATCGACACCCCCTTCCGCACATACACTTGATTAGGGTCACGGCCCGTCATCGCAAAAAGTGTATCACCTGCTTATCCCATATCAAAGCCCCCTGCCTCTTATGCAAATATGGCGAGATAGGCCCCTAGATCTGCGTCTCCCCCGTCACATCGGTCCCATTCCCTCAGCGTTTGAGCTGCTGATAGCAATTAGTGCTAAACAAGCGTACCACATCACAGAGTCAAATTAGCAAAACATGGGAGGAGAGGTCCAGGCAGCTGCTAGCCAAAGAGGATTAGAGGAGTCCCCCAGTCCCTCAGCCCCAACTCACAAATTACATATGATAATCAACCAACAGCTCCACAAATAGGGTGAAGAGAGCGATTTAGAAGCACTGATCTGTGCTGTCACTGCTGGGTGCCATCTCTGAATGTGGATATTTTGGATTACAAGATGAGATCATTGCAGCTTTGATTGGTCATTTGTTTATGGTTTAGCAGAAGGCCTATAAAATCTAATCCCGCATTACGTATTTCACTACACTGGCTCTTCAGAGGATACAGCAATGGTTTATCATCCATATATCAATACGTCAACGCTGGTCATTAAATTGTCAAGTCATTCATTGCGGTTAGGATTCAGACTTTTTCTCCACTCTCTGTTATTTTACACCAGCTGCCCTTTACACTGAGAGAAGGCCAGAGAGACGAAAAACTGTTAAAATGGTGGAACATGACAATAAAATCTTGGTACTTTAATTTATGTAACAAGGTAATAATTTCTACCTTCTTCACAAAGGTAATCATTTTTGTGAGCTAATATAATTCCCATTTTATCAATAAAAACACTTTTTGCTCTGCTGGGAAAACCAAAAGTAAAACTAGATCATCCAATGCTTTACTAGAATTTGTATCACACATATCAACTCTGGTCCTGGAGGGTTGGTGTCCAGCACAGTTTGGTAGTTCTTCTCAAACCCTCATGTTTCATTGACAGGTTTATTGAGCGCGTTTGAGGAGAACTAGCAAACTACATATTAAAGGAATAATGACATAAATAGTAAAACTTCTATATTTTATTTCGTATAATATTAACAACTCCTGCCTGACCCAGTCAGCAGCTTCCTCGTGGCCGATGAAGGTTTGAAAATGGCTATGATGTTACTGTGATACAATCTCAGTTGCTGTTCTACACGAAAACTTCTCAAAAACTACATACAAATGACAACAAAACAAAATAACCCTGCTATTGTTAACTATTGTTACAGAATCTACAAACACGTCTTTTTGCTGGAGAATGAAACGTCTTTTTTCAAGTTTTGAATTTGATTCAGCTGAACATAAATGGCCAAATATATTTTCAGATATTAATGTAGAGTACTGTGCAATGGTCCCAGGCACCTACACAAATGTTCATTGATCTCAGCATTGAGAGTCTTTCTGCAGCAAGAACACACGTTAACATTAGAGTAAAAGCAACAGTGAAGCAGTAAAAGAGTTAAAGATGTTGTGAGATGGTTAGAAAAATATGTTTGGTTCCAAATCTCTTCTCCAGGCCTCCAGCCATCGCATGGATGTGTAAAACTCCAGCAGAACCAGATTTAATGGAAGGAAGGACTGATTGAGGCCAAACCAGGGGTTTGATGACTCTGGGCTTCCATGAGGAGAGGTGTGGAAATGGTGAAACGAACACATTGATGCTTAAGTTCAGTTTTTATTGTGTTACTGTCATTTACAATGATACTAATATTAGTAAAAAAAAAACTTTCAGGTATAATTTTCTCATCTGCTTTTGCACAGTAGTGTAAGATATCAGAATACATTTGTAATTAACTCTGTATTTTCTCTATAGCAACCATCCTCCTTACCTGGCCTACACTAATGTAACCTCTGGGTTCCTTTTTAACAAAGGCCTGTCAAACAGTTCACGTCAAACGCTCTCGTTTATAATACACCCAGCTGGCCTCCGAACAAAGTTGCCTGCTAATTTCCTCTGAGGTAGCTTTGACTTCCCTCCCACCTGTCAACAGGTGAGAAGCAGCGGTGGAGGTGGCTTCCCTGGTGGCTGCCACACAAACAGCCTAATTCAATAAGGTGATGTCAGTGTTCTTCGAAGCTTATCTGTCGAGTTCACGCCGGCTGCAGTCTGGGAGTTTGCACAGTGGTCGAGGTGAATGGAGGGAAAGCTGACACCTGCCTTTCCACTCCCTAAAGGAAACACAGGCCAGGCTTCACCTGCCTTTCAAAAATCCTGCTACTGTGCGAGGCTGAGGTCAGAGGGTCTACAGCTATGGGCTCCTTCCTGAGTTTGCCTCTATCTACCTCCCAGGCCTTAAAGGAGGTCACCATCAATTAAAGGTGATGCTCCTCACATTTGCTTTATCGTCAAGTCTATTTGTACTTCATGCTTTGGTAAATGATTCACTCTGGGCCTGAAAATGTCTCGAATCGGTGGACACAACAAGCAGATTGTTTGCACTTTGGCCACAGCTCACAAAAGTCGCAACATCTTGGCTGTCCATTGTAAAAGCCAATGAGGAGTTTATTCCCAGTGAAAAGCAAAGGGAGAGAAGAGAGCAAAAGCCTCTTGTCTTAAGAAAGGACCTTCGCTGCGATTGTTTGAAATGACTGATCTGTGGCCTGCACTGTCATCATTACCCCCCATGAGAGAGGCACCCAGCCCATAAAACAATCCACTGAGGGCTAATGGCTCCTGCGCATTTCATTTGTAAGACACTATAGAAAGTCTATGACAATAGGCTCCTTCTTGAGCAGGCCCATCTGGGTGCCTCTTAGATCCTTTGAAAAGCACGGAGGGTCGCTGACCTAGAAAGTCATCAATAAAAGACAATCCTTGGGAGGACAAATTGAAGAGTGGGGGGATCCCTCGTCCTGAGCGAGGCTCAGTCGCGGATGCGTGGGTGAGGCAGGCCGACCGTGGGTGGCGCACTGTCATTCTAATTCTGAAATCAGGTGCTTTAGTTTTACTGTTTCTGTGGATGGAGTTATTTATAAATATGGCTATTAGGAAGAAGCTCATAAATATAAGGTTGCTAGTCAAAGCCATGATTTTTTAAGATGAAAAAGAAAGTGTCAGTGGTGAAAATGCTGTACTGCAACATTATTAACCCTTATTATTACCCTTAGCAGTAATAACCCCTATTATGTTCACTTTTCCATACTATCCCAATATAATTATGTAATTGCGTGTTTACTGTGAGCTCCACAATGAGCTACATTAACATTATGTGTTGGTTCAACTGACTGATGTCAAGCAATGAGAAAAATGACAGCAAAACTTTTGTGACATGTCAGTGATGGTGCCATTCATTATGTTGAAGGGGTACCTCAAAAAGCCATGCCATTTACAGAGGGAAGTTATTACACCTGTTTTTAGTAGCATTGGAATATTTAAGAAGTTCTCTTAATAAGGTTGGATGCCTTTAAATTATTTTAAAAACGTAAATGTTTCACTTATTGCAACATAATTTGACGACATATAATTATGGCACTGGTGAGGTCAGGGTAGAGCTGTTCTGATTTGAATATTCTGTATTTAATTCAAAGAAATGTAATGAATTTAATGAATAATGGCCCCTCTGAAGCCATGCCAACCTCTACAGAAGGACGTTTTTAGTAGCATTAAAACATTTAACAAAGTCTCTTATTAAGCTAAAGCACCTAATTATTTCAGGATCTATTGGTTTAGAGTACTTGGTGCTCCCAGTGTTCATTGTAATAGAGTTTAGTTATTAAGGTGTTTTCTTTCTTGCCCTTCTCTCATCTATTTTAAACTGCACTACCTCACTAGGATTTTTTACTGTATAATGATTATTTTTCTGTTTACAAGTTGTAATAAACCATTGAATTACAGTGTGGATTGTTAAAGAAAAGCCCTTTTATTTGGGTTGTACACCTTCTAATAGCAATTAGCTTTTATACAGTGCAGTGTCGGTAGCTAATAATGGAGCTAAATTAACATTTTCTACTAAAGACCCAAGCCTCAAACTCTATAGACTTGAGACTTGGCCCAGACTTGCACCCCACAGATTCTTAGAGCTTAACAAATCAAGAGTGACGTTTATGAGTGGAGATTTTTCTGGACATTAGCATGATTACAAAGAGCGCTAAAGATGCTGCTTAAAGACTTCATTAATGGCCTTGTGGATTCCTTTATTTGCGAGTTGCTTCTTTGTGACACTGGGGGGTTCTTTGACATTTTTGAACTCATCGTTGCCCTGAGATGCTCACCCATTCACTGCCAAATAACAGGTTTTAATCAACCAAATGAATACAATGATAAGCCACAATAAGCGACACATTTAAGGCCATCTTTCACTCCAAATCAGAATATACCTTATAATTATGCTATTCCCGTTAGCATGCGAGATGAGAAGGGCGGTTAATTATGGCACTTTTTTCTTTCTTTTTTTTGGTCAACGATCAGAAAAGGTCAGTGCTGGGGCTGTCACTGTCTTTGAAAATGCCACTCAGGCAACAGATGTTAATTCGAACCATTACTGTCCTATTGCTCCCGTAGATGAGCTAGTGACAAACAGGAGAGGTGAGTGAGAGAGAAAGACAGAGAAGAAGAGAGAGAGAGAGACAGACTAACAGACTATAATTACCTCAGCTGCCATGAGCCTGATGGAGAGAGCAGCCCTGTAGAAAAGGCCCCATCACCTACCTTAGATATAATATTTTACTACCCAGCAATTTATCCATCATTGCTGAAAGCATTCAGGTGCTATTGTTGTCAGAGCAGGAGATGAAGCCACCAGCGAAGACTTCAATCTCTGAAATTACACCATTTTGGAGACAAAAGGGGCGAGATCGTGGGAGAAACACAGCGACCGTGCTTTGGGTGTCACCGAGTGGCAGACAGTCCACAAATTTGAGGGCAAAGTACGGCCGAAGCAGACGGACGCTTTTGTTTTTCACGTTTATTTTTTTTCAGGATATTTGTCTTAAAATGATTTCAAAAACCTCAATTTTTCACTTATCGCAACATAATTTAACAACACGTGATTATGCCACTGGCGATGTCTGGCTAGAGCTGTTCTGATTTAAATCTTATATATTTAATTGAAGAAAACTTAATTAGAAATGGCATTTGATGGTAATTGACTTCCTTCAGCTGAGGCATCGCCTGGTTCACCCACGTTAAACTTCTGACCACGGACTGTCAATTTCACTTAGGCCATCCTATTCAGCTTTATCCCCCTCTCTCACAATGCGGCATTTGATTCCTCCCACGCCCTGCTGCTGGAGACACAACGTTTGTTTGCCATCATTCTGCGAATCGCCACCGGGGGCCGTGAGGTCACAGTGTGGGGTGATGGAGGAAGCGGCGGGCCGCGCCGAGCCAGGGACTCCCTGAAAAAAAAGGAGTGAGAGGAAGTGAATCTTCTGGTGGTCATTACAGCCTGGTGATGTTTCTGATTTTAATGGCCCCCCAGAGCATTGGCCAACGCCAGAGGTGGTTGGGCGTGGGGGGTGGTAGGGGGGGTCAGTAGTGCTCTCTGGGATGACTCTCTATTCACAGGAGGCAGGATGGAGGCACAGTGCTGCTGCAGATCAGCAGACAGATGGAGCAGCATTGTGAGTGTTTTGATTGATAGAGGGTGGGGTCAAGGCGTAACCTCCGTTTTCCATACAAATAGGCCGGGTGGGAGGATGCTGGTTGGATGCTGAGGCATCTCTGAACGGAGCTTCATTCCTTTACACGGTGCTGGGATGACACTATGTAGATATGAGGCTGAAAGGTTGCACAGTTGGAAGAAGAATGCATGGAATGGTTGCATTAAAATGACGCTTTAGACTTGTCGCCACTGTGAAATAACTCACCAGAGATCTTCTAACCAAACCTGAAATTATTTCTTTAGTAGTAGGGATCTTAATGCAATTAATAAAAAATGCAATAAAAAGTAAAAGATGTGGTTTATACATTCTCCTGAAGGCCTGTTTAACTTTACAGAAAATTATTTTAAAATGTTTCTGACCATTTTAATTGGTTTTTGTAAATATAAATAAAAAAGTAAAAATAAATGCCTACAGCAGTGTCACAAAGTGAACTAGGGCAAATAACAGTGAAAATCCTAAAGAATACTCCAATTACACAATTTTGAAAAATTGTTTATACATATTTAAACATTAATAAATGTATAATCAGTACAAATTTTTTACAAGATTTTTATTTCTCAGGCCACAATATGTTTACTTAAGTGAAACTAATGATTCAATGATGGAACCAATGATGCGTCTGGCCGTGCGTACAACCTTGCTCAGAGCTGTACAGTTTTGTGCGGAGCTGTTTCCAAACCAGGAGATCAGGTTCATAGTCAGAAAGCTTTCCACAGTGATGTTCTCTTTGAAATGAAACCATGTTTAAGTACAAAATTTTCAAAAAATTATACTGTGGCCACAATTTATCATAATAGTAAATATCATCATATTGCTCCGCATCAATATGAAATGAGATTAAAGTTTGTGAGATAATTGTCCGTTCAAAAAGAACATTTTGTAATCCAGCATTGCAAAGGATTGAGGTCTTTCATCATTTACGGTACATAATATTGTGAAAATAATTTGGGGAAATTATTAAACCTTAAACACTGCATGCTTCTTCTTTAGAAGGACGTTTTTCTCATTCTAGTTCGGGACTCTGGTAGTATTTGAGTGACAAGTTGATGGCATAACACAGGAACATTTTTGGTTGTTCTTGATTACACACTGATATGAAGCTTGTGATGTATTTGATGCTAGAGACATGTAAACATTCTGTAAGAAACCTGGCATAAAGCTGCTGCTGTTTCCCATCCCGCTGGTTTGGTTTCTGCTCATATTCACAGTCAGTGATGTATCTACAACTTCTAGATGGACTAGAGCAGGGGTCATCAACCATGAAACTGAGAGCTACATCACGGGTGCTGAGCCATACGAAGGGCGACCAGTTTGATACACTTCTTGCTCCATTTACCTTAAGTTATATATTATTATTAATACTAATCTATGTGAATCTGACCACATTTACACTTTTATCAAGAATGTTTTAACAAGGTTCAAAACGGATAATATTGCTATTCTTCATTTTATTTCTATCCATCTCAGCAGTTGTTTTCATTTTTAAAACAACATTTTAGTGAAATGTCTCCAGATTGTGGTTTCTTTCACATTAGTAAAAAATAACTTATTCTGTCTTTTACTGTGAAAATTATACATTTTCTTTCTTTTTTCTGTTTTACTCTCCACCAACATTTTGCACACAATACTGACCATTGAACTAGAATAGTTTACTTATCAAAACTTCATGCATAAAATATATTTTTTAAATGTTTTTTAAAAATATTGTCATTTTCAAATCTCTATGAACTCTATGAATGTGATTAAAGAAGAATAGCAACAGGATCAAATGTTAGATGCTTCTTACTGATGAGTTTATGGAACAGGTCGGCAGGTGCCTCATGTGGTTATTGGGGGCACCCTGGTGCCCCTGGGCACCATGCTGGCGACCCCTGGACTAGTGATGTATTCACTCATGAAATTGGTCAGACCTTTAACTAATGAAGGCTTGGTAAGTTTGCTCCACTGTGATTAAAGGTCATTGCATTGTGGTGGGGTGTGTTCCAATTGCCAAATAGTCACTTTCACTTTACTTAATCTGTTTAATACAGGACTCAAGAGCCTAACCCTTCACATAGTCACTAATTATATTTGCCTAGATAATACAGAAAGAAAACCTGTGCATCCTCTTATTGCCCCAGCAGAATGTTCAGAAATCTTTAAATCATTTGGAGAACATTGTTAAGCTCTAGCTTTATGTGCAGTTTGGATTTTTTTTTCAGAGAACCCTTCAAAATGTTCCTGTTTAGCCAATGGAGGGGTTGGGTTTGGGGATTTGATGTGTCAATCTGGACTTTGCACCTTGGTTGAATTGCTATTAAGCTATTAAGCTATGTGACGAAAGGTAGGGCTACACAATATGGCCTATAGAGAACATTGATATGCAATATATTTCACTTTATAGCACTTCATAAATGCCAGATTTAACCCTTTGTTGTATTCGACCACAAGTATGATGGTTTTTGTAGTTGCTGCCACATCTGTTTGTATTAAAGCACTCATATTATCATTGTGGATTCTATAGGAATAATTAGGCGGCATCCACACAGACGCCTGAATCCAAAGTTTTTCTGACGTTTAAGGCATCAGGTGTGCGGACCAAACAGCAACAATGTTACTTCTTGTTGGAGCAAATCTGACCTTCCAGGTTTTCTGGACTGATGTTTGGTTGGTTACGCATTCAGATGGCGTTGATTTCTGCCAAAATTCAAATGACTGCAAAGTAAACACCTGCATTGCATTTGATTTAACAGTCTGGAAGTGTGGAAATGGCCCATGATTTTTCATAAGGGTTACTCAGTAGGGGGCAATGTTTCCTTTGTCCACATCGCTGCTTCAGGAGGATCTAATATAGACACTGATCCATATTTTATCATCCAATGAAGGATGAACCTCAAACTCCTCAGCTTACAAACACTCTGGATTGACTCATTACTGCCCCCACAGGTCAACACACAACATTACAGTCTGCACTGACCCATTACTGCCCCCACAGGTCAACACACAACATTACAGTCTGTACTGACTCATTACTGCCCCCACAGGTCAACACACA
>JBBIGC010000033.1:11289059-11302240 GCA_037576955.1 Lepidarchus adonis
GTCTTTAAAGGAATAGTTTCTTTTTCAATCCCTCTGGATGTAGTTCATTAGTAAAGACAGGCTTGGAGTGCGGTTTAGGTACTGGAACTGTAAAACTATAACTGCTTAAAACCTCCCATTGTTGCTGTAAACACACGACTCATTCAGGTTTTAGTAATGTTCTTTTTTAAGGTCATGATCTGAGCTATTTGGGTGACTGGGTTCTGTTAGTAGTCTCACAGTTGGGGTTCTATCATCTCAACACTAAACACGGTTTGGCTGATTGATCACTAGTGAAAAATTGTGTCTTTTCTTATCTATTTTGGTTGTTTTTTAAGATTCTTACAATTACAAAGGTGAATACATGTCCCAAACGATCCAGCTCACTTTCTGTTCATAAGACTTTACAATAATCACTAACAGAGAACTTGTACTAATATCCGTTTAGTTACAAGAATCACACCTTTATCACTAAACTATTGTCTTTAACTTCTGTTCTATATTCCAAATAGAGTATTGAAGTGTATGAAAGTATATAAATAGTTCCCCTTAGGCAAGCGAAATATATTGGAAATTGTCAGTATATTACAACATATAAATATAATACATTGAAAAATGTTGCTGATATAATGTTTAATTTTTTGAAAGTCACTTTAATACTTATATCACTGTAAAAAACTTTGTTTATTCTTCCTGGTCATAAGCGGAACTGTCTGTCATGTTCCATACCAGCAGAAACAATAACCACATTTCTTTATTTGCTAAATGAAATGACCCTAATGATCAGTGTCGCCACTTCTGCTGTTTCTGAAATGCTCCAGTGCCGCCCGCCCCCCTCGTCGGCTCCTCTGCCTCACAGGTAGCCATTGACGGAGGCTTCATAGAGACGTAGCAGAGCACAGATAACGCGTATTGATCAGCAAAGAATGTACTTTATTGTTGTGAAAAGATTGTTCGCAGCCGGGGGCATAAAGAGTAACACTACTTCAAAAAAAGGAGGCTTGTGTAAGTAGATCCGCCTTCTATTTTGTGGAAGATTTTTGAGCTCCATTGTAAGCGAAGGATGATTTTAAATGTGTGGCTAAGATAAACTTTCCCATTGTCATTAATGAGTCGGGCTAATGCTGAGTGACAAGTGCATTTGGAGAGGAGGAAAAAAGAGCTGTTAAATTTGTCAAAGCAGATCATTTCAGACGAGCAAACTTAAGGCCTTTTTTTGGGGGGGGTGATGTTTTTCCCCCTTATGAAGCCATAGCCTGGAACCTTTTTCAGAATATAAATAAATAAATAAATAAATACATAAATAAAGCGGAGGAGATTCCAGTGGAGTTGGCAGTGTGTTTGTCCTCTGCCGCAGTCCATTCATTTCCACTACATCCTTTTTTTTGTGCTTGTTTTTTTAACTGAGCGGGACATGATTATTTTTTATTTGTTATTGTATGATTAGTAATAGAGCAGCACTGTGCTGCATTCTCACCTCACAGCAAAAAGGTCCTGGTTCGATCCCTGGACTAGGTGCCTTTTGTGTGTTTGAGTGTTCAAGCTTTCCCCCTGTTTATAGATAGATAGTGGGTTTCCTCCGGGTTTTCCAGTTTCCTCCCACTGTTCAAAGGCCCGTGCTGTTTTAAATTACCCATAGGTGCTAGTGTGTTTGTAAACGATTGTCAGTCTCTGAACATGAACAGTAGACCATGTGCTAGAAAGGTAATAGCTAGTCCATAGAGACCTAGAGCTGGAGAACCATACTACAATAAGGTTTTTTTTTTTTGCTTTGTCTATTAAAAGGCACATTTAGTGCCTGTTCTTGTCAGACAGTTTTGGGTTTTCTGCAAAAAAGCTCATTATCTGTATCTGACTTGATGTTGCTGTGTGCTGAAGGAGAACAGCATTGGGGTAAACCACACACAAGGCTAGAAGTTGCTCATAAATGAGGATTTTTTTTCCCATTTTGTAGTGAGTGAAGTCTACAGTCAAAATTCATTTGATTTAATAGTGTACTAGAGTCAAGTCACAGTACTACACTGCGCACACACACACACATGGATTGACTAGTTTTTTCATTACAGTGATACCTGTGAGGAGGTAAGACAGCAAGTGAACAGTCAGTTCTCAAAGCTGATGTGCTTGAAGCAGGAGTGTGATCCAAGGGCCTTGTTGCGATGGGTAGAGCATCTCTGACACGACAGGTCTGGTGGAGTGTTCCAGGCCTGTAGGAGTTCTGTCCAATGAACAACAGGACCCTGGGTACCCAAGGCCCATTGATATGTGTGATATGTGCTGCTAATCTGTCTAGTCTGATCCCTAACAGGAGCTCCTGTTGAAGTGCCTGAGTTACATGGCTCCATTCAGTCTGCAGGAGGTCAGTGCTTCACTGACCATAGGTCATATGTAGGACAGCTTTGAGATGTTGGGGGCAGGGGGGTGGGATGAGACAAATGTACAATTGTGATTGGATGAATTTTTCACAAGAAAGGAATTAAGATTGTGGCGTATGTGTAACTGAGTACCTCTCGCCTGTGGCAGCGTTTACGGATTGTTTTCTGTTTTTAAAAGTTGCTCACATGAGTTCCCAACGACAGAGGGGGTAATGATGGTCGTTTCACCCGCAGGCTGTGAGAATCAGCTCTCCACACCTCTCCGATAAAAAAGAGGCCTCCGGGTTCAGCTGAGAGGGCCCTGATAAAAAATACATGTCCTCAGTCAAATGTATTTTTCATGCACCGTACCTTACATAAACAGGGATCTGCTTGGAGTGCGGAGGGGAATTCTGTGGATTCTTACACCCAACACACACACACACACACACACACACACACACTCAAATCAAAAATCGTACTCTGCGGAGCATTGGAGCTAGGAGAAAGAGTATAAGAATAAAAAATATGACATTGGGGGGAAAATCAGCTTACCACTTCAAAGATGTTACATTTGTTATGCAATGCATTATATAAACAGGTCCTAACTGTGCAATGCAAGATTCAACCTCAATTAGTGCCTTGAAAATGCAATCGTTCATTCTTCAAACCGCTTATCCAGTTTGGGGAAGCTGGAGCCGATCCCAGCTGACTATGGGCCCAGGGCAGGGTTCACCCTGGTCTGGAGGCCAACCAATCACAGGGCAACACACAGAGACAGACATCTGTCTATCTGTCTGTCTATTTATCTATCTGTCTTTCTTTCTTTCTTTCTCTGTCCGTCCATCCATCCATCCATCCATCTATCCATCCATCTATTCATCTATCTAGTATTATTTTTATTAACATAAGAGTAAAGTTCTACAACATTAGCCACATTAGTCTCATAGTTCCAATACTAAACTAAAAACATAAACGTCAGACAGAAGGTGTGTCCTGTCTCATCACTTATATCAGATCTAAGATAAAAAAAATAAAGTGTAAAATGGCCCAGACTGTCCCTTTAATCAGACTGTGGTCCATCTGATCAGCCTCTGCTGTCACTCAGAGCTAATGGTTCTTTATCAGTTATGTACCTGTACAGGTCTAATGGAGCCATCAGTGAATGAAGACTGTCAGATTGCTGTCTGGAAATGTGTGTGATTGCCATTGCTGTGGAGAGTTCATCTTTGCTGTTATCCCGTTGACTGAGTCTGAGAAATGCAGACGGGCAGGGGCAGGTCTCTGCACTTGAACTAGACAGGGAAGCTTCTCATGATCCAGAGGGCATTCTATGGGTCATTTGCCTTTTCTCATTCAAGCAGGCAAATTAAAGCAGACTCAGTTTGTTATGTTTTGCAGGGTTTGTTTTGTAATGTGTAATGCTTAAATTGAGAAAAATTCTATTTACTTCCAGAAATAAATTAAAAAATCTTATTAATATTTTAAAATAATAGATAAAAATACATAAATTAATAATAAATCATTAAACATTTACAAATTTAAAAATAGGTATTTAGTGAATCATTTAATCATTTGTCTGGTGAGTACTTCTTTGGTATATTAGGTAGAGCTGATACAGGATTGCATAAAATAATATAAATATCTATGATGAGCGCACCAGCAAGACTTAATAAAACAGCTGTGACAGTTGCGGAGATATCCCATTCCAGCACTTTAACTTCAAGAACTGGCTGTTCACTTGAGGATGCTAATATTATGGTTGATTTCTATTTTTTTATATAAATATTTTCAAATTGTCATTTAATGGAAAAATGTCTGACACACCTCGCTGCACTGCCAACAGCTCATCTTATTTTCACTATAACTTCAACAAAGGACAGACAGGGTCAATGGGGGTCACAATATTTCTGTGTTTGGCTTATTTTTATATCACACAATTATATTTCATATATGTTTTATATATAAATTTTTGTTATATACAATAATTTATTATCTGCCTGAATAGGAACAACTATGAAGTTTGAGGAGATGGTGCTGAGACATCACAGCAAGAAGGTCCTGGGTTCCATCCCCAGACCAGGCCCCTTTCTGGAGTGTAAAAGTTCTGTGTGGGTTTCCTCTGGGTTCCCTGGTTTCCTCCCACAGTTCAAAGACTTGTGGTTTATGTTGACTGGCTACTCAATCTTACCCATAGGTGTGAGTGTGTGCGAATGGTTGTCTCTGTGTTGTCCTGTGATTGGTTGGCTTCCTGTCATCCCATAGTCAGCTGGGTTTGGCTACAGCTTCCCCACAACCTAAAATGGATACAGTGGTTTGGAAAATGAATGAATTAATAAACTTATATTTGCTTTTGTGTTTATTATAGATTTTTCAAATTTTATTTTAGAATTCACCACCCAACATTGCTATAAATGTTGGGTGGTGAAAAATGAAGCAAGATTGCGCTGGTTTGGACGTGTGTGGAGGAGTGAGGCTGAGGAGATTGGGTGCAGGAGGTTGGAGCTGCCAGGCAGGAGGGGAAAAGGAACGCTGAAGGATGTAGTGAGAGAGGACAAGTGGATCCGCTGTGGCCTTTTTTTTAGCAAACCCCTTTAGTTCGCCCGTGTTAGCTCGCCAAACGTAGAGCCTGGGCCAATAGCGGTGAGCTAATGAGGTTTGACTGTAATTGCAATATAACTTCATCCATATCACAGTATACTCCAGACTGGTGGTGATGATGGTGGAGGAGCGGCAGCTCCAGGATATGACTACTCCCTTTTTCAGAAACGTGTTGGAGCTTGTGCTCCAGAATCTCTACTATGTGGCAAAAGCTCCAGTGTCTGTGCAGCTTTCCCTTCTGTGGGCTTGTGATGTAGTGTTTTCTGCTTCTGCGCAGGTGAGAAATGCCCTGACCGTGTTTTGAAAAGCTGTTTTGTCGTCTCGCTGCGAGGAGAGTCCTCCTGCGCACGCTGGCAGAGCCGCAGTGGGCCGGTGGCTAAGTCAGCCGGTGATGTTGCATGCTGAGAGCATGGCTGGGAGAGGTTGCGTGATGAAAACTCTGAGCATGTCGAGCGCTGAAGAGGAAAGCAGTGTGTGTCTTGCTCTGCCCATTGCACTGCAGAGCCTTTTGTGAAACAGCCCTACTGAGACCTCGCTCATGGACAAGTACACACTCACACACACACACACACACACACACACACAAACTCACACACACACACACACACACACACACACACACACACACAATTTTATTCACTGATGGGTCATGAGGTCCTACATAAATGTATGTGGCAAATTTATTCCATAGATAGCTCACACTTACAGAACCCTGCATGTTTCCGTATGAAGACGGCATTAAGAGCACTACTGGGCTGGAGTTGGAGCAGTGGAGGAAAAAAAAGAAAAATGACCCAAAAAACATAAAATTATGGTATATAAATTGTGGCACAACTGCATTTTTGTATCAGATCAGAAGTAAAAAAGAGGTACATTGTGTATTCTAAAAGTTCCTGAATTATAATGTTATATTTGTGCCATTTGTATATATATATTATATACTGGATAAATATATATAATCTCCAATTCAGGTTGCCGGCAAGCTGGAGCCAATCCCAATGAACTATGGGCCCAAAGCTTGGTTCATTCAGTACAGGCGACAGCGCTAACCACTACAGCACCGTGCTGCCTACTACTCTAGTCTTCCTTGTAGTGTCTCAGTAGATGTAGCTAAGTGGTCTCTTCCATTGGCTAGGCATTCCGGATTTAGACGGAAGGTCTTATTCATCAGATTAGTCACCGACAAAACAAGGAAGTGACAGAAGAATCAAGTAATCACATTGTGACTTACAATGGGTGTGAGCACTGTAGTGAGGGGAAAACAGCAGGGTCTTCTGGAAGCTCTAGATACGTCACTGGCCTAACTAATGGGTTTGGTAAGCAGCAACTCTGTGCCAGGTCTATGTACTGAAGGAGTCACTGTAGAAATGCTACATACAAGTTGATACAATGTCTTCAGATGTTCCACCCAGAACAGTTATCTTCACACTAACATGGTACTTGCGTCCCACAAGGGAGCTAGGCAGTATTTCCTCATTTTTTTACTGTGTTCTGGTATTTGTGGTTCAAACTGGAGATCCAAGTCTATGGGGTTCTCCTGGAGGGATGGAGTACAGTTCTTCCAGAAGATTCCTTCACCTGAATGTTTTACTGATGTTGGTAGAAAGCACCGGCTAGCACGTTGGTCCAAAATCCCTCATGTTCCATCATCTTCGTACTCAACAAACCCATCACCCTCAGTCCTGATGCCCTGAGGTCCATTGCTACCATCTTTACACTCCTTTCTCACTGTCCGTTCTCAACTCTGGCTCATGGCTCTTAGCCTAATGCTCCCCGCTGACACTATTGGCTAGTTTACCCCAGAAGAACTGAAACAGATGCTAATGCAAAAGCCACCGAGAGCCTTCCAGTCTCCCTCTGTCACACTGCAGCAGCTCCACAGTGTCTTTACTCCATGTCTGTGCACTCTTTCCATGCCAAGTCCTTCATGTGACTCGTGTCTCAAGGCGCAGGGACAGCGAAAGAGCTGCTGCGAGGCAGTGCGTTTCGTGTTGCATTCATCATTTTCTCTTGCCTGGCTGAATAAACAAACAATTCGGGCAAGAGAAATATAAAACCAAACTCGACAGACTAAACAGAGTTGAAATATTTTCAAAAAAGTAATGTTTCGGGCAAAAAAATGCGTCAGTTATTGCATTTTCCGTTTTCCTTGTAATAAGTTGCACTACGCCTAAGATGAGAATGTCCAATCCACAAACTACTCTGGGATCAGCCTGTTGTGCCTTGTCCTCCACGTTTTTCCTGCCTCCCACTTCTTTACAGCCTAAATTGATGTTAGTTTTATGGCAGATGCCAAAGCTCTTAGCCGACACACATTGTGCAGGGAAATATGACAGGTCTTAATTAACAGTAATGAAGCAAGAATAAGCTGCTCACTTAGATAGAATATGCTAAACGACCTTATGGGGGCTAGGAGCGATGATTAAAGGTATCCGTTTCATGAATCATGCCTCATTTAGCCGCTAGTCTTTTGTGTGAGCTAATGTTTGGAGGATGACTTTTAAATTTAGACGCATAAATGGCCGGCAAGTGTGTTAAACTGATTTACGGTCTCGTGCCGATGGAATATATTTTTCCCGGTTGGCGAAGGCTGCTAGCTGTCTCTTATCTAGGGGCTCTCATTAGGCGAGATAAGAGTGGAATGAGGGTCCGTTGTTTCACTCTTGGTGGCATTCTAGCACTGCAAGACAATGAGGGCTGCTGTGGTGAATAGCTTTGCTTAACACGTACGGCTGTGTTTGTGTAGCAACCAGCTAAAAGAAAGTGGGTCCTCCCCTTCACATAAGGCATAATATACAGTACACTCCTGGTCAAAAATTTTAGAACACTCCATTTTTTAATTCTTTATTGGTCATTTAAGCAGTTCTGCTACATTGAATATCCTAAAAGACTGAAAGTCACACAAAAAAATCCCATTCATTTTATGGAAATTTTTCACATTTTTCAAGAAATGGTTCACAAAATGGACATGCATTGTGGAAGGTGTAGTTTGTGTTCACTGTATACTTACACAAGGACTTTTTTAAGAGAATCAAATGCAATCAAGCTCTCATGGACCACACAAAATGACATGGCTGGCCAGATTTTGAGCCTTGAGTTTGACTCTGGTGGTTTAAAGGGAAAAGCTTGTGGCTGTTGAAATTATTTTACAATTCCCCAACTTTCACAGGCACACTCCTCTGAGTTTTCACTTTCTATCTCCGTGTTTTAACAGAATTTATTCCCTAAAAGTTATGAAACAGCTTCTGAAGACAGTTATATGAGTGTAACGTGTGTAATTACTCATTTCTGTCGTGATATCTGAGGGTTATTGACAGATATTAAGCGGCTCTGTTTAAACTTATCGCTGCATTCGGTGCTAAACCACTCCCACAATAACAGCAGCAGAGGGATGATTTTAGACTTGATGTTTTATCTTCTGTGAAAATAAATGTGAAGAAACTGCATGACATTTTGCTACTGTAAATACCATCACTATTCCGTCTGTGAGGAGAATAATAGCCCGTCTCCAACAAACGCCTGTCTCTATTAAACGCTGGGCCGTCTGAATAATTTTTTGAATAAATGCTGAGGCTACTATTGGAAGATATACGGTAATATGCACCTGGAGGCATAGCTTCTGACATGTTAGTGGCCTAGAGGGTAGGATCTTGCCCTTTTGATCAGAAGGTCGCAGGTTCATGTCCCAGCCCAGGCACCACACAGGTATTTAGAGTTACTGTGCTCCCCGGACACTGTTGTTGTGTGGATGGGTTCACTGTTTTGCACTGTGTGTTATAGGGTGTGTTCACAGATGACTCCCATCCAACATCAAATATCAATACTGGGCTATACACACACAGTGCATCACACGTGGAGCTGTCAACACCTGGGGAGCACTGTTGTGGGACAGTACCTCACTCAAGGGTACCTCAATGGTGCCTGGTCTGGGACTTGAAACAGCAACCCTCCAATCACGAGGGCAAGGTCCTAACCACTCTGCCACCACTCTGCCACTCAAGTGAAGTGCTTCAAAAAATATCGATATCAACTGAAGCTCCGGTATTGTTATTTGGAAGGTAAACAAGGTATTGTACCATCTCTTGGACCAAAAGCTGCTTCTGCTGTAGTTTCTCAGTCAGATGGGGGTGGTTTTGAAGTCATTTTACCTGTACAGAAGCCATACTAACTACCAGGATCTAGAGCTGCTTTGAAGGTCTTAAAGACTGAGATGCTGTGGCTTGGCCTGGCTTAGCTCCCTCACTCATCCTCCTGACCTCCTTCCCAAGCGCAGCAACAAAGCAAGTAGATATGCCTGCAAGGGCCTGGGCTAGAGTGCCAGCTGTACTCTGCCTTGTTAGGTAAAGCTGCCTTGTTTTCCACACCAGTTCATCAGAGGCTCTGATTACCAATACATGCACATAAATCATGCACTGTAATCTTTCTGTTTTCTACTTTGATTTATTTCAGCTTTGTAAGCTTTAATCTTCTATATCGACGGTAATGCGTATTTTATTGCATACTTCTCTTTTTATGCCCTTTGAGCTTCTTTTAAAAACCCAGTTCCAAAAAAGTTTGTGTAAAATGCAAATAAATACAGAATGCAATGGTGTTTTGTTTTCAATTGTTTTTATTTTTTACATCTCTTATTCTTCTACATTAATTGAAATGCTTGTTTTATAACTTCTTTTTTATGCCTTTTAAGCTTATTTTACAAACCCAATTCTAAATTGGACAAGAATTGCAAGAATTTGCAAATTTCATAAAGCCATATTTTATTTACAGTAGAACATAGAAAACATATCAGATGTTCGATGGAGTCTGAGTAAATGTACCATTAAAAAATTTGAATTTGATTGCTACCTCAGAAAGTTAGGACAGGGCTTTGTGTTTACCACTGTGTAGCATCCACTCTTCTTTTAAAGACCATCCATAAACATCCAGGAACTGAGGAGACCAGTTTTAACGCAGTGCTGTCAGAGGGGCCAAATATGATTTTGAGCCTTGTTTCTTGTACACGAATTCTTGTCATCTTTTGATGATATTATGTACTGTAGATGATGAAATTGCTTTTTTACAGATTCTGTCCATCCTCACTCTCTAAGATGCTACATTAATGCCCAATCATGTTACTGACCTGTTGATAATTAACATAATTATTTGCTAAATGTTACTCCAGCTGCTTCTTTTTAGTATCACTTGCGTTTCCAGACTTTGGATGCCCTGTCCCAACTTTTTTGAGACTTATTACTGCACCAAATTCAAAATGAGTTCGTTTCTTCAGTAAAAAATAAATGAATTAGATTTGCAAATCATTGCATTCTGTTTTTTATTTACATGCATAAATAGACTTGCCTTGCTAATTACTGAATGTCCATAGCACAGAACAATGTTTATATTTATAAAGCTCTTTATGTAATTATAATGCAAGAAGTTGTGATAAATATGCCACTGAACTGCACAATCTCACACATCTCTTTCACAAAAAGGTTGCAATAATAATTATATTGAATTTATGCCAAGCAATGAAGTTTTAATCACTTGAAGCATTAATACCAAAGTCAGTTGACATGTGCGGCCATGTGTGTACATTAAGTATTTCACAATAGCTTAGAATGTGGCTCAATCACAAATCCAGACCTACAGCCCTCCAGGCCTAGAGTGTGGAACATTTTATTTATTATATTTGTTCATTTTCTCTATATAACAGTAAGACATTGATCTTGTATTTGTGTTATATTTTCTGCTATTTCTATTTCTAAATGTGTCTATTTTTCACATTGTTTATGTGCTTTATTATAGCAAATATATATTTTAAAAAAGTAATAAAAATCTATATTTCAATTTTTTATCTTCCGAATAGATATAAATAAAAGTGATTGTATTGGTCATTGAGAACACGCCCCATCAGAGTGCATCCATTTAACCCATCTACACGTGGAGCAGTAAGCAGCTACCAACAGCACATGGGGAGCAGTGTAGCAGGACAGTACATTGCTCAAGGGTTCCTCAGTGCTATTTGGGCTTGTACCTGAACTAGCAACCCTCTGATCACAAGGGCAAGTACCTAACCATTAAGCTACCACTGCTCACGCTGGGCAAGCACATCTATCCATCCATCCATTCTTCCATCCATCCATCCTTCCATGTTTCTTTATCCATCCATCCACCATATATCTATGGGGGCTATCCATTGGGCTATGGGGGCAGCCATAGCCCAATGGTTAGAGAAGTGGGTTTGTGATCGAAGGGTTGCAGGTTCGATTCTCGAAACCAGGCAGCAGCTGAAGTGCCCTTGAGTAAGGCACCTAACCCCCAACCGCTCACCATGTACGTCGCTCTGGATAAGAGCGTCTACTAAATGCTGTAAATGTAAAATGTAATGTAAAAATATCTCTCCATCCATCTGTCCATCCATCCATCCACCCATCCATCCATTGGTCCATTCATCCATATGTCTCTCTCTATCCATCCACCCAGCCATACATACATACATACACACATACATTCATTCATTTATCCATCCATCCATCCATCCATCCATCCATCCATCCATCCATCTACAGGTGTGTAATGTTTCAGATCATATTGTTCTCAAAGTCCAACGCTCTCTTGTTATTTTACACAATCTTCACATGAAGAACCTCTGACTGTGATCAGATGTGTCATCATTGACTAGGAGTGTATGACACCAACGTGCCAGACGAGGTCGTCTGCTGGTGATCAGACTGAACCATTGTGTGAACACTGTGTCCATCCCCCATGATGCATTGCCACGTTTTCATGATGCACCTTGTCACATGTTTGGATCATGACGTCTCAGTGCTACTCCTGCTGCTAGGACTAAGTACTAAGTAGTGTCCAACTTAAATCTACACTTGTCTGAATGTTTATGTCAGAAACGACACAAATCAGCCATAACATTAACAACACTAATGGGTGAAGTGATTAACATTGGTTGGTATTTTATTACAATGGCTCCTGTTGGGTTGCAGCAAGTGAACAGTCAATTCTTTAAGTTGATGTGCTGGAACATAAGGACTGTGATAGCTAGAGCATTCCTAGAACAGCAGGTGTTGTGGAAAGGTGTGCAGAAGTGCCTACCAAGAAAGGGCAACTGCCCTGGATCATGGGCACCCAAGGCTCACTGATGCTTATGGAGAAAGAAGGCCAGCCTGTCTGCTCTGACCCCAAGGAGGCTCTACACAATATCAGGTGGGTGGTCTTAATGTTGATTAAGGTGGCTGATCAGTGTGTATAGGCAAATCTCTCTGAGATTATCTATGAATCTTGTTCAATGCGATTTTAATCCTTATTACAGTGCGGTGGAAACTTCCGAAAGAGTCCAAGTTATTCTTTTCTGCATTCTCTCCCCATCCCCACCCATATTGCATTGATTCCTCATAATAGGATGGCTTGATTAGATCCCAGAGTTCCCGGCTCCGCAGTTTAAACACACACACAAGCCCAAACAAAGAGGGCCGCTTTGATTAAGATGTAAATTCTCTTTAATTAGAATGTAAATTCTTACATTTATATGAAGACATCAACTGTCAGCGTGACATGTGATATCTGTTTTTTTCAGCCTGCCGCATGAATGAAGCCTTCATCATTCATTTGCGACGTTAAGACAATTTTGCTTCGGCCTTTGTTGCGTGATTCCGGTAATATTCCCTCCCCATGTTCCCCTTTCATATTCACTTTTGTTTGTGTTGCGGCGTGCGTCCCGCGCCGCCGTGCCTGGGGACTCTGAGAAAACTCGGAATGAAAATTGAGTTCATTCAGTGCGCGCCAATTACTTCTGCTGAATTTTCCTCAATGCAAATCAAGCCGGCGCTCATAAAAGGTCCACATGTATTTGAAATAATTAATTTTCTCCTCTGTGAGAAGCTACAGCTTGACGTTGTTTTATTGTTTTTTTTTTTCTTTTTCCCTGCTCAACCTTTATCCAACCTCACACACACACACACTCACACACACACACACGTTGGAAGCAATTTGAATATTGCCGCTGTCTGTCTGCTTAATTTCCATTTTTAATTGAGGCTTCATCTCATACACTAAACATTAAACACCACACTTAAATTGGCCCTGCTTTAGTGTGTGTGTGTGTGTGTGTGTGTGTGTGTGTGTGTGTGTGTGTGTGTGTGTGTGTGTGTGTGTTTGTGTGTGTGTGTGTGTGTGCATGTGCGTACTGTATGCTGGTGAGTTTGTTGATGATGTTTGGCTCAGTCTGAGCTGTTTGTGTGTGTGTGTGTGAGTGTGTGT
>JBBIGC010000033.1:11338056-11351431 GCA_037576955.1 Lepidarchus adonis
CCCCCCCCCCCCCCCCCCCCCCCCCCCCCCCCCCCCCCCCCCCCCCCCCCCCCCCCCCCCCTCCCCCCCAATCTAAAACAAACATCCCCAAATTTTTTATTATATTTTTGTATAAAAATAATCTATATACCTGTACACTCCCATTTTTTTTGTAAGTCTTCAAGGACTCTGTTATGAAATGATATAATCTATTAATGGCCTTAATAGTCAGCCTTGACATTTTTAACTGTAGCTTTCTTTTTTACAGCAAAATAAAAATTCACTTAAAATAGGTTAATTACCTTTTGATTTACTAAATAACTTTTAGGCATTATACCTTAGACTAGAGAAGGGGTTTGTAAAAATGTGGGGTTTTTTGCTTATAGTATAGTATGATTTCACTCCCTACGCTATCTTGAATGGATATGTAAGTATAATCTAAAATATTAAATATAAAGCAATTCACATGCAAACGCCAGAGCTACTGGTCTAGCTAAGCCTTGAAAATATAAAAGGTTTTATACTAGTGTTATTATGTCTTTTTTAGTCTAGGCTAGTGTTGATCAATGATGCAACTAAAACTTTAAAAAGACAATTAACTGCAGCATACTAACTCTCTGTAGCATACTGGCAATGCAATTATTATTGTTGTTATTGTTAGAAAATCTGCAGTTGGTATTAATAAAGCTGCAATGTTCAAATAAAATAAAATAGAATAAAAAAGAACAAACATAAATAATTAAATAAATACATAGCCATTTAGGAGTAGCATTTAAAACTCCATTGTGAGTATATTGTAAACAAATTAAAGTGGTAAATTGATTATTGATCTATATGATCTATTTGCAAAATACTACTAAAAAATTACTACATTTGCAAGATAAACTGGACAAAAGGCTTTGGTGAAGGAATTTACTACAATAATTCTTCTGGGATTGCATAGTAAGTCAAATAAAAATGCATTTCTATGTTATTTGTGCGGTAACACAAACAC
The DNA here is from genome assembly GCA_037576955.1 of Lepidarchus adonis. Classification (NCBI taxonomy): domain Eukaryota; kingdom Metazoa; phylum Chordata; class Actinopteri; order Characiformes; family Lepidarchidae; genus Lepidarchus; species Lepidarchus adonis. Next base: position 11,339,030 of record JBBIGC010000033.1, read on the forward strand.
AAGGTTGTCCTCTGGACGGCAGAAATTGTTATCTAACGTGGCATTTTCCTCTAGTGAAGATTTTAATGTCCATTACGCTGCCAGGAACAGTCTCGGGTGAGCAGGAGAAGAGGTCAGTGGTAAGCACACATACAGATCCCTTCGCCCACCCCATCCCCAAATTCTCTGAGTCTGCCAAAATAACCCATATTGTGCTGCAGTCGTTCTCTACACCCACTGTCAGAATAGTCCCTGTTATAAAAGCTCAGACCCCTTTAGTGTGCTAGTTTTGCTATGTGAGTGTACAGTATTTTCCTTTCTGGGTCGTTTAGATAGATATAATATAAAGAAAGCTGAATTCACTTTTGGGTAAAAATTAATATCTGCTATATGTATTATTTACCATTTTTCTAGTTTGGTATTAGTGGCATCATTTTCCTTGATTGTTTACACAGTACTATAGTGAACTGAACATAGATTCACAATGTTAAACATAAATAAAATAAAGTACAGTTTAACTGTGAGTTTACAGTTATTTAATGTCCACTGGCCTGACTTCCTTTATGAGCATTAATATAGTGATAGCAATGAAAGAAAGAAAGAAAGAAAGAAAGAAAGAAAGAAAGAAAGAAAGAAAGAAAGAAAGAAAGAAAGAAAGAAAGAGAAAGAAAGAAAGAAAGTTAGAGGTTTTGTCCTCTATTAATTTCCAGTTAAACACGCTCAGGTAGATCAGCCATGCACCTGAACAATGTAAGTGTTAAGTTATGGGCAGCTCGCAGTGAACTTCCACCATGTAAAACTTTGAATGAAACAGTGGTGCATTATGCATAGAAATTTCACATAATTATAAATGAAATTTATTTTATTATAGAAATTGTTCTGGGAGACTTCTAGGGAAGACAAATACTTACATTTCGACATAAACAAAATTGAATTATATCGAAGACACAATCTACTATTTTTACCAAAGTTACCAAAAGGTTTTTTTTTTTTTCCTTTTTTCATTTCCGATTCAGCATTCAAAGTGTTCCACATATACTCTTTTTCTGCCAGCAAGCTTTGGAAACAAACAAATGAATTGGCTTCTTGTAAGCTGTGTGTAGTCATGATTGCCATGTTTTTTTTTCTTCTTTTGTTACTACAGGTCCACGATCTTTACAAAGACGGTCAGAAGTTCTTGATATCAACCAATAATGAGAGATAAAAAAAGAGAAGCATGGCAGAAAAGCTCGCACGAATGTTGTTCCTTCCACAGATGCAAGACCGACTTGGTTTTACAGTCCATCCATAGCTGTTCTTTTTTATGCCATAACATACAATTGTCCATTTACAAATACATCAAAATGACTGGAAACTGAAAACAGATTTTTGTTCCTTTTTTTTTTTTTCTTTTTTTGAACGATATAACACAGGGCACTTTACATCGAGTCCGATCTCTTTTGATTCTTCTTCAAGTCTTTATGTCCAAGGAACACTAGAGAAGTGGCACTGTCCCGGTACAAAAGAACACGGGTCCTTTTTTAGACTCCCTTCTCCCTTGTGTAGTGAAATACTGATGAAGAGCTTTGCCTTGCAGCTGAGAGAGGCCAGGAGGCGCCGCCCGCTCCACTCCACTCCTCTGCTTCCTTCACTGTAATCTGGGCCAGTACTGGGACATGTCCGGTTCGCTGCCTGGCACTTGTACCGGTACAGACACTCCAGGCGAGATTAGACCTGCAGCACAGAAAAAATGAAGAAACTGTTTTCATCCTTTAGCTTGGCATAGTATAGCACAGAAGAACTGTACTTAGAATTATTTAAATATTTTAAAAGCGCATTTCTTCACTGTCAGACAGAAATATTCTATTTCCATTTTAATTTATTAATTCATTTATTTATTTTACATAATTTGAAACCTAATTTACATTGTCATATATATATAGTGTGTATATATATAAATATAAAACTTTTTCCCATTTATCCGAGCAATAAGTCACAAGTTATCAACAAAAAAGCAGTAAAAAAATTTAAACAAAAAAACATCTAAATGAGGTGTGTGTGTATAAAGTAGTGGATGTGTGTTGGAAGATGTTAGAACAATGTTGGTGATTCCCCCTCAGTGCCTCCACCCATTGAAGCTCTTTCAGCATCAGCACTTGATTTAACCACTGATTGAACCCAAACCAGTGATTGTTATTATAAATAATTCTGGGTTCCACCAGGAGAACTCTGGAAATGGGAACCCAACACATTGACCAAGATGTAATGTTCACTGTGTTAATTGTATTAGTATTTATTCTTATATTAGTGATCTGAAAATAAAACAATAGAACACTTACTGCCTCTAAACTACTCTTATATCCACATGGGCCAAAGACTTTTGCACAGTACCGATTACAGTGTGTGTGTGTGTGTGTGTGTGTTATACAGCATTTAGACTTTTATTTTATTTTTAATTCTTTTAATATTATTTTTAGTACACCGTTTTTATTAGCCTTCTGTTACGTTGACGACATAAAGCTGTGTTGTTCTTGACACAGTATACCACATTAAATAGGCCAGCTACAGAAATGAAACAAGTATTCCCATAGTAACAGCATTTTTACTGGTGTTCCCACCCCCCATGCATTATTGATGGTAGCCTACTTCTGTCTTGAATTACATTTTTTTCCCATCTCTGGTTTTCGAATGAGGGAGGGAGGGGGTGAAAAAGCTTACCCGTTGAGGTTGTGCCCGAGGTGGCCATCGACTGGCTGTTCATATGCGCCTGCATGTGAGGGGGTGTGTATGTGTCATAGCTCCGCCCATTCACCGAAGGACTGGTTGGTAGCATGCAGGAGTAGGACGAGGTCTGGCTTGCCTGTGGTTGGGTGGGGGGTTGAGAGAGGTGGGCAGATGTCAGCAACACTTAGGCCTCAATTTATCAAACACTCAAACAACACCACACACCTGAGAATGAAATGGGAGTTGCATAAGCTCTGCAATTAAGAGAGATGACTGCACTCTGGCTATTAATCCTCACTTCTATGCTGAACTGTGTGAGTGTTTGACAGCACAGTGTAATGTGTGGTGCGGCACGGACATGCAAATCAAAAATAAGAGACGTACTTGCATAGGCAGGTTGTTGGCCATGGTGAAGCTTGGCATTGGCGGTAGGGCACTGTATGTGTTCGTGAGGGCTGTATCTGACCTTCCCAGCATGGAGCCTGAAGTAAAGGACACTATGGAAATGACAGAAGAAGGTTTTGGTCAGCATATGGTGTCACACAATGAAAATCCACAAAGTAGTCCTGATTTCCCTCAAACGTTGATTAGAAATATCGATGTTCTATCAGTGCCATAGAAGAACCATTAAAGCCAATGGATTGACCATTTTCATAAGAAACATTCCTTACGACATCCATGGCTCTAGGCTATATCGTCAACTACACATACAGTTTTCTGTTTTCCATGACATCACGGAAAAAATGAATTAAAAGCAGGTTGCATTTGCAACTTACTTTACATATGGCCAACAAACATTTACATACTACAAAGTCTTGTTATTTGAAAAAGTTTTCCATCATGTGTGCAAGGTTTCCATTGGGCTCTAAGCCTTGTTTTTAAGATGGGAACCAAAGGTTTTTCCAGTTCACCTGGGGTGGTGGGCTGAGGGATTGGCTGATAGACGCTTGTGCTGAAACTGCTACTGATGGGTATGTGACTGCTGGAGTTGTTGGCTTGTCGTCTTTGATTCCTTAGCTTTTCCTCTCTCCTCCACTTTGCTCTTCTGTTTGAGAACCACACCTGGAAGAGCAGCCGTTGTTAGAAGCTGTTTGTGTCATCAAAAGTCATTAGAAGGGTTTAATGAATTTAGACAGCTCACCTGTATTCTGGCCTCAGGTAGGTCGATTTTTGCAGCAAGTCTCTCCCGTGCGAAAACGTCTGGGTAGTGCGTTCTTTCAAACTCTGTAACGCCAAAACAGCGCCATGAGTATTCATCACCTCAGTACTAGTGGTGTTACAGTTCGCTCTATTTGTTGGTTTTTAGAGTTACTGACCAGACTCTAGACTAGACTGACCTTTTTCTAGTGCCTCTATCTGTTCCTGGGTAAAAGATGTGCGATTCCTCTGCAGTTTCCTCTTTAACTGCAGTCTCATCTGGGCCTCCTCTGAGTCCTCCCCATTGGAGCTGATGGAGTTAGTATTCTCTGCACCTCCATCTGACTGCTGGCAGCCGTCTGTCAAAGGAAAGCAAGAATACTTTAAAAGTCTGCAGGATAAAATGCAATGGGCTTGTTTTACATACATGGCATATGCAGGCGTCAGCTGATTCTAAGCTATAAGGGACACAAGGACAATAAGTTGATGGCTAGATCTTGTAAACTTTAAATTAATTTGTGAAATATAATTCAAATACAGTGACTTTTTGTGATCACATTACCATAATCAAATTCCCTAATTGGCAACAGAATCCTTTTAGTAAGTTTAAGAGCAAACTTTTTCTGGTTTTCTCTTGGTAAATTTGTTTAGTCGTTGTAACCCAAAACCTCGAAGTTCCAATATGGCCGCCTAACAATAAAGGAGAAAAACCTCCAGATTTTGAAAGGAAGTTAATGTATAAGAATTTCATTCCAAGTATCTTTAGACTGCTCATCAGCAAATGCCCACTCTATGTGACAATAGCATTTTCAAGTTTACAAAAATTAATAATAAATGAATGAAAAATAGCAAAGAACAACAATACTGAGGACACAACGATTTGGCAATGATGTGTAGCACCGACACACTGCTTAAAATTGTGGATACACTGTTTTTTATGCATGAATGTCAATTAAATACTTGTAATAGAACTGACATGAATGCAACAAGTCTCTTTCAGAGCCCTACTGAACAAAAAAAACCCTCATGTGGGAAAATGTGCCGGTAGCCTCAGCGCTCAAAGCTTTTAGCACCGTGCACCAACGTTTGCCAAGCCTGGGAGGGGGAGGTGTTTATGGGCAAGTGACAAAAAAAGAAATGGTCACCTTATCCCAACGAAATGTTTTAAAACTTCAGCTTCTCCCATTGCAACGAGTCGAGCTTCTTCCACGCAGCCCGTGGCTCTGTACCATATGGCTGTTTGAAGGCCCATTGAGGTAGCCAGCACCAATCCTTGAATGGAAGGGGATGCTTTCACAGGCACACAATGCCCGGAGAGTTAGCCAGTGTTAAAACACTCGCTCTGGGGAGGGATGGCAAACTTTCATGGCTAGAAGTGTGAAGACACAATTGAGGGGAGGCCACAAAAGGATTCTCGCGAGCCTTGCAGCGGCCCTCATTGTAGCACGAGGATTTCAGTCAACAGACCTTTTCAGCTCAGTGTGTGTTAACCTTTATGCACAACCATCATTAATCACTGTCCCCGAGGCTGCCCCGTTCAGCCTCACATAGGATTTATGCCTTCTATAGGCAGAGCTAGAAGAAAGGCACTGTGAATGAAACGCTCTCAATGAGCAGAGTGTTGTTAGGGAGAGAAAGGGGGACAGGGGAGCCGACTGGGAGTCGATATGCTTTAACCTGCTGCGTTGGTGCAAACTAGTGTAACATGGTTGCGCTCAATTAAAACCCTTATATTGAGCAACGTTGCCTTCTAGGTCATGGCAGGGCTGTCCATTTTTACCGCTTTTCTTTTTTGCATGTGGGTCTATAATGAGCTTTATACATGTAAAATACTAATTATTACATGGAGACATGTAATAATTGCATAAATATATAAAAGCAATTGAACTCAACTATATATTTACATGCAAATATTTACATTGTTTGTTGTATTCACTGCACTGTGGATTGCTCCACCTGTTTCTTGTTCTTTGACAGATTCTGTTTATTCTTTTTTCCCCTTGGGTTTAAGAAAGACCTTATATAAAGTCTAAATAAAGTTCACTCTGATCTGCAGCTATAACTGCTCTGCTGTATTTTGTCTGATTGGATGTTTGTTGTTGTATTCACAGGACTATTGATTGCTCCACCTGTTTCTTGTTCTTGACTTGTTTGGTTTTGGTTTTTACTTTGGTTTGAGAAAGACCTTATATAAAGACTAAATAAAATAAAAACTATTATTATTATTATTTAATAATTAAGTACTGCATTATCTGGAAGTGAAATATTCAGACAAAGTCACATTTATTTTTGTCAATTTGAACACTTATACCAGGTTAATTTATTTTAATGTATACCCTGTATAGTTTGAGATCTTCTGTTCTGTACTTCTTCTGTAGGTGAACCTGCTAAAAGTCTCTCTGGGTGGGTTTGGGCTTTTCCTGTGGGAAAATAAAATCACCGCCTTATCTCTCAGCAACTCGGGCCTGGGTCCAACCAACTGGGAGGACCTCAGAAGTCCTATAGTCCCAGCACATAAGCAGGGGGTGGGGGTTGGGGGGTGGCAGGCGCTGTGACTGGTCAATGAGCGAGAGAGCTGGAAGTCCACTCATTAAGGCTGAGTTGTCTCTCTTTTAGGCTGCTGTCAGTCCAGATGAATCCACTGTTTTATTCAGTGTTGACGTGACAGTCATCAGATTGAGACCGTGTTTGTCCTCCCCGGGGACCTCGCCCTGCCCTGCGTGTGTGGAGAGGGGGAATGGACTCCGTCCTTTTACTCGTGTAAAAATAGAAATGGGCCCGCAGAGGAAACGTGTTGGGGGATATAGACTCACTTTAAAATGAACCCTGCAACCTCCTTTTTTTCTGTTATAGCCAACAGGGGATATGACACTGGACTGGACGCGTTGCACATTTGGGAAATCTAGTGTAGGATTAGCACCTAGGAGTCTACATTCGTAAGGTGCCATCCAGAAATCAACCGATCAGTCTTGCTTCAACACGTTATCCCAAACTATTGCTGGGACACAGGTTCCTCCCTGGCACAGTGGAGCGCCTGGTCCTGCAGAAGCCCCCTCTTGCACATTAGACTATGCATTAAGTGCAATGTGTACACTCCCAGGGTTAAACGACTGTGTGCGTAGTTTATTAAAACTCTCCAGCTTGGATGAACAGGCTCACAGGACTCTGTTGGTAGGCCGGTGCTAATTGCCGGCCGCTCATTGTGCATGGGTCAAGGGCTTAATAGGCAGATATTAGACAGCGAGCGAAGAGCGTTGTGTAGATGCTGCTCGTGTCCGTCCTGCGCTGTGTGCACTGCTCTTATAAAGTGACATGTGTAATTGGTGATGGGGGGTGGGGGGCTGGGGGGGGAGCATTTCTGCAGCTGCTGTCTCTCTGCAGCTAGACGCTCATTCATGTCGCCTTAATGAGATACAAAACGCTCTCTAATGAGCAATTACACAGCCACAGCACTGTTCCCATAACAAATTCTAACGCGTGACAGAAACATCCTTTTGTACAGATATCCGCACTGCTTTTTACCACCCCACCACCACCACCACCACTAACACCCCCAGTACAGACAGGTGGGGGGTTGAGGGAAGGAACAAAATGCAGAAAGTCTCAACAGGTTGATTTCTATTGATCAGATTGGTTCCTATGGTCAGGAAGAGGCTCTACAGCCCTTCAACCAGGTTATAATATGGTAACTACCTGCTTATAACATGCTTATACCATAGTAATGCTCATTCTGGTATATAATGGCAATAATAATATCATCATTTAAAATGTATTTTTAAAAATTTAAATAACAAAAATAATAATAATAATAATAATAATAATAATAATAATAATAATAATAATAATAATAATAATAATAAATGTTAATAATAACGCAATAATAAGAATAATATCAAACAACAGGCAAAATAAAAGTCCCCTAAACTCTAGTCCTACTAAATGTTAAAGGAAGAAGGCACAGCCCTTCCCTACCCTGATTGGGTTGTCCTGGCACAGAGGTTCCGGGGTACCAGCCCGGCCGGGTGCCCCATGTCCCCGTCTGTCCGTTCAGCATCCTCAGCTTCTCATACATGCCATCTGCGCCCATCTGTTGCTTTTCGCTCGCCAGGTTGCGCAGCACTCTGTTTATGGATGACACCTGAAAGACGAGAGCGAAGACACGGGATGGCATCGCGTTGCTCGGGCACTAGAAATGGCATTTCCGGGCGCTCTTGGCACACGGCTGACCTCAGCGCGCCCGCACTGGCTGCGGAAATAGCGCTCAGTGACCGGACAGATAGATAAAAAGGTGGATTCGCGGCTAAAGTAATAGATTAATGAGCTCGCAGCCACTGCGGGCCGCGCATCCGCAGCCTGGTTTCAAGGTCGCGCGCTAGGCCGCTGGCTCGTGGCGCGCACTCACGCTCGGAATGTTGTCGTTGGTGCAGATGCCCTCGGACAGCAGTCTGTCGCGGATCTCCCACGCGAAGATGGACGGGCACTCCCTCTTGAACTGGGCGATCTTGCCGACCACCTCGGGAGTGGCTACGCGCGGTTTGCTGCCTCCGATGGCGCGCGGTCGGATGGAGCCCGTCTCATAATACCTGCCCAGGATCTTACTCACGCAGCCGTTGGACACCTGGACGGAAAAGGGAGAGAGAGATTGGGGGGGATAGAGAGAGAGAGAGAGAGAGAGAGAGAGAGAAACACACACAAATCGCATGACATTAATTTAACACGCGCGTGGTATGCTAAGTGTAAAGCGTCCAATCAATGGTCAGCTTACGTTTTCATTGTCCAGCACTTGGACTTTTGCACCAGCTTGGGTCTATAACACAAGAAATATACCTTCAGTGGTACGAGAATTCTGTTTGTTTTTTCTCTTTCCTTTTTCTCTTTTCTTTTTTCCCCATTTTAACGCTTCTTATTGCAGTTGCTGGACACCAGGCATGGTTGGGGGTGGGGGTGGAGGAAGAAGAGGGGGGTGGATGTTTAGGGGGGGCAAAAAAAATCCAGCTGCAAATGTCATGTTAATTTAAGCCGTTCGGTTCCATTAGCGCAGTCTGAAAACCAAGGGCATCGTTTACAGAACAACACCGGTGATGCACTAATACAATGAAGCTGCACACATCAACAAACCAACACATTATTAGTCATAAGTAATAAAAGGTGACATAATAAACCACAACAGCAGATAATAACAGCAGAAATTGCCATAAAGAAGGGTTTTCGCGCCAAAAGTGTGCGTTCCCGCCATTTGCCCACTGACCTGCAGGATGCGGGATATGTCGCAGGGTCGCGCGCCGCTGTGCGCGAGCTCCACTATCTTCTGCCGGGTGGAGTCCGGCAACGGTCTGCCGTTAACGAACACGCCGCCGAGCTGGTTCACCCCACTGTGACCTGGACGGGACGAGAAGAGGCGCGCGTGTCGTCAGCAAACAGGTAAACAACAACAACAACAACAACAACAGCACCAACAACAACAGCAACTGCATGCATCGGGGGTGGGGGGCAGCCTCTTGTAAGTAAACCACAGCCCCTCCAGGAGTCATCGTCCTCCAGATGTGCCCTCGTAAGCCTCGTGCAGAAGCGTCTCCATCCCTCCGCGCGCAGCCTTAACCCCGGATCAGATGGCATTAATGCTATTTGTGGGCAAATGCTCCTTAAACGCTGCCCCACAGCCTCACTCTCCAACTTTAAATCGCACCACACACTTTGTACACACACACACGCCGTACACACACAAGTTTTTTCCCACGCAAATGAGCAAAAAAACAAAAAAAACGAGAGAAAATGAGAGAAGGGCCTGAATAAAGAGCTAACCTGACTCCCACTAAAAGCCCAGAGAGACGTTGCGTGTTGCGCTGGCTTCCCTTCCCTCCTCGCTTCTCAGACCCCTTCCCCACGAAGCCTCCCGTTAAATGGAGCCCAGGAGCACGAGCTCCTTAGCAATAAATAAGCTCCAAATATAGAAGAAGGGGAGGAAGAAGGGAGGAAAAAAATATGATGAGCCTGCCTGACATTTGTCTTTAAAATAAAGCTAGCTGCACGTCAAGTTTGAGCTTAATTTCTGGAAATGGGCGGAAGTCGCCCCGGATCATGCACGGAAGGCTAATTGAAAAGATGAGCCCGAGCGCTCGTGGCAGGCCATGTCACTTCCTGTCACGGCTCTGCTCGTGAGGCGCGCGCATCGCCACGACAAATGGTAGCGCGATAAAAAACGAGCCTTTCTGTCCGCATTTGGATGGCGCTCAGACTCCATTGGACTCCACTCATTTAGCCTTCAAGCGGGGAGAAGCTGCAGTTTTTAAGGTAGCCCAAGGGGATATGGTGGGGGGGTTGCGCGGGCACGTTCACGAGAACGCGCCTGGCTTTATAGTATATTAAAAGTGACACTTTTTTAAAAGCCTATATTTACACACTGGGAGCGAACGGGATGCTGCTGCTTTGCCACGATGGATAAACAAGAAAATGGGGGCTGCATGTAGGCCACGGACTTTAGCTGCTATTCCTGTGGCTTCGTGCTTAAACACTGGCCTGATTCCTCCCCTTCCATATTTATATACAGTGTTAAAACAAAAACGTGGGGGAAAGTCTGTTTCTCATGTAAGGCAGAAGTTTGTACAATTATAGCCGCTGAGTTCAATCGCTACATTTTACAGCGATTGAGCGTTTTTTGGTGCCAGCATATTTAAATACAAAATCAGCTTAAAAGATTGCCTCTTAAGGTCAAAACGTTAAGATCAAACATTTAAATACCAACTATGGTTATTCTGGTACAATATTTTACATTTCTGCCATCAATAACAGACATTAAAATATCTGTCAAATATTGGAGACTACCTGATTTTATTATTTATGTATTCATCTATTTATTTTTCATATTTGAACATCAAAACTTTACACAACTATAGTTTATGCAACATACTAACTACAGTTATTCTGGTAGACTGGTCGTTTACTATACTATTATCAAAAATTGTCATTATTTTCTGTAATATCAGATTTTCCCCCCTTTTTCATTCATTTTTACTTTTGATCATAAAATACTATACTTTATGCAATATACCAGGTACAGTTATTCTGACACACAACAGTCCACCATACTAACATAAAAAGGACCATTGATATTTGTGTGAAATTACAGATGTTTTTTTCCTTGTAAATTTATTTTAGCTTTTGAAAATCAAAACTGTACAATACCTATATTTCACACTGTAAACACACTACAGTTATTTGGTGCAATATGTCCCTTTACTATCTGTGAAATAACAGAGATTATCTATATTTGTATTATTTATTCATTTTTGCTTTTGATCATTAAAACTCTACAAAGCAAAAATCTATGCCAACTATAGTTAATCCGGTGCAGTGGTTCACCACACTCATATCAATAACAGCCTTTACAATATCTGTATTTAAATATATAGCTTGGAAATAACAGAAAATGTCTATTGTTTATTAATTTAATGAACATCAAAACTATATAATAATATTATTATTAATAATAATAATAATAATAATTACACCTATATATACCAACTATAATCTCACATACAATACTTTACCATACTGATATTAACAACAGCTATTATAATATCCGTGGAATATTATTTATGTATTTATTTGCTTAAACATCAAAACTCTATTAAAATATAGGCCCCACTATACATACAACTAGAATTATTTTGGCACTAATATCAATAACAGCAATTGTAATATATTTGAAACAGTGGGTAAATTTGAATTTTTGTGTTATTAAAATTGTACAAACGCGTATATACGGCAGTGTTAAAACTCGGCGTTTATTTTTTTCAAACCGGAACATTCGTCCTAAAAATGTACAGTATATTTTACAGTGTATACTCTACATGAGCAGGGGGTTGCTGCGGATGTGCGCTGCCGTACTGCGACCTGTAACGCGGGAAAGGAAAAGTCCATCACCCTGTCGTTTTGGGAGCTTAATTCGGGATTAGAGTAAATCAATTGTGCCTCTTTTATTTCTCTGCAGAGAGGTCAGCGAGGATAAGCATAGTGAAGATTTATTGGCTTTGGGACCATACGTCCCTTATGGCTCCCCCCACACACACACATACACACATACACACGCGCGCGCAAACACGAAATAAAGCCGTGCCAGCGCGCAGATTAGGACATAAAATCCAACTTTCTCCCCAAAGGTGAAGTCTTAATCATGGGCAAGTCCCCAGTGGCGATAATGACGCGTTTTCTATTGGCCGCGTAATCAATGAGCGACTCGCACATATGGCGCCAATTTGGAGATGTACACGCTCACGAGCGTTATTAGCATAAAAGCTCGGAGAGAGAGCCGTGACCTTTAGGGCGCGCGGGGCGACTCGGTCAAGATCACTCGCGCGCTCCTATCCACCTGACCGGTCCTCGCACGCGCAGGTACTCGGGGGCGCGCGCGAAGCAGCCAGTAATGAATGAATTAATGAATGACATTGTAAATAAATGTAATTCGTGTAAATGTAAATCCGTAGCATGCACGTGCCATATCAAACGCTCTGGGTCTCTCTCTCTCTCTCTCTCTCTCTCTCTCTCTCTCTCTCTCTCTCTCTCTCTCTCTCTCTCTCTCTCTCT
>JBBIGC010000033.1:11482655-11510375 GCA_037576955.1 Lepidarchus adonis
ACACACACACACACACACACACACACACACACACACACACACACACACACACACACACACACACACACACACAAGGTAACAGTGTTGCAATTACCTATATAAATGTAAATGTATGCTAATTCTGAAATAAATATATATAAAATATATTTCTAAATACATATTTAATATTTTAAATACATTTCAAATATAGATCTCATTGATTCATAATGTGGGTATATTATTTTTTAAGAAATTGCCAAATACCAAGTCGTGCTTGAAAGTTTGTGAACCCAGAATATTCTATATTTTGTTAGAAACATAAGAAAACAAATGCTAAAATTAAATCTTGTAGAAACAATTGACACATAAATGTATACTTCATAATTTCTTTATTTAGGAAAATTATCCAATATTATAGCAAAAGTATGTGAACATTTGTGGGTGTGATTCCCAAGCAATAACTGCGACTAAAAGGGTGACTCTCGATCAATCCTGAAACGTTCTGATTTTTAGCTTTTACCTTTGCTTCCTGCAGAGATGTTTGGAGGTTGTCTCACATGATCTGTTCATTTAGTTTGTGTTAAGGTCAGGACTTTGACTTGGCCATTCCAGAACATTCACTTTATTCTTTTTGAACCATTCTTTGGTAACGACTTGTGTATTTTGAGTCATTGTCTTGCTGCATGACCCACTGGCTCTTGAGATGCAGTTATAGACAGATATTACAATATTTTCTGGTACAATTATTGCCCACATACAGTAAAACAGTCAGACCATGACACTTCCATCGCCATGTTTCACAGATTTGACAACACCTTGTACTGTAACGCAATGTTTTCCTTTCACCAAACACTGCACTTCTCATTTTAACCAAATGTTCTATTTTGATTAGTTGATAAGATTATTAGATGAATTACAAATTTTAACCATTTACAAATTTCTGATGAAGGTATACATTTACGGTTATTAGCTCCCTAGTTGATCTCAATCCTTTTTTAAAAATAAATACAGTGCTGCTGATTGAACTGAACCAATACATGCTGGAGCACCAAGAAGATCAGGAATCAAACCTGTATTATTCTAGCCAAGAAATTAGCAACTTTATTAAATACAAAAATACAAAAAGTTTTGTAGAATCCTAACTTTACTATATTTTTGAACGTTGTTCAGTGTCATTTCCTGGCAAAACTATGCTTGTTGTTCTGGAATATTTTCTGCTAAAGGCTTTTGCACTGCAAGTCCTTCAACTTAATAGGTATGTATGTGTGTTTATTGTATATGTTGTCTATTGTTGTTGTCAGTTGTTTGTAATTCATGTCATATTCATTGAATACTAAAGAGACACCATCGGCTGGAAACAAATTCCAAACAAATTTGGCCAATAATAAAAAATTCACAATCAATGAACCGAGAGAAATAACTCTTACTTACACTACTTCACATAACATTCATTATTTTTTTGTTTTTCTGAACTTCTGAATTTCTGAAGAGAGAGAGAGAGAGAGATAGATAGAGAGACAGAGAGAGAGAGAGAGAGAGAGAGAGAGAGAGAGAGAGAGAGAGAGAGAGAGAGAGAGAGGGAAAGGAAGCCAATGATGTGTCCAGTTGAAATAAACTTTGCAAAAATTGCTGAGACATTTACTACAGTGAATGCAGACATTTGAGGAACAGTGCTAATTCCCAGGCTGAAAAACACCAGCCAAGCAGATAGGGCCCTGGACTCAGGCCCTGGGTCTTTGAGCTTAATCACAGGAGCCAGAAACTGATGTCCTTGAGTGTTTCTTCTCGCTTGATGTATGATGACTTTAAAGGTTATCTTCACTGCTTCTAGTCTTGCCAGCCATTTCGCTCTCATAGCAACAGTTAGCCTTCCACACAAACATTGTCAGTGTGGAGACTGGATAGGTCAGTGATACTTCATATCTGCGAGGTAGCTGTTACCATTACACTGGTGAGAACATGAGAATCAGTGGATGTCTGCATTAACTTCAGTAATCACGCCTAACTCTTTCCACTGTTCTGGTAATGTCCCCCAGAAAAGCTCTAAAAAGGTCATAAAGCACATAAAGCATACAAAGAGCTGACATCTCTTTAGTCTGCTATCATTTTGTGCCCTGAAACCATCCTGTTACCAGTTAGCTGAGATATATCTCAATTTGTCCAGCTCTTAGGCCCCGGCTGCAGCCGGAAGTGTTCGCCTAAGAGTAGGACATGGATAAGCAGCGGCAGCAGGGCTTGTTAAATTGATGAGTTGAGATGTGCTCTTACTACACCATCTGGAATTCTAGTCTGGGGTTCTGCTGAAAGCTGCTGACCCGGGACTCAACTCTTCAACCCAGGGAAGAAGAGCACGAGGAGAAGAAAAAAGTTTGTCATGTCGGCAGAAGTCACTGTGTTGAAGAACTTTATCTTGCCATCAAACTGAAGAGGCTGGAATAAAGGCCTGGAGTAGGCCTCACTCTGTAAGCAGGCAGTGATCCAAAGCAAAGTCACAGCTTGTCCTATGAACAATACCTAAAAGATAGAACTGCTTTGGAACAAAAGCTCATATATCCAAAAAATGACTTTACAGATGAAGGAAAAAGAAAAAAATTTTATTTTTGTTCCAAGTAAGTTTGGATCATTTCTATTGCCCCATTCAATGAGAAAATGTTGGCACAGTGTAAATGACAACTGATATAATATAGTCTTTACAAAAATTGAGAAATAAAAAAGAGATATAATGCTTTGTTCTGAAAGCTACAATGTGTTATGCATCACAGCTTTCACATTACCCATTGGCCCCAAGTTCTACACAGTGTATTCCCCATGAAACGTCTGTGCTTACAGTTTTGGTTATAACTCGTATCTCATTCTGTTAAAAGCAATACATTTCCATTGAGTTTGTGTTGATAAAGCTGATAGTTATGGTTGTGCATACAGCTTTGTTTTAAAGGGATAAAAACATTCTTTACCTTGTATGTTGTTTCATTAGAAAATGAGGACTCACACATGTTTATAGAAAACAGTAACATTTACATTACATCCTTACTTGCATATCTCTTAAGATCCTAATGAGTATTAACAGATAATTTATTCTATTCAATTCAGTTTTATTTCTATAGCACTTTTTTCACAAAGCAGTTTTACAAGGTCCGGGTCCGAGCCCCTAATGAGCCAAGGCGACGGAGGCGAGAAAAACTCTGAACTGAGCAAGAAACCTTGGGAGGAACCAAAGCTCAGTAGGAGAACCCATCCTCCTCTGGTCGACACAGGATAGTTATAAGTAAACAATCAGTAACTATAACTGTTAGTGAGTTCCATGGCTAGAGGTGTAGGCATAAGTGGTGTATAATTGATATTCGTTTATGTTTATTGTATTCTGGAGATGCAAGCTTACTTTTTAAGCCACATTCCAGTAAAGAGCCCATCTCTCACCTCAATGTACATTCATTACACTTTAACATATCCTCCACTTATTAGAGCTGGGTAATTTGTGATAAATTAGGTGCAATTTATCATAAATATGATTTTCTGAGCAGATTATGATATTGTGAGTACTTAAAAAGCACGGCCGAACTTCATGCTTTATTTCTTGTAATGATACAGCAGCAACATGAACGTCACATATTACAGTAAAGCATTTAGGAAACGTTGCTCCAGATAGAAATTATCTTTTTAATGCTTCAACATTCACCACAGCAGTAAACACATTGGAGACAGTGACTTGTAGCAAAACCACACTGACGGTGCCTTAGCACAGTGCACTATTAACCCCCCATCTCACACACCAACACACACACACACACACAGTGCACTATTAACCCCCCCATGTCACACACACACACACACACACAGTGCACTATTAATCCCCCATCTCACCCACCAATCCACATGAATCTTATTCTTATTCGAATCTTAATGGTGAATAAAATATCTCAGCAATAACAGAGCACGGGCAATTAGCAGAGCTGCCTCTCTTTCTACCTGCACACACACACACACACACACATGCACACACACACCCACCAATCTACATTAACTCTTATTCAATATTAACGTTGAATAAAACAAACATCTCAACAAAAACAGCACAAAACTGCACAACCCCCACTTCTTTCTCCCCATCCCTGCAAGCAGCAGGCTTACACACACATGCTGGCACTTGAATAGTACCGTAAAGCATTTAGTAGACATTCAACTGCATTCTACTACCGTATATGACAGTAAATATGCACATTAAAAAAATACCAGTGACATAACCACTAAAGTCAAGTATGAATAAGTTGAGAACCCCCTGTAGACCAACAAAGACCAAAATAAAACAAAAAGAAACAATTTAGGACTAATTATGCTCTTTTTATAATACATAACATAAAGTCAGAGTTCAGTACAGACAATATTCACAATGTGCCTGGAGTATCATAGTCATAAGAAATTCTATCACTATTTTGCCCATAACTAGATTAAATTTAAAATCTGCTCATTCTGATCACTGGCAGTTTATTAAACAGCTGCATATTGACTTTGAGTTTTTTGAGTTAATTTTTACTAGTGCGAAAAAAGTATTTTTTAACAGGAACTAGGAAAATGTTAGGAGACTAAAAAGACTGAATGCTATTCATTTCAGTGCATTTGTAACCCTTTCGAAATACATGTTACAATCCTTTCCAGCACTAATCCAGGTAGATTTGCTCCCAGCTTATACATTTTACAAACATGGTTGTATAACAGTAAATATGAAGACAAATTATTTTTTTTGTGTGTGAAGCAACCTTGGGATTGTGAAAATCAATGTATTATTATTATTATTATGAATACAAACCATATCAGATATTACACCATATGAGTACATCCTTGACAAATAATACTGTGAAATAATCAAATAGCTAAATTAACCCTACAAGGGTTAACTACTTAAAGTTCTTCAAGCTGTTGTTGGATGACCTTTGGCTAATGTGGGACAGCACTAATGGGTGTTAAAAATGCTATAATTAATAAGTGCTTCTCATGTCGCAAGACATATCTTGTGGTCAAAGGGAGTAAGAACTTGAGCATGTTCCACTGTATAAGTTCAATGCAACACTTTCCTGAGAAAACAATGTCATGAGGCAAGTGTTGATAACTAGTGAGCACTGGATCTCAGCATATCTTCTTCACTCTGTTGAACTCCCCCAAGAGCTTGTAGACATACACACAAATGCAAACTCTGCTCTTAAAAAGGACCATAGGTTCCCCTGGATGCTCCCAGGAGCTCGAAGGCATTCTGTCGACGTCTAACGCTGCATTTCAAAAACAACAGCGCAGGAAAGAAATGGCTCCCCTGCTCATTCAAAAGCATTTTTTTCCACTTAACAAACAACAAATTATCTTAAAATAAAACCGTGGCTGACTTTTACCCGAGTGCTCGCCAGGCTTAAGGAAAACAAAGCGGTCCAACTGACCCTGAAAATATTTTGCTTTGCTGAACCCCACTGTTGCATCAAAGGAATTTGTCTTCAAGGTAGGATCACAAGCAGTGTCACTCGAGCAACAGGCTAAGCGATAGCCCTAAGACCACTAAGATCACTTCCGTCTGTGTGATGGATGTTCCTGGGGAGTTCCTTGGGGGTTCCTATGAGAGTGCTTAAAGGAAATGAAAAATGTTATTGCTCACCCATGACAATTGGACAGCAAAGTTTTAACATGAATGTGGTAGTGGGGTGGTGGCTCTCACTGAGTAAACGTGACTAAAATTTGCAGGTAATGGTGGCCAGTTGTGAGGATAGTGGGCAATGGATGTTACTGATGGCAGTTTGTGTAAAACATGTTACAAACGTCTTGTGAACCACAGATGTGTGGTCAAATGAATCATTCTGGTCCTTATCAGTAGCAGCTTCAGCAAAATGCAGTCTATGTAACACTACTTGATGGGAAATTTCCACTGTCTGCTTCAAAACAATGTCCCACTGTTCATATTCTCAAGTACACATGCACACACCCTGATACACCATTTTTTTACACACATACACACACACACACACACACTAAATTCACAAATCCTGATCAGCACCCACTGTTTTATGTTAGCCGTCTAGCTTGATACACTTCAAAGTGAATGGCTGCAAACGGACGGAGCAGATAAAGAAGGGACAGATAAAACAGGAGAAACAAATGAAGAGCGTTTTTGTTGAGTGCTTGATGCTCGCAAGCCCTGCTCACTCCCTTCATGACTGCTGATAGCAAGGGTTCACCAACCACTGGTTGGCCTAGCATGCCTGAAAACACACAGCGCAGGTGTCTGGAGGAGCATCCATGTTGGGGGCCATGAGACCAATATAGTCATCACCCGAGAGGATGAGGGAGGATAGCCTTGAACTAAATACTAGATACTATGGGGAAGATTCCCTGAGCTCTTTTATTACAATACAAACAAGCACCAAGTACAAAGCTGTTTGTGAGTACTTGTCAATGTCAATAACTTGATTCACTCAATTGATAGCCATTCTTGAACTAAACCACACCTTTACAAAAGCACAAACAGAAAAGGTTACAGGCATTAAAAAGACAAGAGTGAGACCTTAATCTACAGTTTAACAAAAGTCTGTTTATGTTTTATTATGGGCTATGAGTTATGCTAATAAAGGATCCTTCAAAAATGGTCTTTACTGAGACTTTACCTGATGCTTACTTAAGAAAAGTAGGCAAATTAAGTAAAAACACAGTAAAAGCTTTGCAAATTTAACTAATTAATTATCCATAACTCTTAACCTGGCCCTGATCCTAATACTAACTTTAATCTGAACCCAAGCTTAAACCCAACCTTCACTCTGTCCCTTATCTTAACTTTCAGTGGAGTTGTCAGTTTCACAAGATATTTTGTGAGTAATTTCATAGAACATCTATGAATATGTCCCAATAGCAACCATCTATATAAAGAGAAATTGTTGCTTTAGTTAAGAAACCAAACTCTCATTTACATTTGTAGCACAACAGATCCTTTAAAGTGACTTTTCCTTTACATGCAGATCTACTGTGTATGATGGTCCAGCTCATCAGATTTGGGGGATGAAGTGTGACAAAACGTTGAGCAGACTTGAACTTTAGACCTATGAAATGGGTTTATCGTTCAGGACCTATAAAGAATGTGTTTATCATTCAAGGCCAATGATATGCAAGTTCCATATGACCCAATGTCCTGAATCTTCGCTACCAGAAGAAATAAAATTGAATCACTCCTTATAATAACATGAATCGGCCAAATTACAGTGTAAAAAAGTTTAACTTGTAATTATTTATTCTCACCATTAATGATAACACTGTGACACATTTACCACTGCATCACCCGAAATATATCGTAACTCCAGCGGCACATTTTGACACCGTTTTGGTAACAGTTTGCTGCGCCTTCCCAACTTGAACCACTTTGCTTTGAGTTATCATCCAGCTCTTTGACTGGGACTTGGCCTTGCTGTGCTGAGGAGATGCTCTTAAAACAACATGTGCAGGTGGTAGTAGATTTGTGAAGAATGGTAGATAAGACGAAGCCCGAGAATCGTCTGAGATTCACTGAAGTATTTAAAACACTGGCTCGCCTTCAAACGCTTGAATGGAGAGAAAATCAACCGTTTGAACGGATGTGGGACGACATCCAGCATTACCTAAACACAGCACGTCTCAGAGAGAGCAGGCAGAAGGGTATCAGAGTGGTACCACCAGCTGCAGAACCATTAATTAATACCCTTTGGTATGCTCACAGGCCAAAGAGCCTTGAACATGTGGGAATAAAAATGCTAAACACTGGGCTTAATTATAAAGCACAAGGACTTTGAGTCAAAGCCATCTTTCAGACTTTTTAGCAACTCCTTTCATCTGACACTGTTTTATTGCAACCGAAACAGTCTTTATCTATTACTTCTATACATAATGTTCTATATATACTATTGTTCTTAACGCTCAGTGATAGTTTTGGATAGCGGATGCATGGGTGAAAGCACTGTACACTTTGTTCTACAAATAGCACACAATGGAACACTTAGAGAAATAGAGGCCTTGTATAATAAAAACTGAGACTTCTATATCCTAAGCACACGCTATCAATCTTGGGAGATGAAATTTTTCAGTCTCCACTTGAGTTTATGGGGAGGAAAAACTTTCGAGAAACTGGCTGGGCTCCAGGAGAGAGCAGAAATTATGTTTGGTCGGGACATTTCTTCAAAGATAGTATCTCTATGTTCGAACGCCACGGCATCAGTTGAGTAGGAATCGAATACCAGGCCTACAAATCACTGCAGAGTGCTTATCTTCTGCCAGATCCCAAGGGCTGAACTCCATGGCTGAGCAACATGTCAGACCCCGAAACAGCATAGGGATCAGAATCTGGAAATAATAAATGCAGAGGACGGATTGCTTTGATAGAAAAATTACAAATAAAAATAATAATAACTATGTTTGTACTGAGAATAGCAGCACTAAGGTCACCATGGTGTCAGACCATTGTTAGAGTGTGAAAAGACTTGTGTGTATGTAATGTTTTTCATGCCATTGACTCAACTAACCACACCACAATGGCAGGTGAGTGCACTGAAGCTGTTATTGTGGCATGCCGTCCTATGGCCCACACTGCTAATGTATCAGCAGTATTCAAGGAGACATTTTGTTCCCCATGTCATCAGCATGTTCTTAACACTTGACACCATCTTTAAAGCTCAGCAGTTAAAAGTGCTAATAGTCAAATTTTAGTGCAGCAAGGTTTATAAGATCTGTCTTGCCAGATCATTTGGCAACAAAACTAACAAGAGTACAGTTACTTGAAGAGAGATGTCTCTGGCGGTGTCTGGGTTCACTGGCTGGTCAGCCCATAAGGGGCTTTCCACAGGGAAGACATAGCTGGATGATATCATTATACACTACTTAAAACCTCAATCAGACATTGTAGAAACAACACTATTGCTGAGTTTACATACACAGGGGCATGTTAGCTTTATGCGTTTTTTAGTGGCTTGTTATTTAAAAGTACTTTTTTCAAAACTAACATGTCAATTGCAATATATATTAAGTTTAAAAAAAAAAAAAAAAAAAAACAATATACATGTGAACTTCTGGTACGATAGGACACTATATTAAGTTTTCGTGCTCCATCAATCAAAAACTTATGTCCTCCAGTCACATTTAATTGCTGACTTGCAGAAACTAAAATATTTGGTTTATTTTAGGGTCCACAAGAAACGATTCTGATAGGATGCATAAAATAGCCACTCAAATGCAGAATAGAGACTTAACCTAAGACCTAATCACATCTAATGCTGGCTTTTAAAGAGACCTCTTGGCCCTCGAAGCGTCACTATCGTTTTCTTTCAACTGGGGAGCATGGTGAGAGAGTCAGTGAAAGCTCACTATATAAACACCACTCGGTGACTAAAAAGTGATCCATCAATGTGCACTGCCATTGTAATGCACCTAAGACTGATTAAGTCAAAGCCAGCTAAATCATCTGAATTCCTGCTGTGCCTTGGCCCAGCTTGCTCTCTAGATTAAGATGAAAAGGCCAGCACATTCCTTGTTTAGATAATTAATGATGTATCTGTAACTGATGATTGTCTAATCGTTTAACAGACTTAAACCCACAACTAACCACATCTGAAATGTACTGTTTAATGTATAGTCTATATAGTTGTAGTCTCGTGATGTCTGGACATGGCAATTTCCATGATGATACTTTGGACGTAAGAGGCAAAAGTTCTTGCAACAACAATGCGGAAACACTGTTTCAGATTAAAAGGAAGTTATAAATGATTACAGCAAACTTGATTTGGATCAGAAATGAAATAAACAAAGAATGCAATAACACTTGACCATTGTTGTTATCGCTCAAGAAAGATGGAAGAATGTAGGCAGTGGCACCATGAAGCCAGGAATGGAACTGATTTCAATCTGATGACCTCTGATCTCATTTTTCCTATAATCTGACAGGTCATTAAAGGGTGCACTGATGGTCGTTTATCTAGCAGTAAGGGATAAATACACATCAGTATTTCCCGCTGAAAATCTAAGAAGCTGATTTACAGGCAGAATTCCAAAAGTCACTTCTTTATATGGCAACTATGACAACGAAACATGGTACTTCTACAGGAAGATCAATCAGAAGGAAAGAAAACTAAGGACAAAATAGAGAGAGCGAGACAAACACAGTAGGAAGTAGACTGATTTGGAGATAAACTAGCTGTTGTAATGCTTCATAAGTCTCTCAGCAGATGATAGATTGGTTATTAGTTGATGGAGAAAGGCAAATACCAACAAAGTTGTGATGGACTGTTTACAACTCCAGGCAGTTGCACAGAATTCAGTGAGGAAAATATAAGTGTTAATATAACACTGGCTTCATAAGTAACCATGAAATCATAATCACCATCCCTATTGCACCAGAACCCCTGCCATAAACCTTCAGTGTGGAGGGTCCTGAGAAAAGGGCTTCAAACCTAAAGGCCTGAGATCTCACCCCCTAGCATACCGGAGGCTTACTCAGACGTAGCCTTCCTTCAGAAGATCTTTTTTGAGTATTTAGTTACAGAAAGTGAGAAGGCATAAAAAAGCACATGGCTTTTCTGTGTAGAGCAGTGAGAAAATTAACATTATCACTGTCAGTCGGATAACAAAGAAGACTGGATTTCTTTTCCACCCCACTTCACTTGTACAATGATTTAAATGCTTTAATTAAAAGAGAAGGGTGCAGCTAATTGCCAATTTAAATCTTTAAAAAAATAGATTGGAGTATGAAACGATTTGTATTCCGCAAAAAAAATGCTAGAGAACAAAGATGGGAAAGCCAGAGAGCAGAAGAGATCCAAGAGAACAATTGAGAGCTTCACCTCATGAGTGAGAAGCAGTCAAGGGTCACTGGGTGAGATTAATGGTGCATGTCATTGGGGCTTCATGTAGCAGCCTCCATATCTGTCTCATTCCCTCTGGCTCACAGATACACCCATCACTTAGGTATCAAAAACAATGTTGTCGAAAACAACATCAGCTTTCTCTCATGTAAATGCTGACAAAGCTCTCCACAAGGATTTAGGTTAAGCAGTAATACTTGCAGTTGTTAATGACCTCTGGACAACTCAAACCCTTAAAGAGCTTTGTGATGTTACAAGGACATATAGTTATTGATAAAGGTCAAAAAGTCATACAGATTTTGTAGTAACATCCATCCATTAGCTCAATCGCGGGGGAAGCTGGAGCCGAACCCAGCAGACTACGGGCCAAGGCGTGTTCAGAAACATTTCGTTTAAAAACTCTAAATGTAACAGCACAAAAAACTCGCTAATAACAGAGTGAGTTCCAAATAGTGAATGACCAAAGGGTGTAAAATGGACAAAATAAGAAGATATTCCTCTTCTGATAAAACACTGATCATCTGCCATTGTTTTAACTGCACATATTCTTTAAAAAAAAAAAAGCGTACTTTATTTTTCTTGTTCAACTGACCAGACCCCTTTAGCTGACACTGATGCAGTCCTGATTGGTACTTTAGAACTGCGATACGCCGGCCATCTCTCCGACCCTATAAAAGTTAGTAACTAAATACATTTGTAGCTTAATGGATCTCAGCATGTCATTCATCTGCTGTGATTTAGTGCAAGTGAAGAACACTGTGAGATGGAGACCAGGCTCGGAGTGGAGTTCGGGGGCATGGCAGTTTTACAAGATCCCCTGGAGTGCACAAGCACTCTCCATCATCCAGCTGGGACATCCCACCGTGCAAGACTTATGGCCCAACACTTCAGCAGGGACATGGCTAATGCAGGACGGCATGTGGGTTAAGACAGGGCTTTGGGGGTCCCCTTCTTTACAGTAACAGCTGAAATGGTTCATTCTTTATGGAGTGCTCACCGCTTGCTCACAGATACATAGGTGATACACAACAGTGATGTGCATCATGTATGGAGGAGTAACGTGTACCCACATGATCGTTCCTAACCTCTGCAGAATTAGAAACGTATGGAGCAACCATGGTGGTCTTTAAGGAGTGTAATTCAATCAAAAGGGTCATCCTGCCCTCACTTTCACGTTTCTCACTGGATGGAGATGTAGAGTAAGAAGATGAACAGCTGGTTGAAAGAGAGAGGACTGGTCAGAACCACAGGTCTCAGCTAATTTAGGGCCATATAAATGATGTGGACTGTGAACTTTAAACTCTGGTGACCTTTGACAGTAGTGGGCAGGCAAGGATTATCTCCTCTTCTCTCGTTGAGAGGTAAGATGAGAAGGCTAGAATGGAGGTGATTCACAGCACTGTGATAGAGAGCAAGAGCATACTCCTTCATTTAAAAAAGACAGAGGGGGGAGAAACCTTGCAACAAAGAAAAAAATTAAAGTACTTATTTGTCCAAGGGATTGTTTTGGTGATCTGTTCTGTTCTGATCTGAGTCTTTTGTGAAGCCTCCCAATTTTTCATTTGTAACTGGAAAAGTTTGGATAAACTAAAATAATTTAATTAATGTTAATTCAAAGGTACTGGTCAGTCTAATGCTCATTATATATGGATTAGTATAGAATAGAATAGAATAGAATAGAATAAAATCTTTATTGTCATTGCAGATTTTGTACAATGAAATTGGTGCACAGTTGTACCCCCTCAGTGCAAACAAGGAAGATATATTAATTAATTAATTAATAAGGCAAATGATGCCTAAAAAATCCATTTATACTGAAGTAATTTTTGTCTTTTTTAAATACACAAATTATTGTTGCGCTTTCTTCAGTTAGATGCTATCTTTTCCAGTCTTGACACTAACCTAATCAGCATATCCGCTAGCATGGCCTCCGGTCCTCTGCTCCCTCCCTTGTTTGCAGTGAGTGTTATTCTAGTGTTAAATGAATACTCAGGGTCCAGTGGAGCCCATGGAGACCAGGCTAATTTGCTGTGGCAGTCAGGACATAGTGATGGAATGTGAATGTCAGCAGGCTCTTTATTTACGCACTATATAAAACCGACTAGTAATTAACACCGGGGTCCCTCCCGCGCTCAAGTGTAATTGACTGTTTCAAAGGACCGCCACTTCATATTCCAGAGTGTGTATTAAAATTACGCTTTCCATATTGCTTACTCCCTTTAAGGATAAGGGTCAGCACTGCTGGCACAGACACTCAAACACATCAGATTTCTTTATGAGGACATTAACATTTTGACATATTAATAATGAGTAAGTGTATTAAGCTGGACCTAAGGGGGACCTTGTGCCATCTTCCGGAGGTATGCATTTTCTTTCTGCTGTGTGGTTTTATTTCTGTTGAGGAGAATGCTTTTGTTGGGCACTTTAAAGTGCTTAATTCAAAAGAAGAAAAAAAAGAAGACCATGTAATTTATCCAGCAGCAGAAAAGTATTACATGCATGAATCAGCTTTAATTCAGTGGAACAGATGGGAAAACAAACACACAAACAACAAAATAAAAACCAAATATAGATTAGCATTACTGAAAAATCCTTTTTCATATTTTCTGGTAAATCTAAATGCTTCTATAAAATCCAGGACACCTGATTGTTTTACCACTATCTGTTCCACCAGTGGTGCTATATAAAACACATTTTGTCAACTGTATCGCCCTTACATGTGTCCATATGGTCTAAACAACCTTCTTATCGAGAACATAAACTTAATGAGAGAATCATTTGCATTTGTTAATTTGAGTTAGTGTGTTAATTGATTTGTTACTTGTGTATTTTAATTAACTCAAGTTATAGTTGACTACAGTTTATGCTCAGAATGCAAATTAGTTGTTTTTCCCAATTAAGTCTCCAATGAGGAACAGATAAAACCTCCATGGAGTAATTAGTGTTAATTGGCTTTAAAACTGTAATTAGCATGCTTTATGTGATGTAGCTTACCTTGATTGTTAATAGGATAAAGCATGAAGCACAGATCAAGAAGTATTTGATTCAGACACCATCCTAGTTCATGTCTGATACAAAAAAGAAAGCATGAACATTGTTTAAACATCTGAAATTTATTCTATTGCATTAAATTACAAATGTACAACAACAAGAACAAACAATGCAGGTACAAACTCTGAATTAACTGATTGTTAATTAAGCGATAACATGCAAAAATTAATTTAATCTAAGGCTTCAAAACCTCACATTTCTCTGTTCTCCTTCTTTTCTCTGGTCTGAACCCCTCAGACGAGAGAAACAGCTCAATCTGTGCAATCTGGGTCCTGATGTCAGACCCATGGTGGCCCTCTTTCTCCAGAGGTGTGGGCATACTTTCCTCAGGCACAGGCTGAGACACTTTTCCCAAACCGTGGAGTCTAGGAGGAGGAGTAGGAGTGCAGCCATGTCTCAACCCATTACCCACAGACTGAGCTGCTGGGCTGCCTAGCTGAGCTGAACCGAAATAGATGGGAACTTTGTTCTCCTGTAGAGAGAAACAAAATTGCAACTGACACTGCATAACACTGCAAAAATGTAATTATTACTAGAGTATAACACATCCATGATTCTAGAATTTAAAATATACAACAACTATACAATTTCCAAACTTTTAGCATTCAGCACATACAATTTTTTACTTATTTAAAATGATTTAAATGCCTAAATTAAAACTTTTAAATATATATATTTTTGTATATTTTTTATTAGGTGGCCATGGATTTTTCTATTGGGTGTTTTTTGTGTTTACCTTTTTAAAAAATCTAAATGATGAATGAATAAATGAATGACACCCGAGAACAAGATAAAAATGTTCAAACATAATTACAAACACATAAGATTTCATGAGCTCTTAGTTTTGCTCCATGTAGCCTTTTTGCTCCCCTTGGACTTCAGCTACATGCCAGTGATTTATGATCTGTGACTTTTTCCTGCTGTTTTCTATCAACATTTCATTGAGAAAAATGCTACCATTTCACCCCAGTGAAATACGTTTGGGAATGAGAGTTGTCTTAAAGCACTTGAATGTATTTGAGGCTCTATGTGCCTCATAAGTCAACTCACCATGGCCTTCTCCTGTCTGCACATGAAACTTACTTTCTTAACTGAAATTTCAGAAAATGTCTGCTGGATTGCATTCCATTCAACATGGTGATCACTCTTTTGGTCAGGATGAATGCTTGAAGAATTCAACTTGTCAAAATGTTGGGTAATTACTGAAGCACCTGAATGACAATAAAGTGATTAAGTGTTTAGACATTCTGGGACTGTCTAAAGTAGGGATGTCCCGATCGGATCCAACTGAATTAAATACATCCGATTTGATACGAGAATACAGCAAGTTCACTCTGGTAACTGTTAGCAACTGAAGCAATAAACACTGCACACTTTTAAAAAGAGAGAAAGATTTCGACAAAAAGACGACAAAAAGGCAAAAAATATTACAGAGAAGAAAAAGTAACTAATCTCTACGCGGTAGAGAATACAGGATTTCACTGACTTTTCGAACTGCGATAAATGAATAAAATGCAACCTACTTGCCACATTTCAGACACTGTCCTTCCAGAGTTTAACAGGAAGGTTTGCAATAACCTACAAGGTTATTTCCAGTTATTTCAGTTTTATATTTTTTTATACATTGTATAGAAAAGGTTTTATTTTTCATATATATTTTTGAAGTTCTATTTTTCTTTATATTTGTTCTATTTATTTCGTTTAAGTATTTCACTGCATATCGTACTGTGTATGACTGTGTATGTGACAAATACAATTTGAATTTGATTTAAATTTGAAGGTTTGAAATCAAACTTGACTGCGATTTGTTTTACATCAGATATTTGGAGGTGTTTGCCCAGTGTTGATACTTAGCCTCACTGCACACTGGATAAACCCCTGGGTTGATTCAAAGGCTGTAGTATTGCATGTGTGTCAGTTTAGCTGATCTCATACAGCAAAGCATGAAAAATAGGAAAACACAAGAAATAGGCTCATGCCATTTTGAGGGAATATGCGAGAATTCAGTTGTTAGTTATATTGGAACAAATATTGGATCAGGACTCGGTATCAGCAGATACTAAATAATAAATGACTCAGACTGGGCTCAAGGGCAAAAACAAGCTCTATAGTCTGAAGGGTTGTATAATGTCTTGTAGAGTTTTTGGTAACACTTATTTTGATGGCCCATCAACTTTCACTTACAACTACAACTAATCATCTATTACACTTTTCTATAACTCCTAAATCTAACCCTAAACAAGGTACTATTCCTAACTCTAAGAGTGTCATCATCCAAGTGTCACCAGACAGTTTGCTACAACTTTGAGCATCTGTAGATATGCTATGGAGCACCAACACAATATAATAAAGTGTGACCAGTTTATTTATAATCTACAAACCTACCTTTTAATTTGTGCTTCTTAAATAAAGGTGTATTCAATGTGGTAAGAAGCTCCTGGAATCCCGAAGACAGTGCAGACTTTTGCTCTAAAACTAGGGATCTTGAAGATGTTGACTTGTTTTGGTTTTTCACTGGACCTGTAAAACTTCGGGGGCGTTTTAACTGCATGTCCAGTGTTTCTTTCTGAATCATGCTTGGGACAAAAGATGATCCATACTTTTCCCTGTCATCAAGGTAAGAATGTTCATCATTATTCATTTGCTTTTCTGTATCCTTTATTTGGCCTTCTTGTTCCGTAAGTCTAGCAATGGATAAAGCGTCTTTCTGTGGGTTTGAGATCAAGGAACTTGAGGAAACATGTGCCTTCTCCTGTTCTCTTATAATCTGTGCAGATGTGGCTACAGCACAGTTCTCTTCCATTTCATTTCTTTGTGCAGCTTCTGACAAATTAACAGTAATATCCACAGTGCTGTGAGACAACGAGCTGACCACTGCTTCACACTCTGCTTTTGGGATTGAATTAGCCTCAGTTGCCTCCGTTTTTTTGCTCACATTGGTCCCCTGGTGCATAAGGCTTCCATACTTTGATGATGAAGCGGCTTGTAGTTGTGAAAACGTACTGTCTGATTCTCTATCAGAAAATGAAGCAGTCCAGGGCAAGGTTTGTTCATCATGAGAGACTGGTATTCGTTGGGGTGAACTTGAATGAGACAAATCTAACTCTTCATGCCTTGATGGATTGTTGTTAAGTGCATTTTTATTTTGTAGTGGTGGGCTTGATTCACTTTCCTCCTGAAGTTTAGATCCGTCTGTGCTATTATTTGGTGAGACATTTTGAGGGCTGTTTGTGTCAGGTGCTGTGGTGTGGGGCTCAACTTCTTTCAAGTCACTGTCCTGAGATGTCTCAGATGTGTGTTTATCTGATGTCTGGTGCACTCGCATTTCAGAGACACCCAGACTCTGCTCCACTGGTCTATCCCTTGATTCAAACATCAGTGGGTCACTGGCTCCACCATAAACAGACCTGGTTTCAAGTTCTGATAGCCTGGCAAGGCAGTTGTCTGTATAGCTTTGTGATACACTCAAAGGGCAAGCATTATCACATGTGCTTTCAATGACACAACTTTTCTTTTTGACAACTGGATCTATGTCCGAATGTGTCACAAGTACATCAGCTCCACTGATGTTCTCTCTCCGTAACGTCTGATCTGGAGCCAAAGCATCAAGAGCGTGTGAAGGTGGAAGCACAGTTCGATCCGTCTGTGAACAAGCATTAACCTCACCGTTTTCTTCATAGAGGCAGTCATCTTTTGCCACCTCTTGACACTCGAAAGTTCTTTCATCTACACAAGGAAATTAAATTCATGCATCATTATGAGTTGAAAAATAAGAAGTACAGGTAAGCTTTCTTGATAAAGATACTCTGTCAGCCCAGGAACTTACTCCCCCCGCATCACATCACTTTGTGCAAAAATATTAGTTTTAACGGCGCCCAGCTTGGCTGGAGAACAGAAGCCTGCATTCCTCTCACCTGGAATGTCTTCAACCTCTTTGCAGTGTCTCATTTGTTCACAGTCATTTTGAGGACTGACTTGACCAACTTCAGTATCTAAAGATTCATCCTTACAAAGATTGCCTGCTAAGTTCAGATGGATGTCGCCCTTTAGGCTGCATGGGGAATCCTTTTGGATGTTGAGGCTAGCCTTCAAGTCATTCTGGAATAGGATTGTAATATAACAGTCCACCAGACCAACAATATCAGTAAAACACTCAAAAAGTCTCATTAAGAACATTAAAAATACAATATAAGCATTTCTATAACAATAAAATCACCAAGTATTTTCTCAGCAAAAAAATACTTGATAAAATGCATCAGGATGATGTAAAACTACTTCAACCAATAACATAACACCCCAACCTCAATATAATTCCAGTAAGAGCAGTACCTCTAAGCCGTGCATATTTTTGGCTTGGCTCATTGCACAGGACAGTTGTAGATGTTTCTCATGAAGATGCTGATACGCTTCATTCACAGCCTTCAGTTCTTTCTGATCTGCCTCCACCCTTGCTTGCAGCATCTGCATCTTTTTGACAACACCACAAGCATAAAACTACTTTATTTACTGTAAAATAACTGGAAAAGGAGAGGGATACATTAAAAAATATATACATAAATACTGTACATAAGTTCTTAACCAACACAGCATCACAGAGTCTGTCATTTCTACTTCACTTTTTCATTTTATATCAAAACTTATATTATTTTTAATAGAATAATAAATAATTTTACAGAGTTACCTCTTTTTCCAAAGAGAGTTTGGAATTTTTGTACTCTTCTATCACCCGCATAAGCCTGTCCTCTTTTTCTTTACTCCTTTCTTGGATCATTTCATGTTCTCGTTTAAGGACCTGCAATGAAATTAATCACCCGGAAAATTTTTAATGCAATAATAAATTTTTATATGTTTATTCAACCTGGACAGAGGGTTAGAAGGCTCTAAACAGACAGAAAAGCCCATACAAATCAGCAGGGTTTTGTCACGTTAATAAAGGTTTTAATCCATGAATAAATATGTGAATTAAACGAAGGGATGGAGGCTATAAAGAGCAGAAACCACGAATGGAGAGTAAACACACTTACTATTATTGAGTTGCAATTCATGCTTCCTAAATGTGCAAATTTTCTAGACAATACTCTCAATCATTTTTATGAGCCATTGTTATTTATTTCAGATCTTAATTAATTACAGCTGTTATCACTTCAAAGTGAGATGACGTAGTCAAGGTCAAGCATGGTAAATGCTAATATTGTAGCATGTAAATAGTAAAAACATGATTTTGGGGTTGATTGTATTTTAGAGCTCTTGTAGGTATTGATTGTGATTGCTGAGGTGTGTCAATGATATAAATCTAGTTGTCATAATACTCATCTTGAGTCAGCAAAGCATCAGGAAAAATTAAGATAGACAAAATTACATATACACTATTTATTTGAATAAGAAGTTATTATCTAATGTTATACCTAAATATTTTATTACACAGGGGAACTTGTACAATAACTATACACAAACCCGCACACATACTTAGAAGGGGTGATGTTGAAAACTGATGATGTTCTAGCAGAAACTGACCTGGCACTTCTCTGTGTGTATGAGGAGCTGCTGTTCAGTTCGGCACACAGCCCGGGTCTGAGTTTGCAGTAGCTCCTGGGCATGCTGGAGGGAGCTCATCAGCTTCTTTTACATACACACACACACACACACACACACCACTGACTGAGAAGTATTACCAGCTTAAGGCAAGGATTGAGTAACGACACCACAGGAATTTTTTACATACATTATTTAGATAGCATGCAATAAAATATGAGCGAAGAAGAAGAACAGCATTATCCCTTTGTCTGTAGTTTTCTTCTAAAATGTATAATTTTTTGTATTTCTTTCCAGAATTGCACCTGGAAAAACAGAAGCCACTAATTCAAATAATAAATAATTAACTTACCTGCTTCTCTGCCCTTTCTACAGCATTTTCATTTCTGAGTCTCTTATTCAGTTCTGTTTCCTGTAAAAATAGTGAGTCAACTTCACAGTAAGCTTACAGTACACTCCCCTTCTAAAGCTTGCTATTTTCATGTATGTGTTTAAAAAATAAGATATATTCTACCACAATCAGCCTTTGTTTAAGCTCCTGTAACTGTTGCTCTTTCAGGAGAAAATTAGAACTTTCCTCTCCAGATCTGCAGGTGGACACAACTTTGTATCGAACCATTTCACTGTTAAGTTTCTCCATGTCCTACAAAACAAAATACAAGAGTTGTAATTACGTAGAAATAAAATTACCCTGTGATATTCATAAAGTTATTACACCAGTCAAATCACAGATAGTTAGACTAATTGCTAGATTAATAATAAAAAAGGACTCTAAACATTACCAGTTTTAAAGTAGCAATTGTAGATTCTTGTTTTTTATTGATGGATGTAAGCTTTTTGTTAATCCGCATTGCCTCCTCCACTTCAAGCAAAAAAGAGATAATATCTATGTTTTATATTTCCACTAGCACTGTTACACAAATTACAAACATACCCGATTCAAATATAAAACAAAGTAATAAGACCTAATAAGAAACAAAAAAATACATGAGAAACTATCAAATACATACAAGCTAATGAGCCAATGTGTTTTAAGTTAACAACACCTTATCATTGTTTTCATGAATACTGATAGTTCTGTTTGGAAGAAGCAGATAATAATATTTATTATAATATCTGCTTAACATGAACTATATTTACACATGAGCTGGCGACCAACTACCAGATAAAAATGACTAACTTAACTGTTGTGCTGGGACACAATATGCTTCAAAGAAGGCACTACGTGTCCATTTAAAATATATTAATAAGCAAACAATCAACAAAGCAAAAGAGCATATAAACAACTAATTAAAGAATAAAATAACATTTAATAAATTGGCTATAATAGCTGTTGAGATCTCTGTTGAGTTTCTGAATACATTCTAATTTGCTGAGCTTTAATATCTTGGCCTGGACATGTCACAGACACTTTATTTAATAATGTTGCATTTGACAGTGATAAACGAGGCGTTTGTCCCTGATGCCTAGCATACCGTTCTGCTCCAGTTTCTCATGAGCCTGTTTGACCAAGGCACATTGTCTTGTGACGATCCCGAAACGTTTCTCCACCTCTCCCAGCTGATTCAGATGTTGGTCCTTCACTTGTGTCTGTAGCTGCAACTTCTGCTCCTGTAAAGCAATTTCTTTCAATTTTGCGATTTATTTAACAAAGTTTATGTAAAGAAAACAAAAAAAGCCATGAATGCCTGTCTCTGTGTCTGAAAATCTTTGTTCTAACATCTTAGCTGAATGTTTCTTCTCCCTGTCAGATAAGAATAGCATTTTCACGAATGCCTGAGGGACCTTTATGCGACCCCCGCCCCCCTTGTCGTTACTGTTTGATTGTCTGTATCAAACAGATTTTCTCTCCATCACTTGAAAGGTTAAGCAGATCAAGGCTCCAATATAAAATATTTTAATAGTGGTATTTTCTCTGCTGCACTGGCAGTTCAAGTGTTGCACTCACTCCCTATCCGTTACTCCTGATGAGCTGCTCTCTCCTCCCCACAACCTCCTCTTTAATTCCTCCCTCTCCCACCTGCCTCTGTCAACAATTTATATAATTGGAAACCCTTACCAACTCACTTAGTTTCTTCTCCAAACTGTACTTGAACAACTGTAACACAGTGGAAAAAGAAATTAAAATTTCCTGTTGAAACGTGTGAGTAACTGGATATTTTACTACTTAATGCAAATTAACAAACAGAACAGACTGAACATGAGTCAATACATAATATGAATTAATAACATTAAAATACTTTAAAACAACACTGTAATATACCAGAAAGCAGCACAGCACTATACACATAACAAGCACTATTATGGCTCAATCGGACGACTGAACATATGGTGTGATGAAGCGTAAAGAAAAGCATATATCACCAACATTGTGTCATTTGTCTGACAACACCAAATAGACCTACACAACCCCCCACTCAAAGGGTCAGCTATAAAACCAATTTTCCCACTGCTGAATTATATTGCCTAAAAGGGACGGATAGGAAGAGAGGTTCTGATTGGGCAAAACAGAAAAGTGCATTAGAGTCTAATTAGAGTCTACCTGCAGCAACTTCAGCTCTTCTTTCAGACTGGTGATCTCTTTGTCCTTCAGTTCAGCAGTAAGCTGGTGCTTCCCCTTCCACATGAATTAGCAGACCATTAGTGACACTGGAGATCATTTGCACATTATAAGATTTGTGCATTTAAATACAACATTACTGCAGCAATGAATCAGAGTACAGAAAACAAATATGTATTCACCTTCTCTTCCTCAGTTCCTCTTACCTGAGCCTGACACTTAACATAAAAAAGTCATTATTAGTATATTATGGGTTTGATTTGTGTGTTTTTAATGTATAATTATGAATTCATATTCATATTTCTGGGCTCTGCAAGTAGGCATTGTGTGTAAACCAATATTATCTGTAAACTAATTTAAAGGAATAAAGATACATATCCTACCTGCTTTTTCACAGCAGCAAGAGATTCTGAATATTCGTTTGTCATTCTATCAATCTGATTTTGTAAAGATTCCTGAAAATGTGCAAATGTTAATATTGTAGTACTGTAGTGTTGCTTTATTAAATTTGGGTATTTAATGTCGCTACGTTACTCACCTTCTGCCACTCTAGTTCTTGCTTCTCCAGTACAAGTTTACAAATCTGAGCCTCATACCGTATTTCAGCATCCTGAGTGGACATTACGCAGACATGGACGTTATGAATGAATGATGTTTTGTAAATGTACTCAAGATTTCAAATATCAGAGGAAACTAAACGCAAAAACAAATAAGGTCAGAAGTAAAAAGCTTCACACAAATCACATTTAATGGCGTGTGCAGAATGTTTGGGAAATCAGTGGTGCATTACAGATAAGATATTAGCACAAAGCCTTCCTTGTCCTCCTTCAGGAAAGGTAAAAGCAAATGGCTTCCTATGTAGGGACTTTTTTATATGTATGTAGGAGTTTATTTATATTTCCCATTAAACTGTGCTACCAGCATAGCATACTTGAAAATGCACACTAGATAAAGCTGCTAACTTCTTGTAAAGGGACAATAAATTCTACAGGGATTTTGCCAAGCTAAAAGGACATTAAAGTTGGTAATCCATGTAAATTTTCAAAGGACAAGGCTTTATTAGCTGAAACCAGATCAAGGAGAAAAAAGTTGGGCACTTCAAAACAAACGTATCATTATCATTATTCAGATGGAGACATCCTAAAATAGATGCCATATCACTCTAGTTGATTAACATCACGTCTTTTTAATTTTCTCTTCATATTTAGACATAAACAAGGTCAGAAACTCTAAATCTGTTGATTCTATCAAAACCTACATTTTATTTTTATACTGTACATGAAAAGATCAATGATGGTATTCAGCGGAGTACAACAAATCTGACAGCATGCCCTCCAATTTAACCTTCAGCCCAATAAACCAGAGAACTACAAAGTGTTAGTTTAATGGCATGCCTGAGGAGCGGACTGATTTAATGCCTTTGTTCCCCAACAGCATGATAATAACAATAAAAAAGTGTGATTCAATACTTTAGTTTTGGTACTACAACCTCTGATTGTCCAGTGTCAGGTTTTAAGTGCTTGCTTGAGGGAAACAGTTTACAAGCACAAAGACATGAATTTGTCAGGTCCTGCTTGCTGACCCCATTCTGATGTAAATGTGTCTACAGCTGGTTCAATTCATTATGGCTGCTGCTCGCCACCTCGTCCAAAAGAACATAATATTTCCCTTTTGAAATTACACTTCTCTGTTCTCTTCTTGGCAAAATAAAGCTGTTGTACCAAAGGGAACCAAAACATACACGACCTTAAGAGTTGAGAAAATTGTTTAACACTGTTTTACATTATCAGTTTGTATCACCTGCTTATCATCTCAGTAAACAAGGAAAAATCTTCAAAAAATGTTTTAAATTGTTGCAGAAATGTAGCTGTCATCAAGAATGTTGAGAATTATAATGAGAATTATAAAAGTTGTTAATGTACCCTGTGAATATGCAGCTCTTCCACCGCCTCAAGAAGACTTGTCTTAAATTCCAGAAACTGTACTGAAATGATTCCACTGTCAGGTTCCTGTGACCTCAGTTGGAAGTTAGTATCTTCCTTCTCAGTCTAAAGGAAGACAAACAAAACAGCATGATTATGTTTTCCTATTCTGTATCGCAGTATGAATTAAACTTTGCTCTGCTGAGGAACATTTCTACGTACCACAGACTCAGGTTGGTGGATTTCAGTGTCATTGCTTGGCTCCATATGGCAGTGAAAATACAACTTAAATAAATCTCCTGAAAAATGGTACAAAATGTACAATGTACAAAATATCTTCATTGTAAGAAGTGCATAAACAGAAGTACAGTCTTGCACTAACTTTCTAAACGACCATGGTGGAAATGATGCCAGGCTAAGAACATAATAGAGGTCAGAGCTATAAAACTGAATGGACAGACTGCACTGACTTTGAGCTGGAATTATATAAGTTATTTAATATGACCTGCAGTTAGTCCCATCTGCCCATTGTGCCCGACTTCAGAAGTGGGAGGTCTTCACTTTCCCTGATGCTTTAATAGAAGAGCGGCTTTTGTCCATTTAGCTGTGGCTGTTATCAATCATGTGCAGGAATTAAATGATCCTGTTAGAATTTGCTACTATCACAGATGACCTGGGGGGCCAAAGTCTTTATTTGCTTCTTCAGTGATTCACTTCAATAGATATTAAACAATTTTATAAGCCATGAAAGGCAAAATTAAAAGGACACCATCCATAAAATGAAATAATTCCCTGCCCACAGCATGACGTCTGTATTACCTTCAGTGAACTATTTCGTAACGTGTATTGTAATGAAGAAGGCAGTGGTCAGAACATCTGGGAGCAGAAAGGTAGTCCTTAAAAAAGCATCTGTGACCTGAGTTGATGTTACATCTGTTTGGTATTTTTGTGTCCAAATCCAAATGATTTGGGGGTGGGGACATTGAACACTTCGTAAAAGCTCAATTTACCCATTTGAGGTGCCCAACCAAACCAGTATGATGATTCTAGCATTTGCTATCTGCATAGAAACACTCTTGATTATCAATGGTGGTTTTAATGGAACAATTAAACTCACAATCACAACCAAGTTTGTTTGTTTTTTTATATAAATTTTGTTATTATCTCTTATAGTCCCACAAGTGGGAAATTTATTCTCTGTGGCCTAAAAAAACATTATTTAACAGTTTGTCATTATATCAACCTGACTTTGTAAAGATTCCTAAAAAATGTAGGCTACACAAATAATATTGCTGTGTTTTCCTTTAAACTATGCAGTTCATTAAATTAATATGAACACAATTAAGAGATTGTAAGCTCACCTGGATTTCCACATTTCACGTGGTAGGGGTAACAGGGCGTCTAACCAATACAAGAATTGTGATCCGATGCTACTATCTGATATTTCTTCATTTAAAAATCTGTATATCTGCTATTGCTGATACACAAAATAATACTGCCACTATATACACCTACATGAGACAAATGTATCACAGAGAAATGGAACTCATATTTTAAGTATTCCTCATTTTTGTTGTCTCATTTAAATGGTCAAAATGTGCTTTTCTGAGAATATCATGGAAGTTTTGAGTATTTCTAGAATAGAGCATAACTAGTCCTGGTTAATTCAAATTTACAATGAACACAATGAAATGATTTAAGTATTATTAAAATCATTTAAACAAAAAATGATGACTGGGTGCTTCAGTGAAAGAAAAAATATGGCTACTATAAAATATTTGTCTCCAGGGTATTTCTAAATAAAAATGCAGATGGATATACTGCAGATTTTACCTCATACTGGACTGGTGAGAATGAGGTGAAACTAATTCTTAAATCTCTACAATGTAACTCAATGTGTTACAATGTAACCTGTAACTCACTAACACAGTTCATGATAAAACCTAAAAATGCAGTCGACATAGCTAAAAACTGGGCAAGTAGCTCACCAAGTGTTTTTCATACGTTGCTGAAGGTGTGAGGAGTTAGCTTAGCATAGTTATGTCGGCAAAACCTCATAAAACAATGGTCCCCGGTTATATGTTAATATTATACACAAGATTCCTTTTCTAAGCTTTCTCTTTATTGTACAAGGTTAATTTCAAGTTTTAGTGTCATAAATGAACTTTAAAAGCTTATTAAACCTGGTTGATAGTTTTCAAGGATTTGTTCTCGACTGCCCATAAACTCTGCCACGCGCAGAAAGTTCGCGCCTTTTACCCCCCACCTGCATTCTGCCAAATCCCACCTCCTGTGTTCTGATTGGTTAGACGCTCAGCATTCCTGACCACAAGACTGACCTCAGGTCAGGTCTTTGCGTTTATGTATAACAGATCAAAAACAGATTCTAGATCAGCACATCCTACATATTATGGTTTGCGAATAGAATAGAACCGATTCATGTCCCATTTTCTGTACCCATGGTGCATTCTCTATGTG
Source organism: Lepidarchus adonis (assembly GCA_037576955.1). Taxonomy (NCBI): domain Eukaryota; kingdom Metazoa; phylum Chordata; class Actinopteri; order Characiformes; family Lepidarchidae; genus Lepidarchus; species Lepidarchus adonis. The sequence goes on from JBBIGC010000033.1 coordinate 11,509,025, forward strand.
AAAGACAGAAAACTTTTAATGCCATTCGAGTAGTAACACATCCCACTCAGACTCTTACATTCTTACCATCGCTCTCTATGTGTACACACTGTAAGTGTTTGCCCTCGTCGAAAACTACCGCTTCAAAGAGTCGGTTCGCTAAACTGAATCGAGCAATCCTTGAACTGGAGAGAGGCTGTTCGATTCCCTACGTAATACCGTATTGGAATAATATTGTGGAGAATACAGCTTGAGAGAAAGTATGGGCCTTGCCTAATAAATATCTACTTACCAATAAAGTAAAAGAAATTACATTTAATCTGATTCACAAATGCTACACGACTAAAGTCTTTCTTAGGAAGTTTAAGCCTGACATTGAAGTTAACTGCAGTTTTTGTCGCTCTTATGAAGAAGACTTCACTCATTTGTTTTGGCAATGTACCCACACACACAAATTTTGGGCGGATTTTCTGGTATTTATTCAATCTTATCTTGTAAGTGACTTCTCATTTTCCTTTAAAGATGCTTTCTTTTGATTATTTGAACATTCTAAGGAGAATACAGAATGAATACAATACTTAATATGTGTCTTCTGTTAGCTAAATTTCACATTCATAAACAAAAGTTTACTGGCTGTAAACCTCTTTTTTTCTGTATTCAAAGTGGAGTTGGATAACTATCCAAAAATCAGTTAATCTGAAAGCTATGTTTCCCTGTATTCATCCTGTTATCTTAAAGTGCAACTCTATTACCTTTCTCCTCTTTGTTTGTTACCCTGGCAAATCAGTGTTTTTTGTTTTGTTTTGTTTTTTTCTTTCTGTTTTTATTTATTTTAGTATGTATATGTACTGTTTTAATGTCTTGGATATCTGTAATGTCTTAAAAATAATAAAAAATATATATAAAATAAAAAGAAATAAAAAAAAGAGGCTGTTCGATTCAATTAAGCAAACCGATTCATTCAAACCGACTCAAACGCAACCGACTCCGCCGTTCCGGAACGTTAAGACCACACCCCCGTGCGCTGGTATTGGCTAGGAGTTTGAACCGAAACGCAGTCCGCTCATTGGACGTTGGAGATGTTGTGCGTCACCGTAGCAACAAACAAGGGCAACAGTCCGGCGCTCGCGGCTGGATGCGCTGGAAGAGATCAGTCATTCTAAATACAAGCACATTCCAGAAAGACATGCTTTGCTGACACCCAGTGTTTGCAAACAGTAGGACCATTCCGGTTATTTTACCAAGGTGGCGTAAACCAGGAATTTCTTTTCTGCTTTCTTCTCTCTTTTTGAGTGAAGGCATTTTATATCCGCTTCTTTGAAATGCAATATACAACTAGGATTCATTGATAATAAATATATATATTTATTAT
>JBBIGC010000033.1:11511579-11524527 GCA_037576955.1 Lepidarchus adonis
AGAACAGGCTAATTATAGAGTCACAGGCTTCTTCACATGACCCATTTTAAAGCTGAGCTGGCGAAGACCAGACGTGTGTTTGACACTTCTATAGTATCCCGTTTGTGAACACTGCAACACTGTGCACTTGGTCAGTAAGGTATAGTGCAGATTTTTCTAAAATGCATTAAAATGTAAAAAAAACAACAAAAAAAACCCGTCGACTATATTGCTTAATTCTTAATTGTGGCTTTTTGCACATATTGATTTAGATTCCTGCTTAATCGATTCAAATATGTTTTGCCTGTTTATTTAAATAAAACATCTTGTGCATCAGGAAATGCCACAATAATATATTAATGTAACAATTAATGGATTGATTAATTCATGAACCAATAAAAACTGGTTTCTGTTTCGGAATATGATGTGTTAGTGTTCTTTGTTAAAAAAAATATATATACGAACCACTATTATTATGTGCTTAATAGTTAATAGTTCGTTTTTGTATTAGCATTTTTTAAGCAGTTTGTCAACATTGACGCCGACGTGTTACCCAATGAGCACCGCGGTGGAGAGAAAGACCGTTGGGGGGGCGGTGCGAAGTTGGTGACGATATGCATTCTGGGAAATTGTGTTTTTTTTGCCCTGTCATTGCTTATGCGCCAGTTATTTGGTAGCGTCAGAAAACTACAATAAGGCTTTGGTGGGGTGTTACTTCCGTAAATAGACGCAAGCGAGTTGTGTATCAGATTCATCGAGAAGCCAAAGCCAGCGATAACCAAGCTTGATTACTTTTATTATTATCCTACAAGTGGCTGTCTTCTGACCGCACACGATCGACCCTCTATATTCAGGCCAGTCAGGTAAATATATCGTGTATTTTTGTTTTTCCCTGTCTCTTAAATGAATGGGCAAATGGAAGTTAGCTTGGATTACGCTCAGAGTGGTGGGGGTCCTAACCTGGCTAGCTTGGCTAGCTACCATCTAGGGTCAGGTTTTTGTGAGTTTTGTGACCCTGACTTGGCTCAATATTAGGACAAACCAAGCCAGACAATGCAGACACGTAAAGACTAATTAAATGTTGTGTGTTTACGTCATTTAAACGCATATGAACCAACAGCCCAACGTAAATAAGTCGAATTCCTTCATCTAGCCAAAGAAACTTCCAGTGTTGGCAGTGTAAGGTCGGGTCGAGAAGCTAAATTAAGCTGGATCTGTAAACATGTCTGTATAAATATATACGTAGTCTACTACACACCTCAAGACATCAAGAATCATCAAACCCACAAAGGATGTCAGTGTTTTCCCACTTTTTTGTCCTTCTGTATTTCCCATGGTAGGAAATGACAAAAAATCAACTTTTTAATCAACGTTGCTGCCTTGTCAGAGAACAAGTGTTCATGGAAGCAGAATATACAGAACGCATAGTTTTGTTCATTTCTGATCAATGATCCAAGTATGACGAGTCCGTGGAAGGGTCCTGGAAAACTTGTTAACTTGACGTACTAAAAAATTATATTTTATGCAATGGTCAACCTGGCACTAGCTCTCTGTAAAATTCCAGTCTGTTTTACATTCTAAGCTTGTCTTTAAAAAAATGATGACCTTTTTTCTATGTAATTTGCTCATTTGGCATTGAGTTAACAACCTTTCTCTAGGTTGTAGCTGGCTTGTGGAGGATGCCCAAGGAACCCAACGAATCATCCAGTGATGTGAATAAGAAGATGGATAGTAAAGGGTCAGAGGATTCTGCAGGTCAGACAGAGGCATCAGAGGAGATGCTGCGTAAAAGAATCAGAACAAACACACCAAGCCCTCGCAGGCTAACTCCACAGTGTAAGAATTTTTTTAATACACTATATTTGTGTTTTATATTTACTTTAGTATTATTTTATCATCAGCTAATCATTAAGCCATTTGGGAACTGAATCAGTTATGTGAGAGCACAGAAAACACTGAAATGCATATAACAGGTTGCCATTAAGACCCTGTATGTATTCTGTTTCTTCACAGCCAGCCCACCCAAGTTTGTGTCAATGGAAGAGCTGATGGAGACTGCTGAAGGAGTGACAAAAATGGCACTGGCTCATGAGATTGTAGTTAATGGTGGTTTTCAACTTAAAGCCACTGAGCTTCCTGAAGGAAGGTAAATGGCTGTGGTTATTTGTAAAATATTAATTGTGATGGACAATTAACGTTGGAAGGCATGTCATATGTATGCACAGGAAATGTTTGGCCATGTGTGTCCTGTATGGTTCCAGTTTAGAGAAGCAGGTTAAGCAAATCGTGCACAAGGTATTCTGGGATTCCCTTGAGACACAACTGAATGAAGACCCACCAGTCTATGACCATGCCATCAAACTGGTTGGAGAAATTAAGGAGGTAGGTTAAACAAAAAGAAAAAAAAAGGTAGAGTTTGAGAGCGATTTTACTACTCCATGATGGATTGACATTTCTGGGTAAAAATGGGTGCGTTTTTGAAAGCACATTTCCTTACACTTTAATGCACAATTATCTTATTTTCTGAATATAACATGTTGGAAAAAATAAAATGTGACCCATACATAAAATATGATATGTACAAAAGGTATGTCACATTTGTAATAGCATATCTTTCAAATATATTATATTCTGCAAATAAGTAGTAATAGTGCTTTGAAATATACCCAAATAAAGTAAAACCTTGTTAGTTCTCCCCCATAATCTTGCCAAACTCGCCTCTTGCCATGAAAATCTGCAGAACAGATTTCCTTCCATTTTATTTACCTTGTTAAGCCACCAACCTCACCCCACACGACCACACACAAGGTGTCAGGTGTATGCATTTCTCCCTCTATAGTTTGCCAAACTTGGGTCCGTGTTCGCACGGTAGGGAAGAATGCTGTCAGTCGTGATAATTCTATAGGTCGTCTGCTGCTGTTGGTGGATGGGCGGCACTATCGCATGATGGACCAATCACTGATGCATCCTCTGTCTGGTTGGTGTCTGGACCATCCGTTAACACAGGAAACCCTGCCATTTGACTGACAGCTGGTTGGTTGGTCCGCCTGTCCACAGCCCGCCTCCGCTAGTATGACCAGTTACATGGTACATTTTAATTTTGACCTGATGACTACTACAGTATTAGTGCATTATACATTATTTAAGCTATAATATAATTAAACAATTTGTGTATTTGTGTCAAACATCAGTTTAAGCGAATAAATGAGGTGCAATACTCTTATAAACGGCTCACGCGTTGGCTTATACAGCCTTATATACTTGATGAAACAAGAACAACATGGAGTGGAGGGGGGAATTTAAATGATTTCTTCTGGTCAGCCAAGTCGAAAATTAAAAATGAATATGAACTTGGAGGAAATAATTGCAACATTGCTAAGAAATAAGGCACAAATGCCACTAGATGACTTTTTGAAAGGAATTACACACATTAACATGTAATTCTTACATCATAAATCTTTTTTTTTTAGCTTTATTGTTATTTTAAAATATAAAAGCTTAAAATGTATATTACAAGTTTATCAGATAAATGGGTTTCAAAGAAACGTCACTACCTTTTTTCTCCAATGATAGGCAGCGACTTATACATTGATTTTGCAAACCTGGTGTTGGGTGCGGGTTGTTTAAATAGGGCAGCCTCTAAAAACCTGAAAACACATTTGTTAAAATTATAAATCAATTCAAAAAGACTGCATCCCTAATAATTAGTTGAATTTAAATGTACTGTTTACTGCAGCAATGAACAGTTAGAAAAGCAACTCAAAGACAGATCAGTGATGGGTCAGTATAAAGTCCGGAACATGTAAAGCAACATTGCTTGCCTCCACCTTCCACTGGAAACCGGAATCTCAATCCCATAGAAAATTTGTGGGCAGAACTGAAAAGACGTGTGAGAATTGCCGGCTACAGACCTAACTCCGTTCCACCAGTTTTGTCAGGAGAAATGGGCCAGAATTGTTGTCAACTGTTATGAGAAGCTTGTGGAAGCGTTTGAGTCAAGTCATACAGTTTAAAGGCAATGCTACAAAATATTAAGCAAATGTATGTAAACCTCTGACGTTGACTTAAATAATAAAATATACTGTAAGAAATTCTCTCTCACATTATTCTGACATTTAGCAAATAGAAATGATTTTGGGAATCCCAACTGACCTAAAACAGAAAAGGTTAATATCACACAGAGAGAAAAAAAAGAGTTAACTTTCATTCATTGTGTGTCTTTTTGGGTTAGCTGTGCCTTTAATGCTAATAGATATCTCTCTGGTACTCACTCTCATTTCTTTAGACCCTGCTGTCGTTCCTGATGCCTGGTCAAGCACGTTTAATAGGGCAGATAGAGGAAGCACTGGACCTGTCCCTCATCCAGCAGCAGGCTGAGAATGGAGCACTGGACATCAGCAAGGTCGCTCAGTTCATCATCAATACGATGGGGACCTTCTGTGCCCCATGCAGAGATGAAGACATCCGAAAACTGCGGGATATCACTGACATCGTGCCCCTATTTAAGTAAGCAGATCATTAGCAACCATCATCAATAGTGAGCTTACATTGTAACAAAGTCACTGCAGTGGAAGAAGAGGTCTCTTTATTAATTGTATGCTTATATACACACATTATATGATCATAAGGATACACACAGTATATGATAGTTGTCCAAGAAATGAAACAAGTATATCCAGAGCAGTAGTTTTACATGAAAAGCCAAAACATTCCTTACTTATAATGAAGGTTAATTGTAGAACATTTTGAAGCATTTCTGTTGGTCGTGAAAGTTTCGCAAAATGGAATAAAAAAAGAACAGCTGCTCTGTTGATTTAAATTGAAAAAACAACAATGGTGACACATATTTTTCTGGACCTCAGTGATCTGTAATTAAGCTGTAAGGCAGACAAGAGGATAAAATTAACTTTTCTATTAAAGGTAACAGGTACTAAATAATTATACAATAGAAAATAGCAATAACAATACAAACGAAAACGAATTAATAAAAAAATGCTCAAATAAGCAAGCATGTTTTAAATGTTGTTCTTCCCCAATTGAGTTTTCATTTTTTCCCAAAGTATGTTCCATCCATTTTTTTTATTCCAGTGCTCTGACAATAATGGTTGGTAAACTGTTCAAATTATTGGCTACATAGTAACAGAAGACTTTTTCAAAGTTTTACTTAATTTTCCGATCATATTAGGAGCACTTGAATCCAGTACAAGAACTTTAAAACGATCGATTTTAAATAAATCGATAAATAATAGATAAACTAGATGGCAGCAACCAGGGCAATGGTCCTGCAACAAGTATATTATGCGCTCTGTATTAATAATAGTTAGAATATGGTTTTGTAAGTGCATGTTTTTGTATGAATGTGACATTCCAACCAAGCTGCTGTCTGTCGAGAGTGGTGTTGGGGAACCCTGTATATAAGGCATAGCGTTGAGTGATCACTTTTTGGTGTTTATGTTGCAGAGCCATATTTGCAGTGTTGGACAAAATGAAGATTGACATGGCCAACTTCACTGTCAGTAGTCTCCGCCCTCACCTCTTGCAGCATTCGGTGGAGTATGAGAGGAAGAAGTTTCAAGAATTTATTGACAAACAGCCCAGTGAGAGACTTTTCAATGGATCATCAACACACATTGCAGGATAAGAAATGAAAACGGAGCATTAGCATTAGTTTAAGAACTTAAGAAGTTTTTGCTTATTACTTTAGAAGGGATCTGAAGGAATAAAAGCCTTTGACAAGTTACGGAAGTGGTTAGAATTGTAAGATTTTCAGACTTTTATAGTTTGCTGTTTTATTTATTCAGTTATTAGTCAAAATTACATTCCTACAAAATGCTAAATTCCACATAATATGCAGTGCGGACACTTTTTTGTCCACACATTATGGATTAGAAATAGTAGAAACACACAAAACATTGGAAAAACATGTGCAGTCAGTGTAGTATTGTGCAGTCAGCTTCATACCGCTGGTATACAGTAACATGGTGAGGTTTTCTCCCCTCCTCAGATGCTTTGGACTTCACTCAGAAATGGCTTCAGGACACAGCAGACTCTATGCTTGGAGAGAGTGAAGGGGGAGCAGCAGGTGCTACTGGTTCTTCCTCTCAGCTGCCACTCAATGTGCATAACCAGGCCTATTTACGGCTGCTGAGCTGGGACCATGGCATGGACTCCTTCCCTGAGGTGGGTCTATCTGCCAGAACCTCACCTCTCCTTTGGATTTATTCTTTTTTTATTCTGTTGCTTGCACATTTGATTATATAATATAAGTCATGTCAGATTTTTGTTGACCAAAAATGCTTGGTGTTAAGGGTGTTCAAATGTTTTTTTGAAAATTTGATCAGTTTGAAAGGTTATAATAAATAATAGTAATATTTTATATTATAATAATACACAAATTAAAAAGGCATGTGTACATTATTTCGCCAAGTTAAAATTATTTGACTATTTCATAACATTTAAAGCTATTTTATTACATATTGTGAATTTGTTACAACAAAATTACAACAAAAAACTCCTTCCTTTCCCTTCATTATCCTCAACACACATACACACACACACACACACACCCTTTTCTCGCCCTCTCCTGTAGACCGTGCTGATGGACAGGGGCAGGTTTCTGGAGATGCAGCTGGAACTGGAGCAGCTGGCCCTGGTGGCATCTGTGCTGCTCATTGTGTATAACGGTGCGGGTGAGGCCATCTCCGGTCTGCCAGGCCTCATGGACAGACTCAAGAGCACCATAAAAATCCTGCTTGCTGAGATGCATGCACCGTAAGTATTAAGCTGTGCAGGACTGAACTATGGCAAATAGGCATAATGTCAAATGGCCCAAAATTAGAATGGTTTTCTTTCTGCACCAATCGCAGGTCATTTCGACCGGATGAAACCTTCACAGCCATTGGAGAGAAATTGTGTTCAGAACTAGGGGAATGCCTGTCTCAGCATGGATTCTCACCCTTCCATACAGACAGACAGAGCACCCTCAAAGGCCAAATAGCAGCTATCAAGTCCCAGGACAACCCCATCCGTAAACTCATTGGTAAATAAAGTTTATTTATACAATATTGTCACAATCAATTATATCAGTATTAGGGTAAATATACATACAATTTATAAGAGCACACATTTATACATGACATTTGTATTAAAAATATGGGCACATTTGTGACCTCCTGCTGGATTGTTTTGTTTTTTTTCTTCTCTTTTACAATGACAAAAATATCTGTTTAAATGACATTTATTTTCCCATTGTAAAGAATGTATGTATACAGCATACATATGCTGTATATATGCAGCTTATATATGGAGGATACTGTTTTCAACAATATAAACTAATTTTATAAACTACTACATTGCATAGTTATGTAAATATGTACATAAGACTTTTTATACACACCCAGAATGATGCTACAGACAATATATTATTTATTACAATTTTTATCAATGGTTAATTATTACTACAAGAATTTTTATTTGTTAATTTTTGAAAGATAAACAGGATATTCACAGGATATTCGATGGGCACTCTGAAGAATACCTGTTGTAAATTTTAAGCATATGATTACTTGGTTAATTGTTACAATAAAGACTCAATTACTAAAAATTACTCAAATACTTAGTTACTGATACTGTTATAGTGACAGACCTAAAAGTAATTACCATATTTTTTTCATTTTTCTTCTTAAAAGAAACATTGGAATATTGACATATGTGTCAGTCTACATTGCATACAATATTATAGAAAAAAAATCTTATTGTATTCGGCCACTAACCCTTTCCCTTTCTGCTAGACTCTCGGATCCAGGCCTATCTTGCGGGTTTCCTGGACTTGAGTCCTCATAAGAGCCCGCCACCCCTTCCTGGAGGTCTGGCGCCAATAAGCAAAGAGCTAGAGGAGGTTGGAGTCAGGCTGAGTCGCTTGGTTAACTTTAACAAGCTTGTCTACTCTCCGTTCTACCAGAAGATTCTACAAAATGTCCTTCAGCCCAGGGGAAGTGCAGACACTTAAACAGTGGTCCTGAGCTGATGACTAGAATTAAGCAGGCAGTCTACCGTAGGGTCATAGAAACAACTATGTTAATGGAATTGATGATTATCTCCGCAAAGCTCACCTGCTGTCAATGCTATCAAGGGATTTATGTCACAGATTAAACATTTCTGACCTCTTCACACTGCATTTTATATCAGGGATCTGTAGAAATGCACCCCAACGTGGTATTTGGGTCAGCTGAGGTTAAAGAATAGATTTTGGAGAACCTGTTTTGCGTGTGTGAGATTTTTCTTTTTTTTATTTATTTTTTTTTCCTTCCTTTTTTCCGTTTATACTACGCCCCTCCGGACACCCCTTTGTGGCAGTGTCCTTCTGTTTTGATCATAGTTTCCATCATTAAATGAGAGTCACTGACTGACACCTGTCACTGAAGCAGCTGTTGTTTATTTCAGTGTCTTTCTGAAAGCCCTTCCCCAGGTCTGCATCCATTCATGTACATGTAAATACTATGAATATGCTAGAAACAGCCAGACTGCGATGCTAATATTTTCCACCCACCATTTGAGGTGCTTTCCCCCTTCCCCCCAGATTGTAAAGTGCTGTAGTTGGAAATGATGCAGATTTAATGCCTCGTTTAAAAAATGCTTCAATGTTACAACGGCTTACAAACAGTCTTTTGAGTTTACTGACCCCACTCCTGGTTTGAACAGGAAATCGGCTTGTGTTTGTGAGCGAGCCAGTCACTGATATGGTAGTGGGTGGAGGTGTCGAGAATTTGACTGGTGCCTTACTTTGTGGAGTGCCAGCTTCGGTTAAATGGCCACTGCTCTCTTCCCAGTTTAGGTCAAGCTGGTTTTAATTGTCCTGTGGTTTCCACAAGGAACACTTAGCATAATCTTTTTAAACAACTTTTTTTCTATATACGATGTTTTTATCAAGCTAAGCATGTTTTACAAAAGGTCCTGTTCCCATCGCTAGCAGATCTTACTGTGTCTGAGTGTGTGAAAGGAGGTTCTATCAGTAACTGAATCACACTCTTAGTATATATAAACAACAAACCTGCTTTACTTCCATGTTGTGAAATGTTGATCTACAGAGTAATCTTTACCCTATATTCTTCCTTCAGAGTATTTATGAGGGGCCAAGACATGCCAGGCAATGGGGACACAGCATTTTATCTGTATCTTTTAACATATTCCAGTAGCATAATCTACTTAATAAAAGTACAAATTGTGTGTGGGAGACATTTACTACACTGAGCTTCTATTAGCAACTTCGTACTGTATAGATGATATTGCTTCTCATCACTGTGTACGGTAAAGGTTTTGTTTTGTGTCATAAATTTACAGCTTTAACCTGACAGATTTCCTGAATAAACAGGACTGCAACCATTCCAGTCTTTATGTGATTCTGTTTATGCAACTTTAATACTTTTACCAAGCAGACAATGATTCTTAAAAGGGCCCACATGATTAATTTTTAATTTTATTTTATAAATCAAGAAATTATCACCTTCTTCATCAACAAAATTAGATCATAATTTGTATTGTGACTAGTTACTTGTTTATCACTTACACACATACAAGTACAACATGTAATGAAATGTGCCCCAGAACATTGCAACAAGAGTTAGATTATAGAATTACAGGAAGAGAGAAACAGATCAAATTAACAATAGCAAAAGTATTTACACTGGGTAAGCAAAATATGTTATAGTAAGTATGAGGTAGGCATTAGTGAACCTGATTAGCCAAAGTCACTTATTTCTACTATAAGAGGCTCAGAAAATAATGGTTTTCAAAAGGTTTCAGAATATATTGCTCCAAAATGACTTCACTAACTTTAATATATGCTATGAAAATAAATTCGATTCAGGTTTATCATCAATGACATTGGTTCAGTATAGTTGTGCACCCCTACTGCTCATTTCCCTTAAACACACAGGTTCTCTGTTGCCAATTGAGGTTCTATAGGAACTCATTATCAAATTATCTGAATAAAAATTAAAAGCCAAAGTGCCTTATTTCTACAATTCATTTTTTTCTCCATGTCCACCTCTCTGCAAATTTTAACAAAAAAAACACAATTTCCAACTGCTCCTTCTGTCTGAGACATGACCGTTTGATACAATGTAAAGTAATCAGTGTACATCTTGTATAATCCCCAGAGTTCTTTGCCATGAGATGCCATGTTGAACTTCCAGTGACCAGTATGAGTGAGTGTAAGAGCGAGAACACCACATTTTATAAAAATACCGTAATAAACTTTATTTGTAAACCACTTTTCATACATCGAGATGCAGATCATATTGCAATTGAACACACCTGCTCCCCATTCACACCTGAGACCTTGTAACCCTAATGAGTCACATGACACCAGGGAAGGAAATGGCTAATTGGACGCAATTTGGACATTTTCACTTAGGGGCATACTCATGTTTGTTGCCCGTGGTTTCAAAGTTAATGGCTGTATGTTAAGTTATTTTAAGTGGGCAGCAAATTTACACTGTTATACAAGCTGAACACTGACTACATTACATTGAAGCAAAGTGTCATATCATCAGTTTTGTCCCATGAAGCGATAAAATGTTTTTAAAAAATGTATGGGGTGTACTAACTTTTGTGAGATAATGTATATACCAAAAAAGAGTTCAGTCAGGATATGTAAATGTATGGAGGCCTGTTTCTACCATTAAAATAAGTAAGTTATGAATATAAGAATGTTTTTCATAACTGTGACTTTGAACTTATTACTTAAATTTCTCATAATAGAGCATTTCTCCTTATTATGAGATACTGTCATAATTATGAGGATGAAAGTCATAATTAAGAGAACCATTCTCATTATTATAGCTTATTAAATAGCTTTAATGGTGGAAACTGGCTTTCATATAAATACCCAGTTGGCTGATGGGTTGCAAGTGTCCTTTCTTGCTCTAGGTAAAGGTAGAAGAGCAGCAGGGAGGCCAACAGGGGAGTAGACCTTCACAGCTATCTACTGTGGCTTCATAATGACTTCATTTATTCATTTATTTATTTATTAGGTGTAACGTACAGCTCTGCAGCTGTCAAGTCAAGCCTCTGAGAAGGACGCCGTTGGCCAGCGGTCGATTCAAATTGATAATGTAAATAGGATCTCGTAGTACAGCTGGTCAAAAACTTGGACAATACTTTTGGACGACTACTCAGTTTCCTAATTTCAAAGTCTCTGAGTGCTACACTAAGGAAACCAGAAAATAATGTTGAGTAGGGGGAACACTGCTGAAACAGCTCTATGGTGCAATATGTTCTATCAGAGCAGCATTAACATTTTTTACAACATGAGCTCCTCTTTGGGTTTGGACTAGGCTCCCCTTCACTCCCCACATCCATCAGTGAGCCTTGGGTGCCCATGATTCTCTTGTTGATTCACCAGATGTCCTTCTTCCGCAGGTACTAACTACTGCAGACTTAGAACACTACACAAGGCCTGCTGTTCTAGAGATGCCTCAGTCATCTTTCTACAGTATTTTGGCATATTATTTAGTATGTGACAGCCTGTCTGAATGAGTGATAGCCCATTTCTTTAGTCCTGATAGCAGGTAATACCTGCTGGTAGGGCATAGACCCATTTCTTATCTATTTCCCAAGTGCCTGGCATGTCATTGAATGTCTGTTTTATATGCTCTGCTGTCTGAGATCAGGCAACTATCCAATAAATGATTTATAATTTAATTTAATGTGCAGTGAGGCTAAGTATTCGCACTGAACAAACATCAGAACTCCAAATGTCTGTGGTAAATCTAATCAGAGTCATATCTGATAAAATACCTTGCATGTGATGGAGAACCTTGCTGTAAAGCTCTGGTAGGGCAGTGTCTGAAATGTAGTGTGGAGGGGGCGGGGTTTATCCTAGCTCCAATAGACAGCGAGATCCTGTATTTTCTACCACACTGATTGGCTGCTCATCCAAAGCCATGAATTCAACTTCCGTATTTGTACTTTTTTTGTGTCTTCACTGTCGCTAGGAAATCTCTCGTTCTCTGTTAAAAAGTGTCCTCCAGTGTGTCTTGCTGTGTCTCCAGTGTGTCTTGCTGTGTCTCCAGTGTGTCTTGCTGTGTCTCCAGTGTGTCTTGCTTCAGTGCAGTCAGTTACCTGAGAAATGCTCAAATTATAAACACTACACAGTGTCATTAGACAGCTTTCATTTTCCAGTTTAAAATATTTCCAAACTGCTGCTTGACATTTTAAACAAGCATCTTTGTTTAAAGCACCTGCATGACAACTGACATATAACAAAGGATTGGGTTTAGGCTCGTTCACACCTGAGCCATTCCAGATTATTTAAAAATGCCCTAATCTGCCCCAATACCGAACTCTGAGTTTGCATCGAGACATGCCTGATTACAAAGCATTCGCTCCATCTCATGCATCTGTGACTGTGTGTGAGATAAAGGGCACAAGGCAATGTAGTTTCAGCACATTTGTCTGCTGTACTTTCCAATTTTACAGCAGTTTTTCCTTTGAGTTTAATAAAATTATGGATATTCCCCTCACTAAGTAAAGAAAATGCTTTGATATGTTTGAGTGAGGATTGTTTTTCTAATAATATGAGTCAGAATCAGAAAAATCTATATTTTAGTGTTGACCTTCCCATCTTTAGAATGGGAAAGTTACAGTTCAATTCCAATTATTTTTTTTAAATTTCTCCATTACTCAGTCATGAAGATGAAAAAAAGTTTCACAGGAACTTACACAATCCAGATCGTTCTCAGTGCTTGGTGATAGGAACCAGACATCTGAAGCATTTAATGCTTGCAGCGTTTGGCGTCCTCAGAAAGTTATTCCAAGAAATGGTTATGAATATGCTGCATGAGATGTTTTGCAATCGTTTTGAGAAGGTTTGGTTGTAAAACCACTAGTGGCAAATATGTTTGTACACAATGAAGCATAAATAAGAATTGTATTGTTACCATCATCAATATGGCATATTAGATATAT
>JBBIGC010000033.1:11556730-11580363 GCA_037576955.1 Lepidarchus adonis
TGTGGAGAACCCGGGTGCAGACTGGCAGCGTGGGGCAGGGGAGCATGGTTGTGGAGAACCCGGGTGCAGACTGGCAGCGTGGGGCAGGGGAGCATGGTTGTGGAGAACCCGGGTGCAGACTGGCAGCGTGGGGCAGGGGAGCATGGTTGTGGAGAACCCGGGTGCAGACTGGCAGACAGATGCTGGTTCCACACGCGGTGCTTCAGTTTGTGTGTTCAGCTGGAACGAGTGCATTAAGCCTTTATTACACACGTCCTGAGTTAAAAATACACATGTGGACGTTTCCAGGACGTCTCTCTGCAGGTGGAGGTGATATTATTACTTAATATCAGGATCAGTTTTGCAGTGAAGAGAATCGATCGTGATCTTTCATGTCCTACTGTTGCCCAATTCAACAGCAAAGTCAGTCACACCGATTTCATTACAACGGCACCTGTCAGGACAGTCAGTTCTCGAAGCTGATGTGCTGGAAGCAGGAGCATCTCCAGAACAGCAGGTCGTGTGGCGCGTTTCAGGTCTGCGGTAGTTAGTACCAAGGAAGGACAGCAGGTGAATTGGCAGCGAGGTCATGGGCACCCGAGGCTGACTGATGCATGGAGTGAAGGCTCGCTGGGATCCACAGAAGAGCTGCTGTTGTACACAGAGTTAATGGTTCTGATGGAAAAGGGTCCGAACACAGTGCTTACACAGTAGTGGGCAGGTGGTTGTAATGTTCTGGCCAATTGTTGTGTAACTGTGGCTCAGCTGTTTAATATGTAGAATAGATATTAACCCCGATTTTAAGGCTCATTGGGAAAACATGCAGCAGGTAGAGAAGAGAGTCCTTCATCTTGTTCAAGTCTGGAAATTGTCATGAAAACAATTGTTTTAATTATTACCACAATTATTACCGAATATGGGAATTGAATATCCGGACTCTTCCTCTTCCTCTTCCTGAAAAGATTGTTTTTTCCCCCAATGTAACGTGACCTTGGGTTTGTGAAAGGCACTATATAAATGTGAAAGAAGTACATACTTCTATTGTTATTATTATTATTAATAATACTATTATTATTATTATTTCTTACACTTTGGTGCCATTGTTAGCGCTGTCACCTCACAGCAAGAAGGTCCTGGATTCTGTCCCTGAACAGGTGTCTTTCTAAATGTAGTGTACAAGTTCTCCCTGTGTTCCTGTGGGTTTCCTCCGGGTTCTCCAGTTTCCCCCCACAGCCCAAAGGCTTGGTTTAGGTTGACAGGCTTCTCTACGCTACCCATAGGTGTGAGTGTGTGTGAATGGTTGTCTGTCTCTGTGTTGCCCTGTGATGTGTTGTCTTGTAAACCTTGCCCACGGTCAGTTGGGATCGGCTCCAGCTTCCCCATGACACGAAATGGATAAAAGGTTTTTGAGAATGGATGGATGGCTGATTTTTTAAATCGTTTGAACAGCAATCTTCTCAATTGCAATAAATTCTGAACATCAGTCAAAACCATCTGTCTAATACCAAAATATATTTTTCAAACAAATATCTTCTGATACCAGTATGATTCTGGTGCTCTCCTGCTTTTTAGGCAAATAATATTATTTACTCTCAATTACTCCAAACATGAATTTTAAAGTTCAGAAATGAAAAATATTTGAGAAAAATGCAATGAAGGCGCTATTACATAATAATGAATTCAATTTCAAGACTAAAGTTTGTTTTGATTGTAGCCTGTTCTTGAAACAGAAGGATGGATTTTTAATATATCCTCCGCCTGAGGGTCAGTTGTAAAAGTGTAATCTAAATCAACAGTGCAGTTATGACTTGCATATCTAATCGCCATGACACACTTTACACCATGCATTCATCATTTCATACACCATGGGTCTCAGTTACACAAGGCAAAGACACTGTCCACACTTCTACAGTACTGCAGAATTATACGTATCTCGCTTACGCATATAACTGTTTATCCATTTCTGGTCGTGGGGGAAGCTGGAGCCCATTCCACCTGACTATGGGCCTAAGGCAGAGTTCACCCTGGACAGGAGGCCCACCCACCACAGGACAACACAAGGAAAGACAACCAAACACACACAATGGGCAATGTAGAGTAGCTACTCAACCTAAACCACATCTTTGGGCAATGGGAGGAAACCGGCGAACCAGGAGGAAACCCACGCAAACACGGAAAGCTTGAACACTCCACCCTGTGGGTCAAACCCAGGACCTTCCTGCTGCAAGGTGACAACTCTAACCATCGTTCCACCCACGTTAGGCCGGACTGGAATCAGATACGGAGCTTTTTCTACCATGAAAAGTCCAAGGTATTATATTAATAATCATTAATATGATTACCTGACGAGCCTCACCCATGGGGCGACGGGCATCGGCCTGCAGGTGGGTGGTGAAGGGGGGGAAATCCTCTGGGCACTACATTAGTTTGGCGACCTATAGATGGAGAAATGCATACACGTTGAGGTGAGGGCAAGAGGCGTGGTTGGTGGCTTAACAGGGTAAATAACATTGAAGGAAATGTGTTTTGCAGCCTTTAATGGTGAGAGGCGAGGTTGGCGAGCTAACGGGGGCGAGCTAACGGGGTTTGATCATTCTTTGTAATTGCTCTCTCTCTTTAATAAAACATTTAAACTCTTGACCTGACCTCTCCTTGACCTGTCTACATTTGTATCATCACTATAATATTGTGTAATATTGTTGTGATATATGTTTTTCTGAGGTCACATTTGCATATATCTCCCCTTTTAGCCTACAAGAATTTAGCCCCACCCCTTCAGAAGTAAGTTCTAAGGTTCATTTGCATTTTCAGTCTTCTGCGATATCGTTTTGCAGAGACCAGTATTGTGATAACGATGTACAGACGATATATTGAGCAGCACTAGTGTTTACTATAATGAAATGATAGAGATCATATATATTGTGTACCTGTAATTTTCCCAAATGTATCCAGACAGTCATTCAGAGTTGAACTGCTTTTCCATTGCTCAGACATCGTACACACAGTGTGTATAATCTCCCTGCCAAGCATTGGATACAGGTGTATAAAGCCCCCAGCGTTGGGCATTGGTGGTGTTCTCTGGACTGATGAAGCTCCAGTACCTTTGGGATGAATTGGAGAGGTGTTTGTGATCCAGAACTAATCCTCTACCTTCAGTACCTGACCTCAATATGGCTCTTGTGGCTGAATGCCAGCAAATCCTCACCGCAATGATTTCAGTTGAAAAGCAGGATGAGCACAAGCGTTGGGACATCATAACATTAAGACCACTTCCAGGTGAATTAAACAACAGGGACTCTCTCATTATTTTATCTGTCAGGGATATATTTGGCAGCAAGTGAACAGTCAGTTCAAGTTGATGTGCTAAAAACAGTAACATAAGGAGTTTGAAAGGTTTTCTGCTCATTGTTGTAATCTGGTGTTGACCTGGAGCCTTGGTTCCTCAAAGATCTCTTCCTTCAGCTTAGGTAGTATTTCCTCCGCCGTCGCCCTCGGCTTGCTCAGGGGTTCAGACCCGGTTCGGTCAGGCTGCTTTGTTGTAAAAAGAGCTAGAGAAATAAAATTGACTTCACGAGTGATGGCCAGGGTATATCTAAAATAATAGGTCTTCTAGGTGTGCTGTGTATAGTACCTACCAAACGTCGTGATCTAATTGGTGAATTAGCGTCAGGGTCACGGGGACCCAAGGCTTACTGATGCATGTGGGGAGTGGTCTGATCCCAAAGAAGGGCCCAAAATGTTAATGCTGGCTCTGATAGAAAGGTGTACCAGTCAGCAGCATGAGGGGGACCTACTCACTATTAAGCAGGTGGTCTTAATGTTATGGCTGGTGGTGTATTTAAGGAATGCAATGTTGTTGTACTGGGACCAGGCTGATGAGCAGCACGCTGACTTACTGCAGCACTACAGCTTAATGCAGAGTGGTCAGCTTCACCAACAGATCCTTCTGCTTATTTCTAGCTGTGTGTGTGTGTGTGTGTGTGTGTGCGTGTGTGTGTCTTCCTGGAGACATGGCCGTTTGCTTTCTTCAATGCCTCCATAGTGATGCTCCAACGAGTCAACAGGAGCCTACTGTGCTGTGTTGCCATGGGAACTGATCTGCCTAACATTTTTCCCTCCTTCTAGAGAGAAGCAGTGAGTGTATTATCAGAATGACAATGATGAACTGCATCGTTTGACTTTATTTGATGTCTTTAGGATTAACTATCATGTAATATTCAGAGCAAGATCAGGGCCAGCGTTTCATACAGTGGTCAATAGTGGTGGGCGATGTGGCAAACATATTGTATCACAATAGTTTGAGAAATTTTCCTGATACGCAAACGTATTTTTATATAACAATATGAGCAGGTATGTTTTTTATTCAGTGTTTCTTATACCGCATTACAAATAGTTCACAGGAGAAACTCTATGAAATAAAGCATTTACAGTTAAACCCCATTAGCTATTGAAACGCTTTGTCATAGAAATAGGATTTTAAAGGAACGTCATTAATCTGTTTCTTTGACAGATTTTAAAAATAAAATTAAAGCTTTTAAATTTAGAAATAATAATAAAGTAAGAATTATATGTTAATGTTTCTGATTAAAGCTCAGCATGCTTCCCAAGACGCAAGCGCTTTGAATCACTTGAGACGTTCAGTCATTTTTGATTTTTGCTGAGAATCTCGCCAACTGTACAGTAACTAATGGGCTGATGAAATCGAGCACTAAAAATGCCAGCGAAATCCTGCTGCTTATTGCAATGAAGGATGCAAATTTTGGGTTTTGGTTCTAATTCACAAACTTGTACGCAAACTCAGAATCAAAGCTGCCACTAATACTTTAATAGTCATCAGGCCGACATGGGACTGCTCGTAGTAGCAGAGGCAGAATGTGGACAGGAACAACCAATCAGATTGTTAATTGATGGTCCAGACACCAAGCAGACTGAGGATGCATCAGGGATTGGTTGATCGTACGTTAGAGTCACCAATCCACCGACAGTAGCAGCAGCAGCAGTGACCTACAGAATTAGAACCCATGTTTGGCGAGCTATAGAGCGGGAAATACATACACCGGACACTTTGCGCATTGTGGTGAGGGCTAGGGGTGAGGTTGGTGTCCTAATGAGGTAAATAGTGTGAAAGGAAATCTGTTCTGCAGCCTTTCATGGCAAGAGACAAAGAGTTTGGTGAGACAACGAGGCATGAAGTAGCAGAGTTTGACTGTGATTGTGATAAACTGTTGATGGGCGTAAAACATTGATACTATCGCAGCTATAATGTGGCAATCAGCATCATGACGTTGGTTCACAAGGGACTGCTGAGTGGCACGGCAGTCTAAGTGTTGGCCTCTAATGACGCCATAACCATCTGTGGCCAGTGGCCCAGGAGGGGTGGCCTTTCCTTTGCCAACATTATGCGCAAGCCTTGCCAATGAGCACTGGCCTTATCATTGCTTTGATCTCTAGTCATGGTTGGGAAGCGGGTTTATGACCGAAGGGTTGTGGGTTCGATTCTCAGAAGCAGGTTAAAGTGCCCTTGAACAAGATGCCTAACCCCTAAATGCTCCCTGGGTGCTGCAACAGCAGACATTAATACTGAATAATAAATAAATGGCCTTGCTTTTTCTGGGGTGGCCTTTCCTTTGCCAACATTATCCACAGGGCTTGCCAAAATTGATGTCTATTATCTGCCAGTGTTAATGTTCTCCTCCAAGCATGTTTAGCTGACCATTTGCAGCAGATTGAAAAGATCTGGCTTGGTGTAAGCCTTGTGCTCTCTGGGTGGGCCAACCCTCTCACCTAATCAGATCAGAATTCTAGTTAGTGTTCTCCTTCAAGTGTGTTGAGCTGTCCAATAGTGTTGAGTTAGCTGAAGTCTGAACAGATGCGTGTCTTGGAAAAAGCATGGGGTAGACTTCACCCTCCCAGTGTTGGTGATATTTGCCATTGACTAAATCAGGAGCAAAATAACAAGAAATAAATAATATGTTTGTTTGTGAAATTATGACATTGTGCGTAACTGAATTTGGGAAAATTAGCAACTTTTTACACCCTTTTCAATTCTTCCGCACTTCCAGTGAAGTGCCTCTTAATGCAGTAATCCCAACATTCCCACTAGGATAGAGATTAGTTGTGAGTGTTAAACATGAAGTTCCCCATGTTGTGAAGCTATAAAAATAGACCATTAATATGATATGATACAGATTTAAAGACAAGGATTAATACATCCGGTGGCCTGGTCAAAATCCCAATCTGGCCATAGAGATTAAATGCTAATACTGCAGAGTTATTCCTGTAGTTTTTTTCAGAAGAGTTGAAAGACAAATGTCTTCTGGTGTCACAAATCACCTCACAAGATTGTGATCAGTGAAGTTATTGCTTTGACAAGCTATTCGGTGGTTGCTTCTGTTGTTAAGCTTTTCACTTAATCCACTGAGCTGGAGATTAGCGTGAAACGTAGCCACATTGATTTCTACTTATTCATTCTTATAGAGAGAAATCTCCACTATAGCGGGATTGGACCATGGATGACTCCTTTCTAATTTTAGAGCACCTTTCTTCCCCTCTGATTACCATCACTGGGGCCTTCAATTATGTTCTGCTGCTGTCAGCTGGAGGCTGTCCATCCCCTTCTTCAAGTGGCCATTTCCCAGTTGACGTGCACAATGTCCCACTCGGCCATGGCGCATTAGAGAAGCTGCCCGCGTGAAAGTTGATTACGTCCTTCCAGAGCCATCCATGGGGATACGCGTGTACGCTTGATCATCCTCTCTGTTCGCTAAACACATTATGCACGGCCATGTCTGTTGACACTTAGGGCCCCAAGGGAGCATGTTTGGGTGCTAAAGCGGAATTTTCCGGTCACTCTAGTTAATGTGTGCTAATTTTGTTATCCAGTAACCTAATAAACCCAGAAGTAACATTCGGTAGCTGCTCGTGGCGGTTTGTCCTTTAAGTGGTCTTTCCACACAGAGTGTTGGTGAAATTCTCAGATTAACGAAGCGTATATTTGAGCGAATGGAAGCTGGAAAAGCTAACAAAGAAACCCAATACTCTATAACAGTATAACTCCAGCCTGGGAGCGCAGGTCTCCAGCCTGGTCTTTTCAATCAAGTACACCACTTAAACCAGCCAATGAACAGGAGAGTTGAACCAGTGGGTTTAATTAGGGAACTCAACACAATGTGCTGGTCAGCAGCCTCCCAGGACCAGAGTTGGGGACTCTAGTATGTAATATACTAAAGTAAAGTATGAACAAAACAATACATTTGAGTTAGTTACATTTACATTTACATTTATTCATTTTGCTGACGCTTTTGTCCAAAGCGACTTCCAGGTTCAGGAACAATCAAGCATATATTCAGACATGACAAGATGGAGTTCAACACATTCTTCTTAGTCATAGAACACAGTGCAGGTGCTACAACAGTGCAGATGATAAGTGCTACAACATTACTATCTGAAAGAGAAACACATTCTATATTAAGAGCTTATGAGTAATTCTAAACAGACTGTAGGTGCTACAGCATAATTAACATGGTTTATTCATATGCTATACGAGTCCAGGACATTCTTCTTTGTCATTAAGTGCTTCAGCATTGGCATTCAGTTATGTTGCATTATGTAAAAAAAAATGATAAAAAAAAAAACGTTTTCAGACTGATATAATGATATAATGTGTACATATTGAGCCTTGAATTTTCTTAAATGTTTACTCATTTTAATTTTGTGGTAAAAACCAAAAACGAAATAAAAAAAAACAAAAAATCATACAAATGGTTCTACTGGCTAAGTTGTTGGTGGCTATAAGGTCCCAGCGCTGCTCCAGTCAGAACATTGAGTCCCCTCCAGACTATCATTATATACTTATAAAAGGATCACTCATCTAATGTAAACAAACTCTAATATCATACACTAATATCAAGGTCAGAAGTGATGATCAAGGTCATGTTCATATATTGTGCCATAAGTTATTATAAATATAATTGTTGTGATTTCATTTGCTGTTTTGCAGTATCCCTTGCAGTTTATTAATAATGCACAGATGAATTCTTAATGTGACATTTAACAGCTGGCCTGCGTATTATTGCATGTGTTAATATTAATGGATCATGTAAATGCCTTGATCCATCAAAGCTCTCAGAGAAACGATGAAGTGGAAATAAAGCGAGATAAACTATTCCATTTTACTCAAATATGATATTCAGAATGGTCATATTCTGAATATCATCAATATTCAAAGTCATGATTCCAAAAATAGCTCCCAACACATAATGCTACTAAGCTGAGAAGCTTGCACATGGTTCCACCAAGGCTAAAGCTCAACATGCCGTCCCAACGTGAGAACTTAATAGCTTCAATTCGAAAGTTCAGCTTCAGATTCAGTTTGTATTTTGTAAGAGGTCTTGTTTGCATCCTGTGATATTTTATTGAAATATTGATACATGATGTTTCAAACCTCCTTGGTCCTGAAGCTCTATCTGTGTCTGGGCTTAACTCAATGGCAAGCTCTGAACGAATATTTCAGAAAAAAAAGAATTTAATCATATTTCTCCATCACCTTTATATCGCCTGGCTTCTGGTATTAGGCTGAAAAAGCATTGCACTGAGAATATTAAACGCTGAGCTTTGGCAGCCTATTAGGTAATGGTGTTAAAACGATGCACAGAACATTTTCCTGCATATTTAATACAGCTCTACAATGTCCAGATTGTTTCATCAGAATGTACATAATTAAGATCATCCGATCTCCTGCGTTGGGATGTATGGAAGTAGATTATGCTTAGTCTTCCATGTGGATTGAATAAAGTCATGAATTCGATATTTGTATTAATATAAGATTATGGACATTTCTGATGTGAAGTGTCATGTCCAATAGACGTTACCTGTATTCTGTAAAGTTTTTAAACTCCAAATCAATTCCAGTCGCTTCTTTTTGCCACCTGCCTTCTATTAGGACATCTGCTTCAGCATAAGCCTCTCATTTTCCATCACGTGTACTAAGATAATACTAGATTACAGCAGCTGATGGTCGACTGGCAGGCGTGTCTGAAAAGGTTGCTTTCATTCCAGTCATTACCTAATGCACAAGGGGTTGAGGCAACTGAGGACACCCATGGTTTATCTTTTTTTTTCATGTTTCGTTTCCTTTTTTGATGAAGAAGGCTGCGTCACACATCAGCATACTCTCTAACAAATGCGCCCCCCTGGTCTTACTTTCCGTTTTTTCTCTAGTTCAGAGAGAACCAGAGCTTAGGGACTCGGATTAAACTTGTATGATTTAACGGGAGAATAATGAAATTGAATTTTGGGCTCACGCTGAAGACGGGCTTATAAAACAGGTTGAGGTGGGTGGGGCCTAACCCAGGTGGTAGGTATTGTGCTTAGTTGCCATCGGCTTGATTGCACTGTCCCAATGGTGGCTTGAGTAAAAGCTTGCAAATTACTTTATTGTATGAATAAAATCACCACTGCAGCGTCATTAATGAATTTATTAAAGCTGCACGATATATTGTGCGTACAATGTTATCGCAGTATCAGCCTGCATTACTGATATCACAGAAGGCTGCAGTATGCAAACTAGGCTCTGACCAATGATCGCAATTCTTAGAACGTTTTTATTAAGGGGGTGGAGCTAAATTGCTGTTGATTTATAACATCCCATAAATAATATAATTATCATTAATATGTTTTTGTGACCTCACAAAAAATTGGGGAGTTAGTTTCCATATATGGACTGTAGCTTTAACATTGCTTACATACTAAATGCATGCAAATATATACATACTGTCTCTGTAATGTAATTAAAGAGACATGGTGTGAATCCTTTAATATATAAAAAATTTAATATATAAAAAAAAATTGCAATAACAGTATGTAGCTGTAAAGTCACAATACTGATATTTTGTCTATATTGTGCAGCCCTAGTGTTTATTCTATTCCTTGCCTTTGTGCGTTTATTCTTTTATGCCGATTTACTGCGATTGGTTGTTTGAATTGGTATGAATTCATTATTAACATTGAGAGAGGCTCAGCTGTTATGTGTGTGTGTGTGTGTGTGTGTGTTTTTTCATTTCTGTCACCTCTCAGCATCTCTTTAGTTTTTTTCATGACACTCATTATCACCGTGGCCTCCTCTGGACTTTGGGTAGCATTTGTAATTTAGTCGCAGCTCATTTTCTCCAGACCTGCTCAGTTCTTCACATTTTCTGAGGTGTTTAGTATTAAGGTGTGTATCTTACAGATGTTGTCTGCCTCTGTTATTGCAAATGTAAGGATTAAGTAACAATTAAGGTCACTCAGGTCACTTTGCAATGTTAGAATCAGTTATAAAACTGTATCATAGTAGAAATTTGCACATATATACACATCCCACCTCTCTCAGGGGTTCCAGGATTCTCTCGCAAAGTGGCATCCATGCATACCCGTGATTAGTCAGAGACATTCGTTCACGCATCAAGGTTCAGTAAAAGCAAAAATTTGAAATAGAAGCAGCAGAAATGTTCAATGTAAAAACTGAAAATCCCTTGAAATGAAGAGAATTTGGAGCAAAAATGGCCTGGTAATCACAAGTCAGACTTTCAATAAATAAAATAAAGCAAATACCAAGCCATGAGGTCAATTGAATTGCCTGCAGAGCTCAGAGACAGGATTGTTGCACAGCACAGGTATGGGGAAGGCTACAAAAAATTCTGCTGCACTAGAGGTTCCCCAGAGCACAGTGGCCTAGATAATTCTTACATTGAAGAAGTCTGGCATAACCAGTACTCTTCCAACGACTGGTCACCCAGCATAACTGAGCATACGGCGGAGAAGGGCCTTATTGAGAGAGGTGACCAAGAACCTGATGATCACTCTGACTGATCTCCAGAGATTCTGTGTGAAGATGGAAGTTCCAGAAGGACAACCGTTGCTGCAGCTATGCATCGATCTGGGATTTATGGCCGAGTGGTATGATTTGTCCTCAGTGCAAAACACATGAAACCCCCCATTTTTAAGGATTCTAAGACTGTGAGGAACAAGATTCTCTTTTCTGATGAACACAAGGTTGAACAACTTGGCCTCAGTTCTAAATATGTCTGAAGGAAACCAGGCACCACCAGTCACCTGCCCAATACCATCTCAACACTGAAGCATGGTGGTGGCAGTATCATGCTGTGGGGATGCAGCATGGACTGGGAAACTGGTCATGATTAAGCTGAATGGATCAAAATACTGATATCTTCAGTTTTAACAATTGTTCAAGACCTCTGACTGCGACCCAAAGTTCACAGCAAAGAGAGCTCAACTGTGGCTTAGGGACAACTCTGTAAATATTCTAGAATGGCACAGCCAGAGCCCTGACTGCATCTCTGAATACGCTGCAATATACCTTTAATACTATGATAATGACTGCTCATGGAAATTTGCATATCCAATAAATTTCAGAGAATTCAACTAAAACATGTGAATCACCTTGAATTTGGAGTTTTTAGCATTAAATTGTTTAATTTTTAGTTTTTTATGTATTTATTCCGTTATTATTTATTATACTCTATTAAACCAGATTGAAAATTATTCTCTGCATTTTGCCCATCTTTGTGCACACATCTGGAGAACTGGGCAGCCACCTTAGCAGTTGCTCAGGGGCACTGCTGATTGGTTCAGGGAAACAAACCCTGAACGACCCTTCAGTCACAGTCCAACTTCTCTTACCATTAGACACTGTCGCTCAATTAATTTTATAATTCAATATTTCCCATTGTTGTGAGATTTACTTCGCTAGACGAATCTGTTGCTTGTCTTTGCATCACTGCTGTCCTTGGTTCTTTGATTTTGCTTTTTCCTCATGATGTCCTCTAACAAAAGAAAGCTCTCAGCTGTCACTCTGTGACCTTTCACACCTGGGGTTGCAGAACATGATGAGGACAAAGGGGAAATGCTCAGTTTATATGTTCTGGCCCAGGCTGCCTGCTCACTGCTGCCAGTGTCGCAATTTATCCTCAAAACCCCCTGGAGAAGTGTGGTATAATGGGGTAAAAAAGAACAGGATTGGCATTTTTGGCCGCCAGAGAACACTGATGCCGTGTACAAAATAGCCTGTGTGACACTGTCCACATCACTGCACAACCACAGAGACAGTGTAATAGTGATGCTGTAATTCCTGCCCAAAAAACCCATGTTTTGAAGATACTTGATTGCTATGCTCTTTCCCCAGGGGTCAGCTTGGCTCAGAGATGAGAGCTGGCCTGGAAGAGAGAGAGACTGAGAGAGAGAGAGAGAGAGAGAGAGAGAGAGAGAGAGAGAGAGAGAGAGAGTGTGAGCCTTCATTCACTTTTAATGTGCCTGTGATCGCCTGTCTTGCCCCTGGGATTCTGAGTCAAGTGCATCAAAGGTGCTCCACCGAAGCCTGGCTGACGAATATTCTTGCATGCTGAAAAGTCGGCATCTTTCCTGCAAGCTGGAGCCAGCAGCCTGGAGCTTCAGGGGCTTGGAGAGCCCTGACAACGAGCGGTGTGCAGTTCAGCTCAACTTTATTTGTGTAGTGCTACGTACAATAGACATTTCTCCTGAAATGTTCTTCAGACCTCACAAGGCAACAGCAGTGATGGGAACCTTCCAAAAGAGCTTGAAGAGGAGGTAATTACTACTTAGTGAGCAACAGGGAATGGGTTCTTGAACCAGATTTGTCCAGGATTCTTTGAACCTTGGTGCCATCTCTTGAACCAGCCTATGTTCCCACTAGTTTTGAGCAGAACCAATGGAATGTAGTGAACCAGCCTACGTTTCTACCAGTTTTAAGCAGAGATATTGGAATCTAGTGAACCAGCCTACGTTTCTAACACTTTTGAGCAGAACCATTGAAATCTAGTGACCTAGCCTATGTTTCCACCAGTTTTGAGCAGAACCATTGGAATCACATTGATGGAGGGTGCTATACAATGTACAACGGAAGTATAAGCAAGATGAGCAAACACTTCCAGCTATCTTCTGGTTTCTGTGGGTGACAACTTCTCAGGTTTTGAATCAGTTTGTTGTTGGGCAAAATTCTCTGAGAGGTTTAAAGTTTGATGCAAAAACCACAGCAGAACCAGTTGACTTGGTAGAAAAGGCTAAATGAGAGGAACCCAGTCTCAAATGAAGAAACTCTTTGAAAAAAAAACAACTGAAAGTGTCCAAGACTCAAAAAGAAGATCCTCTCAATGACCATGAGAAAAAAACACTAAAGAGAACTAAGACTCAAGGAGAAGCTCCCTAAGAGCAATTGAAAAAAATAATATGACTGAAAGGAGAACCTTTCCATGATGAAAAAACACTAAAAAGAACTCAAGAGAAACTCCATAAAAGCAATTGGAAAAACCACTCCTAGGAACCAAGACTCAAATGGATAACCTTTGTAAGATAATGAAGAAAAAACACTATGAGGAACCAAGACTCAAGGGTAAACTTCATAAAAACAAGTGGAAGAGGAACCAAGACTCAGGATAACCTCTCAAAGATCAGGAGGAAAAACTACTAAGAGGACTTGGTTCATCACAATGGTTCTTTCGATTGCTTTTGTGGAGTTCCTCCTTGGTTTTTCTTCCTGACCTTTGAGAGGTTATCCCAAGTCTTGGTTCCTCATAGTGGCTCTTCCAATTGCTTTTATAGAGCTTCTCTTTGAGTCTTGGCTCTTCCTAGTGCTCTTTCTATAGAATCACAATGGTTCCTTCCATTGTTTTTGTGGAGTTCCTCTTTGAGAGCATGAGGAAAAAACCTTGACAATCTTCAGTTTATGTGACTGAGGTGTAATGCAACGTGAAGCTGAGCAAAAACAAACATGAAAGACCCCTCGCCCCAGCCCCTCCACACTAGACTGAAGAGACAAGTGCAGTAAAGAGGAATTGATGGTGCTCAGGGTGTCGCAGTCTTCATTTCTGCTGCACAAGCACATTAGCTGTGCAGAGCTTGTCTCCATCATTTAAAAAAAGAAGAAGATAAATCTTTGCCTTTTTCTTGGATGCGGCCCCATTCTACAGGAACCTTCATATCTCCATCCACCGTATAGAGGTAATGTGCTGAAGCTGGACCCATCAGATCAATTTTAGATCATTCTCCTTCCAGGATCACCTTATTATGTTCTAGGCAGCTGGAACAGAAGCTGCTGCTTCTGGCTTAGGGTTGATGCTGATTTGTTGTCGTCTGATGTGCGATTCGGCTGGGACTGCATGACCTGCCCAGAGCCCTGCCAGGAAGTCACATGACCATGCTCATCCAATTGCCAAGGCCTCCACAGATGTGCGGAGGAGAGGCTGCACCAGCGAGCGAGGCTGGGAGGGTGCAGGCGGCCTTGTTTATCTTCTCCTCTTCCGCAGCTTCCTCAATATTTCATAGCATGGATTCACCAGACGCACCGACTGAAGCGATAACGTGTAATTACAGCCAGAACTGAATATTATTCTCTTGTAGACAAAATGTTGCATAGCGAACAGGCCTGTTAGAGCCTCCTAGTGAGGATGACAGCTGTGTGAATTCTAGACTTCTCTATCAAGGTGATTGAGGGCAGGTCTGGAGGAGGTGCTCAGGGATGTTTTAACCATATGCCATCATCTATCAGACTGATGCTATTAAACACAAGCAAAAGACATATTTTTAATATTTGGTGTTGTTATTTTAATGTAAGTTTGGATGTTGTTAAATATTGTTTGGTTGCAATGTCAAGAAACAAAGGCATCTACAGTCAAAAGTATATTTTGGTAAGAAAGGAAATCACAAGTTTGATTGATATTATAACCATCTGTAAAAAAGCTGAAGCTGAAAAGAGGATGAGTTTCTACAACAGGACAATGATCACAAACCTCAAAATCCACCAAGAGTTACTAGTTGAACGTTTTGAAATGGCAGTCACAGTCCTGATTTAAACATCACTGAAAATTTGTGGCTTGATATTAAAAGAGCTGTGCATGCAAGACGACCAAAAAATATTACAGAACTAGAACCTTTTTGCAGGAAGAATGGGAGAAAATCCCAAGTACATGAACTGAAAGGCTTTTAGCTCTAAAAAGCGTTTGCAATCTGTGAAATCTGAGGTGTTACTAAGTACAGATTATGTTATTTTTTAATTTATGGCATAAAAAGTAACTATGCATCAATGTTTGTTAAAAAATATTGTGTATTTTTTCATGTCCTAGAGAAACTGTGTTAACATCTTTTTTAATGATAAAATCACCAAAATCTGTTATTTATCAAGGGGTGCCCAAACTTTTGCGTAAGACGGTAGTTCTAGTCAGCAGATGACACAGTGGAGAGCAGATAACCATCGGCTTCAGGCTAATACAGCTCAGCTTCTTAAATCTGCTAGCAGAGCTGTCACCCCTGCCGCCTGTCTAAGCCAAGCATCTCCCTCCCTGCATCCCAGCACGGTTTCTCCACTGCTTTATCTAAAAAAAAAGCTTGTTTGTTGTGTGTGTATGTGTGTGTGTGTGTGTGTGTGTGTGTGTGTGTGTGTTCGTCATGCTCCTAATTTCCCAGTTCACCATGTACAGAGATACGCTAAGTGCTCTGGGCTAAGCTAAACTCGTTGCTAATTTGAATTCTCCCTGTTTTCACACAGCAACCTCCTCTCTTCCTCTGAAAAACAGGTTCTGCAGTCGGTTCTTTGAGCGATGTTACAGAAAAAACATTTCCTATTGCCTATTTTTAGAGATATCTGTGAGTAAATAACCCTTTCAAAGATTAATACTATCAAAAGGAAAGTTTCTATAGCAGCTTGAGGGTTCTACCTAGAATCTTTACATAATGTGGAGGTTTTTCACATGCACAGCTCTTGAAATGTTCTTTAGGGAACCAAATGATATTGTGCAACCCTTTCAGATACTATTAATTTGTGTAGGAGGTCATTTGGAGCTGCATTAAATTAAGCATGAAAAAATGCTCATAAAAAATGATATATATATATATATCATTGTCATTGTTTGGGTCATTGTTGTGTTGCAGGGTCCAGTTCCGCTTCAGCATTACTGTTCTTACAGATAGATGTTCCTCAAAATCCCTCTGATACACAGTGGAATTCATGATGGTGAAAGAATCCCCAAACCATGACACTTCCACAACCATGCTTCACAGTTTGTATGCAGTTCTTCTCCTGGAATGTTGTATTTGGTTTACCCCAGACATGTCCTCTGTTCTGGTCATAATTCAGTTTTAAAGTAATCTGCCCAAAGAACATTATTCCAGTAGTCCTGGTCTTTGTCTTCGTTCTCTCTTGCAAACTCGGGGTACACTTCCTTAGAAACCCAGAGCTGGGCATGTTGGCAGTTGTTTTGGATGTCCTCCACTTGTAGACTATTTTCCAGAATAGCTGACTGCAAATTCTTTTGAGATCTTTTTAAATCTCTTTTTAAATCTCCAGAAATAAAAGCTGCTACAATCTTCTTTCTGAAGTCTTCATACATCTCACCATGGTGTTCACACAGTCAGGAGCACATTCAACTAAATGTCTATTTTTCTATAAATGTAATTTTTTATTTTTTTTATTTTTTTATTTTTTAATATTCATATGTCCAAAAATGTTGCAAAAACACACAGGCATTCTCAGGGTATTTTTTCACATGGCTGCAGTTATTGCACTGTGTCTGACACTCCTTGCCCTCTGCACTTTGGTGATGTGCTCTATGTTGCACTGTGGTCCATGTCTCACCTCAGTATGTACCTGCACACAGCTACTGATGTAACGTAACCTTGACTTTGCCTTGACCTTGACTACACACCTCAAATGGCCCAAAACTCAGACTCTTGTATGAACCTTAATTCCTAGAAGTGATCTGTTTTTTATACCCAAATAATACATAATGAGTATGAAATGTGCACATGCTTGAATCCCAAATGACTATTTGTTGCACATGTTACACTCTGTGTGTGTGTGCAGGGGGGAGTAGTAATTATGTAATGAATCAGACGTTTGAGCTATTTGAGATGCAGCCCTGGTGTGTTTTCCTGGAAATGGGGTCATATATAACGGAGTGGAAATTGCACACAGTGGTAAGAACTATTATGAAATGAACACAAATAGATTATTATATGATAAGTCTAAAAGAATGAAATTACTATTGTATACAATAGATGGATTCATTTGTACACGGTTGTCTGGAAACGCTATGTTACTGTAAACTGCTGCATTAAACAGGGTGGTAGAGATGTTGGTGTCCTGGGTTCTTTCCTCTGTGGTGTGCAAGCTTTACCTGTGTTTGCATGGGTTTCCTCCAGGTTCTCTGGTTTCCTCCCACTGTCCAAAGGCTTGTGGTTTAGGTTGACTGGCTGCTCTAAATTGCCCATATATGTGAGTGTGTGTGTGAATGGTTGTCTGTGTTATTCTGTGATGGGATGGCCTCTGAACACCGCCTTGTGTCCATAGTCCACTGGGATCGGCTCTAGCTTCTCCACAACCGGAACTAGATAAGCAGTTTGGATAATGGATGGATGTATTGAACAATTCTTTATTTCTGTACCTGAGGCTGTGAGTTGTAGTGATTGTATTATAATATTATAGAGTTTTAATAATATATAAATTATATATTATAATTTAGTAATTAGTTTTTCACACAGGGCCCAGTCGGTCTAGATACTATTTTACCCTTAATAAATGAAAATACATTTCAATTTCAATTTCAATTTGATGGTCTGAAACATATGACAAATATGAAGAAAAAGAAACCAAAAAATACTTTATCACTGTATATTACCTTAATACATAAATCACCTTGAGGTTTTGATCTCAATGGCCTTCAATAGGTTAAAGTAAAAAACAATCTGCATGTGGGTAGAACATGCACGTTTCTATTTCTCTGTAACAATATACAATGAAATACAGTTTAAATAAATATGACATTATCCCCAGCTCTTGTGATTACTGTTCGGATTATAACTGTGTAAACTGGATTCTTCTGGAGGTTTGTTAAGGGATTGCAGAAGCTCAGCTATTTATTTCCATAGTGGTTTTAAAAAGGCTTTAATTATACATGGTTAACAGCTGTTCAAATCTGGGCTGAATATGAATGAACATGGTATAAAAATGGTATGAGCATCATATATGACCTTGGGTCAATGTTTGCTCATGTAAATACTGTCCAATAGGAATGCTGATGTAAAAACATTCTGTCAGCATTGTGGTTAGGAAGTGAGCGCAAGGGCAAAAGGCAAAGGCAAACTATATTTAATAAAATACGAACAAGAAACTAACAGCTACAGAAACACCCACTGAAACAGAACCAAACAGAAACAGAGCATAACAGCAGGGAATAACAGAGATTAGACAGGGACGTGACCAAACACAAGGGTTTAAATACACATGTCATGACATAGAACACCAGGAGACACAGAACGAGAGACAGGTGAAGAGAATTACAAGAGGGCGGGACGGAGGCGGAGCTAAGACGAACACAAGATTTGAGACCAGCATTAAAGACCAGCATTACTTGGCACGAGTGACACATGACACATTTATAAAATGTCGAGATTGGACCTATATGTACCTGGATTAGTATTGCAGAAAAATAATAACATTTATTTTTGTTACAAACAGTAAAACGAAAGAAAATGAACAACACAGTGCCCCCTAAGTGCCCTGCTCTACAAATATGAGCATCAGTTTGAAATGTCAATCAAATCAAGTCATTTGCCTAATGCTCATACTGATGCACCCCTAGTTTTATACCACTAAAACCAACAATGGTCATCAAAAATTCAAACACACATACTCTGTATGGAGTAATTTAAGGACCATCTATCCTTATTCGTCTCCGTCCCAATTCAAGCGTTGGGTTGGATTCATAAGCCGGATGTTGTTGTTTATTTTTTATCCCCACTCTTCTTCATTTTCCCCTCAGGCATCTCAGCTGTTGGTTATGTAGTCAGACACCAGCCTCTTCGGCAGCTTCGCTGCTTCTGCTGCAGCTCCATCACACCACATAGTAATATTACGATAGTGTAATACACCTATTTGCTGTAAATAAGCCCTTCTCAAGGGCACCACCCACAACAGAAATCACACCAGTGGGCAGTTTGATCAGCAGATCAGATGACGGCTGCATATTTACACCCAGTTCTGCTGTTACAATACTGTATATTTACAGTTTGCCATGTGCCACTGTTGTCCAATAGGATTAACACTGACCAGGACCAGGACACTCCAAGGTTAAGGGTCTTACTATTATAGTTGTGTCAGTTAATCCATTTGTATGACATAATTCTAATGTTTTTACATAATTGCATAATCATGTAGTTACGTAATCACCCACATTTGCATTCTGTGTTACTCTGTACAACAGTAATGTTTGTAATAAAAAAAGAAGAAAAAGGTAAATATGGTCAGAATATAAGGATAGATGTTATAAGGAACACATGCCAGATGCAATTTCCATGGAAACAACCACCACCACCACCACCACCACCAACACCATTCCATCAGTCGTCATCAGTCGTCATAAGATAAATGGGCAGATTAGAATCCACACCTTGACTAAAGTTTCTCTATTTGTTTGAATCAATTGGCCCTGAATGAAAAATACAGAATCTAGAATTATAATACAAGAGTGATTTCCGGACCTTAAACGTGATGCCTTATTGAATAATGAGTAACTCAACTCAAACCCAGAGACACAGCGTCTCAGCACTAAATGACTGTAGCTGTCACTTCACATTAACGCCGCATTTGATAACCAATAAAGATGTTTGCAGAGAGTGAAGGCATAACGCCGTGCGAGGCCAAGGCTGTTTAATAATTACGATGCTAACGTCAGGAAGAGCTCCTCGGTCCTGTGTTGAAGGCATGATGGGAGTTTGTGTGCTTCTGTGTTTAATCTGCTCAGGATCACGCGGACGTGCTAATCTGCTTTTGCTGCATAATTTTTCTATAGTGGTGAAAAAGCCTGAGCCAAATGTGCTCTTAATTAGAACGTTCTTAGTCAGAATGAACTGAGATCAAGAGCGCAATCACACTTTCCGTTTTGGATTACAAGCTTTTAAAGGGACTTCCGCCAATTTCCAAACAATTCCGCATATTTTAGAGGATCAAATGTAATGTTATTTAAAGTGGTTTGATTTGTAGAAAAAACTTTTCTACAGTGGTTGTGATAAGAATCGGGGATCACAATCTTTAAAAATGTTATTTACCACACAATTTATATAATTATATGGTTTATATGTTTTTTATGAGTCATTATAAAGCTATGCTTAGCATTTTGAACATTGTCCACAGGGGTGGGGCATCTGATGCTAGGCAAAAAATATCACTGAAAAACAAACTATCACGGCAACAGGATCTTATTAAGCCAACAGGAGTTTGTAGTTATATTTTTGAAGCATATGACAAAATGTTTGCTGTTAGAAGTTACATGTTCGAAGGTCTGTTTTGCAGCAGTGATCAAATCGAATCATTAGATTATTCACTTATTAATAGTTTATGTATGTAAAGTTTATGACAACAAAATAGTAATAAATCTGAAAAGAAAAAATAATATTCAGGGACTATTTGGCCTTGTAATGCCTTGTAATGCCTTACCTATGGATTGTTAAACAATGTCTCAGACTTAAACCAGCGTATTCAAAGTCATTTCTCATAATAATTTCACAAAGTCTTTAGAGGCAAGGCAAGGGAAGGCAAGTTTATTTATATAGCACATTATCGTAGATATTGTCAATCAATGTACTTTACAAGGTTAAATGGAAAATATAAAACATAAAATAATAAAAGAAATGAGCATAAAAAAAGAAGAGCCATAGATAAAAAAGAATATAAAAATGACAATCAAAAGATTAGAGGCATTAAGCTCTTCATCTGGTTCTGGTTCGATTCACCATCACTTTGAAAGGTTTTGACTCTAGGTTTTTCTAGAACAGAGCATTTCACATTAAACCATCCTGAAGGAGTGTTTATGTCTTGAAACATGTTTATGCAGACATTTAGCAAAATCAGTGAACTTCCCCTTTAACGCTTGTCTCCAGTGATGGGCAGGTATAGTGCGGTCAGTGCAGGAAAAAGCAGATGGGACCCTATGAATAGACTTGGGAGGTGCATTCATCCTGTTGGAACGTCCGTGCCCGGTCTGCCGTACATGGACTTCATTGGTTTGGCGCATTACCCATCATCCCCCATTACCACCTGTCCCCTAACTGCAAAGCTCCATGCCTTTCCAGCTAACTGACCCTTACTTACAGCAATGGAGGACAGACATTGTGTCGTATTGCCCTAAGTCAAAGTCTCCTCTAGTTTTCTGCTCTGAGGTTTTCTTTGTGGTTGGTTAGATTACGCAGTGTCTTTGATTAGTTAGAGACCAGGCCAGAGGATCTGTGAGCACTTGATGTATGGAGCTTCTGTGCCAGGAATCAGCCAATGGAATCACTCCGCTGTGCCTAGCACCAGCGTTGGATTGGCTCAGCTCACTGCTTCATTTAAATGACATGACTGCCCCAACAGCCATTAAAGGGGTTTATAAATCTTCTCAGTGTCAGGGTCAGCATACTAAAGCCTCCTCAGGCTCTCGCCGCTAAAGTGTTGCTCTGTGTTCACAGAATACAGACACCAGCAGTGGCAGTCAGCAGAGCTACGGGCGTAAATCACACACATTTTTTAGGAAATGGTTCAATATGTTGGGAATGTTATTATTATATTAATATTCATTAATATTCATAATTATGAATTATGAATTATTACAAATAATTAGAAGACCAAGGGTTTTCACCCCAGACCAGCAGAGGCACTTATTCCATCATTTGGTCATGTGATCAGAAAAGCAACCCTGAACCGAACACCTGAACTATAGGAACTATTTATAGTAGAAAGCCAGGTGGAGCTCGGGGCCTTGGCCTATGGCCTAATGGTTTCTGAGAACAAAAAGCATGTCTCTCATTTTGGTTCATTTTAGTCAATAAAATGACTGAACTTATTGCATGGCTTTGCAAGTACTGCAGTAGAAGTGAGGTTTTTTGTTTGTTTATTTTGTATTTATAAAATTACTTACTTATGGCCCATCCTAAATTGCGTAAGAGTGACGGTATGTCATTATAAAATACAGTCAAGACAGTACAACGAGCTGGTCTAAATGGTGATTATCATTATTGTGATCAATTGTGGCAATTAGATTTTCTGTGAATTTAATGATATTGTTGATACTTAAAAACATTGTGAAAGTGTCTTTTCAAAGATCATCATGATCATCACCATTAGTCTCGCATATGTGTGTAATATATAATTTAATCTTTAAAAATAACAAAAAAATATATTCATATTTTGTGTTTTGGAAAAAGTATTGTAATATGAATTTTAAAAATAAACAATTTGTAAATAATTTATATATTCCTTAATGCATGCAGAATACAGTCAATACAACACAATACAGTACAATAATTTTTCAGGGCTTCTTTTAATATTTAAAATATGCCTTCAGTTCGACTTTTGGGCCAAATATAATGATTCTTTTTTCAGTTTCCATTTCTTGAACAAGCTTGAATGGTTACTTGAAGAATATGAGTATGAATACAATAAGGAACCGTACATCCCAGTCCGGAACCACCCAGGACTTTTTTGTCACATTACTAATACTACTGTTAATTACAATAATAAAATTATTATATTATATTATATTATATTATATTATATTATATTATATTATATTATATTATATTATAATAATAATTTTATTATTGTAATTAACAGTAGTATTAGTATTGTTAATATAAACAATTGAATGATCGAAACTTTAGATGCTGTAGTCCATGTGTGTTTCTGTCGCTCTCTCTCTCTGGATCATGATCATTCAGCCCCCATGTCACACGCCCCCACCTCCCTCTAGCTGTCCCTTTGTCAGGATATCCCATATGCTCGAACTGTCAGAGCAGGTGGCTATCTGTTGGAGAGTGGGCTTTCAGCGTGACCTGTCACTGAGACACACACACACACACACACACACACACACACTCAAATACAGCCCGAGCAGAACTGAAGACATAAGACATTTTACTGGAGCTTCTTCTTAAAAGACAGCACTTTGTAATACCCCCACTCCTCCACCACAGCTCTACCAAGGCCTGTGAATTATTTAACTTACTTAACTCTGTGGAAGAGAAAAATCACAGCACTCGCTGTCTCCTCCTCAGAGTTCACTGCGAGATGATTAATGCTTTGACTAATAGAGCTCTACTGTCCTCTACTTTACCCCCATCTCAGGGAGCATAACATTGACAGAGTCCCGGACTGCAGCCACGTTCCTCCCAATGTAACCTCTCTCCTCTCTTCTTTTCCCCTCTCCTCCTGTCTTCTCTCCTCTTCTTTCCTCTCCTTTTCTCCCATCTTCTCCCCTCTTCTGCCCTCTCCTCTCCTCCTGTCTTCTCTCTTCTTTCCTCTCATCTCATTTCCTCCTTTCTCTCCTCTTCTCTCCTCTCCTCTTCTTTTCTCCTTTCTTATTCTCTCCTTTCCTTTCTTCTTTTTTTCTTCCCTGTCTTCTCTCCTCTTTCTTTCCTCTTTTCTTTTCCTATCCTTCTCCTCACATTTTTTCCCTTCTGTCCTCTCCTCTCCTCATGTAGTCTCTCCTCTCTTCTTTCCACTTCTCCTCTCCCTTTCTCCCCTCTCTCTTCTTTTCTTTCCACTCATCTTATTTCCTCCCTTCTCTCCTCTCCTCTCCTCCCCTCTCCTCTCCTCTCCTCTCCTCTCCTCTCCT